>LPNX010900187.1:2152-15218 GCA_001517045.1 Pseudotsuga menziesii | reverse complement strand
GAGTGGTGGAGGACAAGGAGCATGAGGAGGATTGGAAGGGAGAGGGGTGGAAGAAGAGGATGAATAAAGGGTAAGGGGAGGGAGCAGGGAGAGAGGGGGAGGCGGGAGTAGTGGGAGAGAGAGGAGGAGGAGGTGGAGGAAAAGTGGAAAGCAGAGGGGTAGAGGAAGAGGATGAAGAATGTAATGTCCCTCTTATACCTAGGTGCTAATGTGTCCAGAATTTTTTTTTGTTTGTTTACACCATTACTACAGAGGAGTCGAATCTGTTAGCAGCAACCTTGATAAGAAAATTTCATGCACATTGTAAAACAATCATTTGAGAATTATCTTTAACGTAATTCACAACATGCCATCATCGTAATGCCCTGAAGACGACTTACTGTGCATACGATAAATTAGTAAGATAACAGTAACATTTTTCCAATTATATTTTTACAGTATTACCTTCCTATACAAATTAAGGATTAAGGAGCAATCTTCCCTAAGCAGTCCTTCTTAGATTCCATTCCTTCATAAGAAGACTTTCGACAACATCCTCAACATGAGAACAAATAAAAAGGTAATATACCAAAAGTGCCTAAGATAACAACATCAAGGACACTCCAATTGTGATATCCCAAATGAACTGAAATTTATCCTTAGAAGGAATACAAAACTGTTTTTCTCTACTTTACGAAGACTTAGTTACACCCATTGGATTAAGCTCATTCTTACATTGTTTGACCATAAATACATCCTTGTGGAATACCAAATGATAACATGCATATTCTTTATTTTTCCATGCGATCCTCATGTTACTTACAAAACCTCTTAAACCAACTTAAGTCATAAGTGATTTTCATACTATAAGCAAGGAATACCAGGAGGCTATTTTCACTACCTCCATTTGCCACTTACTTTACAACCACACTATATGGGATACATAAGTACATGTAGGTTATGCTCATTTATATTTTCGTTTAGTTCATTATTATTTACCTTGGATTGTTGTCATTGCAGGACGATGCAGCTACTCATCCTACAAGTACTTCAATAATTCTATACACCCATAATTAGGAGATATTTCTCAATTCATAGACTGTTCAATAGACATAATTAACATAGTCACGAAAAATGCAATGTTCTGCTCACATAATAGTCCTTCAGATGTTACATATCTACATTAACAATTTTAATTATGCATGAATAAAAACATATCACCAATCTTATGGCAAGCATTGCTCTTCCAAGCACAAGCAACAGGCAAAGGGACAAGAATCCCCAAGGCGGCTGTTAAAATACAACAGGGTTAGACAGTTATAGTTTGATGAATAAAATAATCTATTGCATAATTGAATGCATATATATTGTATGGTACCCTACCATACTTTCATCATTCGCATCCTCGCTACGACTTCTTCCCTGCGCTTCACAACTTAGCATTAAAATATTCAACTATTTAAAGAGGAAAACATAAACTCATTTTATAAATGCAGCTAGCCACTTTAACTAGAAATTAAAACCAAATTAAAACTTCAATCTAAGTTAAAAGAATGATTCAACTGAAAGCTTCACTTCGATTTTCCACCCAACCAACTGACTCTATCTGGTGTGCATTATACCACCTAGAGTCACCCCCGATCTTGGGCGACGAACTCACTATGGTAAGTAGAAAACATTCACAAGTGCTTTCAACAAGTTCCACTTTCCAAACACACCGTTTATCAACACAATGCTAACCTGCTACCCAATCGAGTGCCATTACTCTAGTATGTACATAGTATAAAACTCACTTATCTCACAGTATTTTTCTATTTTAGAACTGAATCTTAATAATTTCCTGAATCCTTTAGTTAACAGACTGCCATTTATAATTACCATTGTGCAGATGATTCCACAATCAGAGAATACAAAACAGAAAGTGCAAAGGATAGGTATATATCTGAGTTAGCGATTTCAATTTACAACCAGCAATCCACAAAACTAGATCTGTTCACCTTGGCATTAAATATACATTTCCCATACAAATGGGCATATCAGTGAAGGAAGATCAGATCCAATATACAAACAACATTCAGACAACTTTGTAAATCCATTACTTGTTACTACGGTTGTACGTTACAGGAATTAAGGCAACATGAGAACATCTCCCTTTTACAAAAATGTTAACACACCGTTTAGAAAAAGAAAAACCATCAAGGTAAACAACAATTTAGATCTCAAGGTATGCAGCATTCAGATCTCTGATCTGACATGCAGGAAAGTTTAGAGGTCGATTCAGAGTAGTAAATCTTCTCAAGGATCAATGATACAAAGCCAATGGTGCCCATGTTTAAAATACTAGATCATTATATAGATCTAAAACCAGTCTAATAAATATAAAAAAAAATACAGGGACATATCCAGAGCCGGTGATCAAAGGCACGATCTTGGATCTAAGTCAATCCGACCCAACAAGACACAAACACCAGAAGGTAGGCGTTTTCCCCGGGTTATAAGCACATCATTCTAGTTCAGGTCTAAGAGTGAGTAAGTGGGTATACAAATCTAAGTTTACAGCTTTACCCCACACGAATTTCCAGGTCGCGGAAAACTAATTAATTACCAGACTAAATGCATCGAAATGCGGGAATTGGGAGTCTTTTAGGAACAATCGCTTCCTTAAATTAATCACCTTCCAATTATCAGATATCTGGAATTCCTATTAAGTTGATTTAAAACACCCTATCGCGGGCTCTTAAAATGTTATTAAAATTCATTACGCAATGTGATGAATACATGAGATAATTGTGAACATCACGATATGTAGGAATCTGGAATTCATTATAATACATTAGATATCCAAATCGTAGGCTCCCAAATAGAGTTGAGATCCATAATAAAATTCCCAAGGAATGAGAACGCCAATGCTTAGACATATAAATAAAATGATTGTAGAAAAAAAGCACATGGTCTGCCAAATCACAGCCTTACAGACATAGAGTTGAGAATCCATAATAGAATTCCCAAGGCATGAGAACGCCAATGCTTAGACATATAAATAAAAAGGATTGTATAAAAATACACATGGTCTGCCAAATCGCAGCCATACAGACATGGACATGAGAATCCATAATAAAATGCCCAAGGCATGAGAACGCCAATGCTTAGACATATAACTAAAAAGGATTGCAAAAAAAGACACATGGTCTGCCAAATCACAGCCATACAGACATGGACATGAGAATCCATAATAAAATGCCCAAGGCATGAGAACGCCAATGCTTAGACATATAAATAAAAAGGATTGCAGAAAAATACACATGGTCTGCCAAATTGCAGCCATACAGACATGGACATGAGAATCCATAATAAAATGCCGAAGGAACGAGAATGGAAATGCTTAGACATATAAATAAAATGATTGCAGAAAAAAGCACATGGTCTGCCAAATCGCAACCTTACAGACATAGACATGAGAATCCATAATAAAATGCCCAAGGCATGAGAACACCAATGCTTAGACATATAAATAAAAAGGATTGCATAAAAATACACATGGTCTACCAAATTGCAGCCATACAGACATGGACATGAGAATCCATAATAAAATGCCCAAGGCATGAGAACACCAATGCTTAGACATATAAATAAAAAGGATTGCAGAAAAATACACATGGTCTGCCAAATTGCAGCCAAACAGACATGGACATGAGAATCCATAACAAAATGCCCAAGGCATGAGAATGCCAATGCTTAGACATATAAATAAAATGATTGCAGAAAAAAAGCACATGGTCTGCCAAATCCCAGTCTTACAGACATGGACATGAGAATCCATAACCCAAAACTCCCAAGGTATGAAAGAAAACAGGCATATAACAAGCCAATAATAACTAGAACTAAGATTCATACCAGCAATAAGGAGATCTGAAATCGCACACCTAGGATTGTGAAGATTTGCTTAATATCCCCTTTGATTTCTGGAGGTAATGGAGAACTCTGCTCCAGCCATCCCCTCCTTTACCACGCACCAGAAATACATGTATATATCTATCGGGTGGAATTTTAGACATCCGGGTGACTTTTCCCAAAAATGCTCCCCCTTTCCCATCACATTTCCCTTTCTTAAAAGGTCACAGAGTTCTTCATTTCTTCCCTCCCCATGCATGTGGGATAACGATATTGCCTTAAACAATGAGTTCATAACTCAGCAACTAACTTTACTTTTAGTATAATTTACCTTTTTTCTAATTTTTCATCTTAGCTTTCTCTTTTAGTATATTTAACCTTTCTAATTATTCATCTTGGCTTTTTTCTTTATTTGTACTGCCCTTTCCATTTAACCATATTACCCCTTTTTTAAATGTGGAGATCACTTGGGAAAAAGTGGAACATTCCCATTTTTAAAATATAAAGATCTCACATTAATCACACACTTAAAATAATGCCAAATAATGTCCCAATACAATATGATGTTCCACAACATATGAAGGGAAAATATTATGATTTCTAAAGGTTTTTCCTTTAATAATGGTTCTGTATCAATATGCTTTTCTTATAATTGTATCCCCTTGTGCTATCTTTTTAATATATATATAAATATATATTTGTTAATGAGTAATTGTCATAAGAGCCTTTAATTATTTCAGCATAAATATATAATGTGGTAAAAAAGAGAGCTTTTCAACTATACACAAGGCATTATGTAAATTAATATAAGAGTTAGCTCTCCATACTTCAACTGTTGCACGGTTCCCTTGTTTTATTAATTAAAACATTGTTTTTCTTAATCGACTCCACTTTATAAAACAAGGACTTCCATGCTAGTGATTAAACACTACTCCTTATTGTCTTAGTATTTACAAGCACACAACTATTTATTTCATTGAGTTTCTTGGTTCCCTTTTTTCTGGAAAGCCCTTTCCCCCTAGTGGGTTCGTCGCCAAATGTCATTTTAGTCGTTCGAAGCTTTCAGTTGTTAACCCTATCAATTATAACCATAACTTGACAGAGGTTTATAGTGGATACTTACAGTGATGCTTACTTACACTGTGAGCTCTAGGTTGAGGTGGCGAGGGATGTTACATCCTCTCCCCGTTGAATTAACACCGTCCTCGGTGTTACCAATTTTCCCAGCCTTGTCTCCTTTTCTTCTTTAGGTTCTTAATTCCTGCTTCTATATTCTTTTATCCCTCTTGACAAGTGGGATTAGGTCACCAAACCTGCATTTTAAGCATATATATGCATGTCTACTACAGCAATAAAACATGACTACTAGCATTGACATTGAGACAATCTAGAAATCTAATTGTACAAATTTTTCATAATCCACAGTGGTCCAATATACCTGTCAGTTCTATTTATCAATAAATGAGCATATTACCTCATTGGTACAAGTTTACCTATAATGCACATACCTTTTCTCGCATTGTTCCTTTCTTTGGATGCCCTCCATCCCAGCACACCAAGTGCCAACAGTACTCCAAGTACCAATTCAAGCCACCCAACACAAGGACAACACCAACCCTTCGTGTATCTCCTCTGTGCTATTTAGGGTGCTTTGTCATTATTCTTTTCTCTGGATGTTCCTTCATCCCATCACACCAAGTGCCAATTCAAGCCACCCAACACAAGGACGATACCTTATAACCCTCTATAGGCATATCTCATTTTTGTTCTCTTCAGGGTGTTTCACCAAGCTGAGGCACTCCGTTCTCTCACACCTCCACAGCGCCTAGAGGTTATTCTCTTCACAGAGTCCCCCACTCATGTGATAGTCCTCTAAGTTGTGCGGAACAAGTCTTAACCAAATGTATTACATCTAGGTGTCCCTAGAATGCATAATGGTCCCTCCCTGGCCTGGGAGAAAACAAGGTAGATTTTAACCACTACCTCCATCACCACTTCCTCATGGTGATAAATTTCTTTTCTTTCTCTCGCCTGCAATCACTCCATAAGTGGTCAGCACATCATATCATTGCTTCAAATAACATCAAACTCTTTAACATAAGTTACATCTTACTTTATTTCTCATTCACCAGATAAGAGTCCTTATACTAGAGCACTCTTTTCACCACTAAGGAATTCTATTTATTTCTTAAGCACAACATATTTCATTACTTATCTTGGCTGCACTATAGCCCAAGTTCATAAGTAAATCTACTTACATGTCTTTGAAAGATTTGTTTTATACCTTACGAATATGTATGCAAGATCAATAGTCTCTATGTTTGCACAACCTGATTTCCTAGGCTTCTCTTGCATGCCCGATATTACATTGCATCTAAACAACTTTTCATTCAGTTTCTGCATTCACTTAGCACTCATTTCGTAGTTAATGGAATCTACTTGGAGATTGTTTAAGAAAAACATGTTCTACTTTATAACAGATTGCAACATAGCATCTTATATCATCATTCACCATTATTTCCAAAGCAAAATGATAGCAATTCTATCATAAATTTTTACCTCATGTTTATGTCCATTTAGGCCGTAAGGTCAAATGCTATTGCTATGCACACCTGTAGGGGGAGCGTCAAGGGTCTGTTCCTGTTGTTTTTATGGACCCAAAACTTGATAAGTTCTTACGAGTCCATTACCCCAACCAAAACAATTGTTCTTAGTTAACAGCAATTTGTTCATAAAGGTGTTAACAGTTGTGCCTTACTACTAAAATTCATTTGGCATATTTTCGTATACTTGCACAATATTAACAATATGCATTTTTAATATACTTATCCTTTCAGCATCACTTATGTTCTTAGTTAGATTTGCACATAATGAATTTAGCTACACTTGCTAGGATTTTGGGAAAATATATTTACTCTCTTAAATGATTCATTGATAGCCACTTTGTCCCCTAAAAAATGGTGTAAAGTCAAATTTTTTTGCTTACTTTACATGACAAGATGGGACTTCTAAAAAGACTGGAAACATTTCCTTATAAGTCACCTTCTTATTCCTTGCTAATTGGCAAACAGAAGATACAGAACATTAAATTCCTATTCAACAGTTCCTTACCAATAAGTATCAGTTTGTTAACAGCCAATCCAACTATTAATGTAAGCCCTAAAGGTTGCTTCTCAAAATAAATTTATTTGTCTCATGCGCGTTTATGCAGACTTCCATACCTTTACCAAAATTTTTATGCAACTCAAAAGGAAAGGATACACTTTTCCTAATCGTGGATAAGAAAAAAAAAACATCTTCAAATAAACAAAAAGTCAACATACCTATGTACTTACCTTGTTGGGCCTCACCTTGAAGTGGACAATCTATTCCTGCATAACTACAAGGTCAACCAATACATAATTACTTGAAGTTGCTGCACTTTAGAGTACTTGTGTTTTAGATCAACATGAGTCCGTCGATTCCTGTTATCTCAAGCCAACTTGATCATCAATTTACAAAAATAAAAATAGGTAGAATCATTTTTGAGCCCAAATAGGCCCGAGTGTTTTGACCTTTCCTCTGATACCATATGTAATGTCCCTCTTATACCTAGGTGCCAATGTGTGCAGAATTTTTTTTGTTTGTTTACACCATTACTACAGACGAGTCAAATTTGTTAGCAGCAAATTTGATAAGCAAATTTAATGCACATTGTCAAACAATCATTTGAGAATTATCTTTAATGTAATTCACAACATGCCATCATCATAGTGCCCTGAAGATGGCTTACTGTGCATACCATAAATTAGTAAGATAACAGTAACATTTTTCCAATTATCTTTTTATAGTATTACCTTCCTATACAAATTAAGGATTAAGAAGCAATCTTCCCTAATGAGAACAAATAAAAAGGTAATATACCAAAAGTGCCTAAGATAACAACATCAAGGACACTCCAATTGTGATATCTCAAATGAACTGAAATTTATCCTTAGAAGGAATACGAAACTGTTTATCTCTACCTCACGAAGACTCAGTTACACCCATTGGATTAAGCTTATTCTTACATTGTTTGACCATAAATACATCTTTATGGAATACCAAATGATAACATGCATATTCTTTATTTTTTCATGTGATCCTCATGTTACTTGCAAAACCTATTAAACAAACTTAAGTCATAAGGGCTTTTCATACTACAAGCAAGGAATACTAGGAGGTTATTTTCACTACCTCCATTTGCCACTTACTTTACAACCACACTATATGGGATACACAAGTACATGTAGGTTATGCTCATTTATATTTTCCTTTAGTTCATTTATATTTACCTTGGATTGTTGTCATTGTAAGATGATTCGGCTACTCATCCTGCAAGTACTTCAATAAATCTATACACCCATAATTACGAGACCTTTCTCAATTCATAGACTATTCAATAGACATAGTTAACATAGGCACAAAAAATGCAATGTTCTGCTCACATAATAGTCCTTCAGATGTTACAAATCTACATCAACAATTTTAATTATGCATGAATAAAAACATATCACCAATCTTGTGGCAAGCATTGCTCTTCCAAGCACAAGAAATAGGCAAAGGGACAAGAATCCCCAAGGTGGCTGTTAAAATACAACAGGGTTAGACAGTTATAGTTTGATGAATAAAATAATCTATTGCATAATCGAATGCATACATACTGTATGGTGCCCTACCATACTTTCATCATTCACATCCTCGCTACGACTCCTTCCTTGTGCTTCACAACTTAGCATTAAAATATTCAACTATTCAAAGAGGAAAATATAAACTCATTTTATAAATGCAGCTAGCCACTTTAACTAGAAATTAAAACCAAATTAAAACTTCATTTTCTAAGTTAAAAGAATGATGTGACTAAAAGCTTCGCTTCGACTTTCCACCCAACCAACTGACTCTATCTGGCGGCGTGCGTTATACCGCCTAGAGTCACCCCCGAGCTTGGGTGACGAACTCACTAAGGTAAGGAGAAAACATTCACAAGTGCTTTCAACAAGTTCCACGGTTCGACCACACCGTTTATCAACACAATACTAACCTACTACCCAATCGGGTGCCATTACTCTGGTATGTACATAGTATAAAACTCGCTTGGTATGTACATAGTATAAAACTCGCTTATCTCACTCTATTTTTCCATTTCGGAACTGAATATTAAGAATTTCCAGAATCCTTTAGTTAACAGATTACCGTTTATAATTAACGTTGTGCAGATGATTCCACAATCATAGAATACAAAACAGAAAGTGCAAAGGATAGGTATCTATCTAAGTTAGCGATTTCAATTTACAACCAGCAATCCACAAAACTAGATCTGTTCACCTTCGCATTAAAGATTCATTTCCCATACAAATGGGCATATCAGTGAAGGAAGATCAAATCCAATATACATACAACATTCACACAACTTCATAAATCCACTACTTGTTACTACGGTTGTACGTTAAAGGAATTAAGGCAGCATGAGAACATCTCCCTTTTACAAAAATGTTAACACACCGTTTAGAAAAATAAAGACCATCAAGGTAAACAACAATTTAGATCTCAAGGTATGTAGCATTCAGATCTCTGATCTGACATGCAGGAAAGTTTAGAGGTCGATTCAGAGTAGTAAATCTCAGCAAGGATCAGTGATACAGAGGCAATGGTGTCCATGTTTAAAATACTAGATCATTATACAGATCTAAAACCACTCTAATATATATAAAAAAAATACAGGGACATATCCAGAACCGGTGATCAAAGGCACGATCTTCGATCCAAGTCAATCCGACCCAACAAGACGCAAACACTAGAAGGTAGACATTTTCCCCGGGTTATAAGCACATCATTCCAGTTCAGGTCTAAGAGTGAGTAAGTGGGTATACAATTCTAAGTTTGCAGCTTTACCCCACGCGAATTTCCAGGTCGTGGAAAATTAATTAATTACCAGACTAAATGCATCGAAATGCAGGAATTGGGAGTCTCTTAGGAACAATCGCTTCCTTAAATTAATCACCTTGCAATTATCAGAGATCTGTAATTCCTATTAAATTGATTTAAAACACCCTATCGCAAGCTCTTAAAACGTTAATAAAATTCATTACGCAATGTGATGAATACATGAGATAATTGTGAACATCACAATATGCAGGAATATGGAATTCATTATAATACATTAGATATCCAAATTGCAGGCTCCCACATAGAGTTGAGATCCAAAATAAAATGCCCAAGGCATGATAACGCCAATGCTTAGACATATAAATAAAATGATTGCAGAAAAAAAGCACATGGTCTGCCAAATCGCAGCCTTACAGACATAGAGTTGAGAATCCATAATAGAATGCCCAAGGCATGAGAACGCCAATGCTTAGACATATAAATAAAAAGGATTGCAGAAAAATACACATGGTCTGCCAAATCGCAGCCATACAGACATGGACATGAGAATCGATAATAAAATGCCCAAGGCATGAGAATGCCAATGCTTAGACATATAAATAAAAAGGATTGCAGAAAAATACACATGATCTGCCAAATCGCAGCCATACAGACATGGACATGATAATCCATAATAAAATGCCCAACGAATGAGAACGCCAACGCTTAGACATATAAATAAAAAGGATTGCAGAAAAATACACATGGTCTCCCAAATCGCAGCCATACAGACATGGACATGGGAATCCATAATAAAATGCCCAAGGCATGAGAACACCAATGCTTAGACATATAAATAAAATGATTGCAGAAAAAAAGCACATGGTCTGCCAAATCGCAACCTTACAGACATAGACATGAGAATCCATAATAAAATGCCCAAGGCATGAGAACGCCAATGCTTAGACATATAAATAAAAAGGATTGCAGAAAAATACAAATGGTCTGCCAAATCGCAGCCATACAGACATGGACATGAGAATCCATAATAAAATGCCCAAGGCATGAGAACACCAATGCTTAGACATATAAATAAAAAGGATTGCAGAAAAATACACATGGTCTGCCAAATCGCAGCCATATAGACGTGGACATGAGAATCCATAATAAAATCCCCAAGGCATGAGAATGCCAATGCTTACACATATAAATAAAATGATTGCAGAAAAAAATCACATGGTCTACCAAATCACAGCCTTACAGACATGGACATGAGAATCCATAACCCAAAAGTCCCAAAGTATGAAAGAAAACAGGCATATAACAAGCCAATAATAACTAGAACTAAGACGCATACCAGCAATAAGGATATCTGAAATTGCACACATGGGATTGTGAAGATTTGCTTAATATCCCCTTTGATTTCTGGAGGTAATGGAAAACTCCGCTCCAGCCATCCGCTCCTTTACCACGCACCAGAAATACATGTATATATCTATCGGGTGGAAGCTTAGACATCCGGGTGACTTTACCCAAAAAGTTTCCCCCTTTCCCATCTCATTTCCCTTTCTTAAAAGGTCACAGAGTTCTTCATTTCTTCCCTCCCCATGCATGTGGGATAACGATATTTCCTTAAACAATGAGTTCATAATGCAGCAACTAACTTCGCTTTTAGTATAATTTACCTTTTTTCTAATTTTTCATCTTAGATTTCTCTTTTAGTATATTTAACCTTTCTAATTATTCATCTTGGCTTTTTTCTTTATTTTTAGTGCCCTTTCCATTTAACCATATTACCCCTTTTTTAAATGTGGAGATCTCTTGGGAAAAAGTGGAACATTCCCATTTTTAAAATATAAAGCTCTCACATTAATCACACACTTAAAATAATTCCAAATAATGTCCCAATACAATATGATGCTGCACAACATATGAAGGGAAAATATTATTATTTCTAAAGGTTTTTCCTTTAATAATGGTTCTGTATCAATATGCTTTTCTTATAATTGTATCCCCTTTTGCTATCTTTTTAATATATATTTGTTAAAGAGTAATTGTCATAAGAGCCTTGAATTATTTCAGCATAAATATATAATGTGGTAAAAAAAAGAGCTTTTCAACTATACACAAGGCATTCTGTAAATTAATATTAGAGTTAGCTCTCCATACTTCAACCGTTGCACGGTTCTCTTGTTTTATTAATTAAAACATTGTTTTTCTTAATCAACTCCACTTTATAAACCAAGGACTGCCATGCTAGTGATTAAACACTACTCCTTATTGTCTTACTATTTACAAGCACGCAACTATTTATTTCATTGAGTTTCTCGGTTCCCTTTTTCTGGAAAGCCCTTTCCCCCTAGTGGGTTCGTCGTCAAATGTCGTTTTTGTCGTTCGAAGCTTTCAATTGTTAACCCTATCAATTATAACCATAACTTGACAGAGGTTTATAGTGGATACTTACAGTGACGCTTACTTACACTGTGAGCTCTACGTCAAGGTGGCGAGGGATGTTACAAAGAAAGGAGTGGGGCATGAAGGAGAGGGAGGAGGAGGAAAGCAGAATGGGAGGGAGAAGGGAGAAATGAGGAGGGTAGGTGTGAGAGAGAAAATGAGGTGGGAGTATGGTGATAGGGAGGAGGGAGGGCGAGGGAGAGAGTAGGAGGAGAAGGAATGGAGGAGAGAAGAGGATGATGGAGGGCATGGGAGAGAGGAGGAGGATGAGGAGGATGAGGAGAAGAGAGAGGATGGAGGAGGGAGATAGGAATAGGGGGAGGGATTGGGGTGTAGGTTGTAGGAGGAGGAGGAGTAAGGAGGAGGAATGAGGAGGTGGTTTGAGGAGGTGGAGGTAGGAGGCATAAAATCTTGATATATTTTATTTGTTGAAACTATCTTCATAAAATCAAGAGGTTGTTTTAGCAATTGCACTTCTGAAGTTGTTTACATGAAAACAATTGCACCACACTTTAAGTGTTAGCTTTTATAAATGATTGAAATGATATTACGACATACAAAACATGTATGTTGTAATAGCATATATGTTTCATTTGATGAAACTATCTCCATAAAAGATAGGAGGTTGTTTTGATTTGGTTAAACTATACTAGTGTCATTTTAGCAAGCTGCTGTTTGAATTTATTTGTTTATAACATGGATATGTAAGTCCTCATCAATTAAACTTATCGATTTCTTAACCAATTTCAATTGATATCACCTATGATATTGATGGGTGACCATAATTTATTTACAATGATTTTCCACGGTGCTTGTACTATGGGAAGATATCCATTATGTCAAAACCCCAAATTTTAAA
>LPNX010900174.1:0-10814 GCA_001517045.1 Pseudotsuga menziesii | reverse complement strand
TCAAGTTGAATCCTTGAATCATTACACAAGTGGAATCCAACAAAGCGTTTGATCCATATATCTATGGAATTTAACTTAATAAAGGTGCACAATATGGAAGTTTATGAGAAGTTTGTGAGCTTGGGTCTCCTTTTGTTCAGTATATGTGACTTCAATAAATAAAATTATAAAGATAACCAGCAAGTTTTCTAGTTTCTTCTCATAGATATGAATATTTCAATTTGGAAATGTCCTATATGCTTGGAGGGGAGGTTGGATGAAACTAGTAAATACTTTTTTGTTGTTGTTTCAAAAGGCTTAGCTTTATAAGTCAATATAATGCACAAAGAGTAATCCTTTACATCATTGAATTTCCTCTTAGCACCACAATGAGGAAGGCAATCATATCCAACTGGGTTGTAATAGTAGATGACACAATGTACTCTTCTAGAAAGGAATGAAATCTAACTCCAGCTATATTTTTATCATGGTGTAATGTATTTGATAACAATGTGGCTGTGTTAGATGGAAAACTACCTTATGAAAGCTAACATACATTAGCTTTACTGACCCTGCAATGTTTTAAGAACAAAAACTAGCTCTAGCTAGATTTCCATCATTGTGCATTGTGATTGATGACAATGTGGTTGTTCTAGATGAAAAGCTACATTATAAAATCTAGCACACATTAGATTTCACTCATCGTGCAATGATTTAAGGACGAAAGCTAACTCCAGCTTGATTTCCATCACGGTGTAATGTGATCAATGACGATGTGTTGTGTTAGATGGAAAACTACGTTATGAAAGCTAACACACATTATCTTTCACTCATTGTGCCATGTTGTTAGAAGGAAAGCTAACTCCAGCTAGATTTGCATCATGGTGTAATGTATTTGATGACATTGTGGTTGTGTTAGATAGAAAACTACCTTACAAAAGCTAACACACATTAGTTATTACTCACCATGCAACGTTTTAAGAACGAAAGCTAACTCTAGCTAGATTTCCAAAATGGTGCATTTTGATTAATGAAAGTGTGGTTGTGTTATATAGAAAACTACATTATGAAAGTTAACACACATTAGATTTCACTCACCATGTAAAGATTTAATGTTTAAAGTTAGCTCCAGTTAGATTTCCATCATGGTGCAATGTGACAATGTGGTTGTGTTAGATGGAAAACTACCTTATGAAAGCTAATACACATTAGCTTTCACTTATTGTGCCATGTTGTTAAAATAAAGCTAACTCCAACTAGATTTTCATCATGGTTTAATGAGCTAACACACATAAGCTTTCATTTATAGTGCCATGTTGTTAGAAGAAAAGCTAAATCCAACTAGATTTTCATCATGGTGTAATGTATTTGATGACAATGTGGTTGTGTTAGATGAAAAACTACATTATGAAGGCTAATAGACATTAGCTTTACTCACCGTGCAATGTTTTAAGAACGAAAGCTAACTCCAGCTAGATTTCCATCATGGTGCATTGTGATTGATGATAATGTGGTTGTACTAGATGACAAAATACACTATGAAAGATTACACACATTAGATTTCACTCATCGTGCAATGATTTAAGGATGAAAACTAACTCCAGCTAGATTTCTAACACGGTGCAATGTGATTGATGACAATGTGGTTGTGTTACATGAAAAACTACCTTATGATAGCTAACACACATTAGTTTTCACTCATTGTGCTCTGTTGTTAAAATGAAAGCTAACTCCAGCTATATTTCTATCATGATGTAATGAGATAACACACATAAGATTTCCCTTATAGTGCCATGTTGTTAGAAGGAAAGCTAACTCTAGCTAGATTTCCATCATGGTGTACTGTATTTGATGACAATGTGGTTGTGTTAGATGGAAACTACCTTATAAAAGCTAACAGACATTAGGTTTACTCAGCGTGCAATGTTTTAAGAACAAAAGTTAACTCCAGATAGATTTCCATTATGGTGCATTGTGATTGATGAGAATGTGGTTGTGCTAGATGAAAAACTACACTATGAAAGCTTACACATTAGATTTCCCTCACCATGCAACTATTTAATGATGAAATCTAACTCCATCTAGATTTCCAAAACGACGCAATGTTCTTGATGACAATGTGGTTTTATTACATAGAAAACTCCCTTATGAAAGCGAACACACATTAGGTTTCACTAATCGTGCCATGTTGTTAAAATAAAAGCTAACTCCAACTAGATTTTCATCATGGTGTAATGAGCTAACACACATAAGCTTTCCCTTATAGTGCCATGTTGTTAGAAGGAAAGCTAACTGAAGCTAGATTTTCATTACGGTGTAATGTATTTGATAACAATGTGGCCGTGTTAGATGGAAAACTACCTTATGAAAGCTAGCATATATTAGTTTTACTCATTGTGCAATGTTTTAAGAACGAAAGCTAAATCAAGCTAGATTTTCATCATGGTGTATTGTGATTGATGACAATATGGTTGTGCCAGATGTAAAACTACATTATGAATATTAACATACATTAGATGTCACTTATCGTGCAATGATTTAAAGACGGAATCTAACTTTAGCTAGATTTCCATCATGGTGCAATGTGATCGATGATGATGTGGTTGTGTTAGATGGAAAACTACCTTATGAAAGCTAATGCACATTAGATTTCACTCATTGTCCCATGTAGTTAGAAGAAAAGTTAACTCCAGCTAGATTTCCATCATGGTACATTGTGATTTATGACAATGTGGTCGTGCTAGATGGAAAAATACCCGATGAAGGCTTACACACATTAGATTTCACTCACCATGTAATGATTTAAATATTAAAGCTAACTCCAGCTAGATTTCCATCACGGTGCAATGTGATTGATGATGATGTGCTTTTTTTGGAAATCTAACTCTAGCTAGATTTCCAAAACAACGCAATGTCTTTGATGACAATGTGGTTTTATTACATAGAAAACTCCCTTATGAAAGCAGACACACATTAGTTTTCACTAATCGTGCCATGTTGTTAAAATAAAAGCTAACTCTAGCTAGATTTTCATCATGGTGTAATGAGCTAACACACATAAGCTTTCCCTTATAGTGCCATGTTGTTAGAAGGAAAGCTAACTCAAGCTAGATTTCCATCGCGGTGTAATGTATTTGATAACAATGTGGCCATGTTAGATGGAAAACTACCTTATGAAAGCTAGCATACATTAGTCTTACTCATTGTGCAATGTTTTAAGACGAAAGCTAACTCAAGCTAGATTTTCATCATGGTGCATTGTGATTGATGACAATATGGTTGTGCCAGATGTAAAACTACATTATGAATACTAACACATATTAGATATCACTTACTGTGTAATGATTTAAGGACGAAATCTAACTCTAGCTATATTTCCATCACGGTGCAATGTGATTGATGACGATGTGGTTGTGTTAGATGGAAAACTACCTTATGAAAGCTAACGCACATTAGATTTCACTCATTGTCCCATGTAGTTAGAAGAAAAGTTAACTCCAACTAGATTTCCATCATGGTACATTGTGATTGATGACAATGTGGTCGTGTTAGATGAAAAATACCCGATGAAGGCTTACACACATTAGATTTCACTCACCGTGCAATGATTTAAATATTAAAGCTAACTCTAGCTAGATTTCCATCACGGTGCAATGTGATTGATGAGGATGTGGTTTTTTTGGAAATCTAACTCCAGCTAGATTTCCAAAATGATGCAATGTCCTTGATGACAATGTGGTTTTATTACATAGAAAACTCCCTTATGAAAGTTGACACACATTAGTTTTCACTAATCGTGCCATGTTGTTAAAATAAAAGCTAACTCCAGCTATATTTCCATCATGGTGTAATGAGCTAACACACATAAGCTTTCCCTTATAGTGCCATGTTGTTAGAAGGAAAGCTAACTCAAGCTAGATTTCCATCACGGTGTAATGTATTTGATAACAATGTGGCCGTGTTAGATGGAAAACTACCCTATGAAAGCTAGCATACATTGGTTTTACTCATTGTGCAATGTTTTAAGAACGAAAGCTAACTCAAGCTGGATTTTCATCATGGTGCATTGTGATTGATGACAATATGGTTGTGCCAGATGTAAAACTACATTATGAAAACTAACACACATTAGATGTCACTTACCGTGCAATGATTTAAGGAAGAAATCTAACTCTAGTTAGATTTCCATCACGGTGCAATGTGATCGATGATGATGTGGTTGTGTTAGATGGAAAACTACCTTATGAAAGCTAATGCACATTAGATTTCACTCATTGTCCCATGTAGTTAGAAGAAAAGTTAACTTCAGCTAGATTTCCATCATGGTACATTGTGATTGATGACAATGTGGTCGTGCTAGATGGAAAAATACCCGATGAAGGCTTACACACATTAGATTTCACTCACAGTGCAATGATTTAAATATTAAAGCTAGCTCCAGCTAAATTTCCATCACGGTGCAATGTGATTGATGACGATGTGGTTTTTTTAGATGGAAAACTATCTTACAAAAGCTAACTCACATTAGCTTTCACTCATCATGCCATTTTAGTAAGAAACTAACTCCAACTAGATTTCCATCATGGTGCAATGAGCTAACACACATAATATTTTACTAATCGTTCCATGTAGTTAAAAGGAAAGATAACCCCAGCTAGATTTTCATAATGGTGAAATGAGCCAACACACATAAGCTTTTACTCATTGTTCCATCTTCTTAGATAGAAAACTACCTTACGAAGGTAACACACATTAAATTTTACTTATCGTGCCATGTAGTTAGAAGGAAAACTAACTCCAGCTAGATTTTCATCATGGTGTAATGAGTTAACACACATGGCTTTTACTCATCATGCCATGTTGTTAGAAGGAAAACTGAATCTAGCTAGATTTGCATCATGGTGTAATGTATTTGATGAAAATGTACCTGTTTTAGATGGAAAAATACTTTATGAAAACTAACACACATTAGCTTTCACTCACCATGCAATTTTTTAGGAACGAAACCTAACTCCAGCTAGATTTTCATCATGGTGCAATGCGACTGATGAAAATGTGGTTGTGTTATATGGAAAAATACCTTATGAAAGATAACACACATTAACTTTCACTTATCGTGCAATGGTTTAAGAACGAAAGCTAACTCCAGCTAGATTTCCATCATGGTGCAATGTGATTGATGACAATGTGGTTGTGCTAAATGGAAAACTACCCTATGAAACCTAACACACATTGTGTATTGTTTGAAGAATGAAAACTAACTCCATCTAGATATCCATCATGATGCAATGTGATTGATGACATTGTGGTTGTGTTAAATAGAAACTACCTTATGAAAAATAACACACATTTTCTTTCACTCATCATGCCAAGTTGTTAGAGCGAAAGCTAACTCCAACTTAATTTTTGTCATGGTCATGGAGTTATCTTTCGCTCTAACAAATTGACATGTATGTTCAGATAGAATCTCTTATTTGATGACAATGTGGTTGTGCTAGATGGAAAACTACCATAAGAAAGCTAACACATATTAACTTTCATTCGCCATGCAATTTTCTTATAAGGTAGACTAACTCGAAATAAATTTCCATAATGGTGCAATGTATTTGATCATAATGTGGTTATGTTGGATGAAAAATTACCTTATGTAAGCTAACACTATGATTAGCTATTATCATGAGTCATTTAATGATCATCATGATTAGCTATTATAATGACCTCCACAATTTTTTTTGTACATATACTTACAAATAGAATGATGCGTGCATTTATAATATTTTTGAATTCATGTTTTTTTCAATAATTTGAAATTGTGGTAATAGTTTTTTTCGTTTTTTTTTCCAGAAACAATGGAGTTTGATGCGAGTAAAATTGCAAAAGAAGCGACTTCAAAAGGTTATAGTTCTTTATCTTCTTCATATGCATGAATTGAGATGTTATAAAATATGTTTTCATATTACTCTTTAATTGATGCTTTTAATTGTTTTCGAAACTACCGTAATATTTTCTACAAATGTTTTTAGATGCTAAGAACCATGATGCAAATGAAATTTCAAAGAAATCATCAAGGAAAAGAAAGAATACAAATATGACACTACAAAAGTCTCCAACAATTGGTATGGCATTTTCAAATTTAGTTATTTACAAATAATTATACTATATTCTAGTATGCAATTTCACACTTGATGAACTTTGATATATCATTATGTGGGTAGTAAACTTCCATAGCACATAAACTTCCTTGTTGTTCTGCAGGTGAATGAAAAATTCTTTGTTCTTCTGCATGTGAATTAAAATGATGTATTATATGGTAGATTATTAATGTTTGATATTTCATGTTTTCTTTAACCACTGCAAACAATTTTTTCTACTATTGTTTCCAGATACTATTGAATCTGATGCAAATGAAACTACAATTAAAGCATCTAAGAAAAAACGAAAAGCAAGTGGTACACAATCAAAGCCTACTCAAGTTGGTATGGTAGTTTTATATCTTATTTATTCTAATTTAGTATTGTTAGACTATATGATATTTTCAAATTTTAATAGAATATTAAATGACGATATTTATAATTATAATTTCATTTTGATTTATGCTAATAATTTCTTATTCTCGTTTTCAGAATTGCTCAGTTCAAAAGCAAGTGAAATGCCACATCCATCAATCATGCAACGAGAAAGACTTCATTCAAGTCAAAATATTATGAATGCACCAATTTCTACTTCTACTTTTCAAATGATTAGAAAGTATAATACATCCAATGAATATGAGTTTGTGGGAGATTGGTATGTTCAGATAGAATGTCCTCCAAATATGTTCCCTGATATGTGTCTGTTTGGATCCATAGGTGAAAAATATCCAATTATATTAGGGATAGTTGTTAATTGTTATGCTCATGGTGAGATTGACATTTTATTTCAAGTGGAGGCTATCAATGGACAAGAAGTAAAATTAGTCTCTTGTCCAGTGGAGTACACAAAATTTAGACCAGATTTAATTGAAGCTTCAAGTAAAGATCCGCCAAACACAATGAAAGAGTCAATGTTTAAGTTGAATAGTTATGAAAGCTTCAATAAATTAGGGTTAAAGAGTTGCATAGATCTTTTAGAACGTATCACAAAAGTTCTAAAGTATCGCAATGTCAAAAAGATGAAAACATCATCTGTGCTTCTTTATTTTCATCAAAGAAGTAAATTACCTCATAAAATACCAGAAGATAGACTTGATGCTCATATTCATGCTTTAAGGAGAATATATTTAAAATATTTGGAAGAAAACATTGCATCAAGTGGTTTCACACCTACTACAGAATTTAAAAAAACTGAGAAAATGGAAACTGAGACAGTGAAACTTGCAGAAATTCATGAATCCTTTAAGGAATGTTATTTATTTTCAAGCTCCTTCAACATAAATGTGGATGTTCAAAGATGCATAGAAGCACCAAAAGTGCTTAAATTGAGATCACGAGATGATGCAAATGTTCAGGTGTTGGTGAAATCTTTTTTAGAAAAATTTCAAACATCATTACCCGATGCTATCTTGATTCCATTTGATAAAAATGAGCCCGATCCACTAGTAAACCATGTGAAAATTGTAAATGAGACAGATATAAATGCTATAAATGTCAACTTTTGGATATTTCATGGCCAACATACCATTCAATCCGCCAAATAAATTATAACAAATCCCAAGTATAATGTATCTGCGGAGGCAAAAAAAAAGTATAAAGAACGTTCTGCTCGATTCTTGGATCCATCAGTTGATCCCAGTGTTGTGATTCGCATTTGTTGTCAATTAAATTCTGCAAATAATGTCTTCTTCAAAACTCCTTTCATTTATTGTGTGCGCTCTGCACGACAGTTCTTAATTGATAATGACAAATTGAAGAAAAAGAGGATTGAAAATTCTAAGACATCGGATGACAAGGTATGTAATTTTAATTAGTTTTGCACCTAAACCATTTTAATAATGGATTTTTATTATTATACATTGACTTATTTAATTTCAAAATATTATTCATATTTTCATATATACATTGAACTCTTATTAGTTTATGTTTGTTATTTTTAACAGGTTGACGATGAAATGTTGTGCTCCTTCTTTGATTGTCCACTTTCAAATTTTGCTGATAAAAAAATTCTTTTATATCTTTATCAACCTGTTTGGGATAAATGGGACATTGTTTTTAATTGTTACCAATTAGGCACATTGGACTGTTCTCTGAGCCAACCTAGTTCTCAAAAGTACAAGATAAATCATCTAAATACTTTGACAACTACTTCTTTTCGCCCCCTTCAGGGATTAACCATTGAAGAAATTGGCTCTGTAGCAGATAAGATATTGGATGGAACCGTTTGGTTTTCTATTCCATCGAACCATCCAACTGATGCCATAAAGTTAAAAGATTATTGTTCTAAATTGAAAACAAAAAGAACAATCTTGGATGCAATGGTTCAATACTGTCAAAGTCACGATAAAAAATTGAATGATAAGGCTTTAACCACATCCAACATTCTTGAGCATTATGAAATAAATGATATCATATTTTCCAATTTCTGTACAACTGTTGAAGGGTCTACTTATGTAAAAGGATAGCAGAAAACAAAAATAGAGTCCTTTTCTCAGCAAGCATGTGAAGCACTCAACAGATTAATAAGTGGATCAACAAATGTTCAATAAGATGACAACTTGTAATTTGGGTGCCAATTTGGGGGCCCTAGTCTTCTCTCAACACTTTTGCACTCTTTCCCTTCTCTGGTTGAGCCAGTACTATATACCGACCTTGTTGTTCTAGATGCACTTGCTTTGAAAGAAGAATCATTCCACATGGCTTATTATATTGAATTGTTTCGATTTTTTATCGACAAAAATGGGTTGACAGAATTTACTATAGTTCTGTTAGAAGACCTTTGGTCATTTAAAGATGTCTACCAAGCTTTGGAAATTGCCATAAAGAACTCCAAGTTCAAGTATAACATCACTAAGGGAATTTATAGGTACAAACAAAATTTGTTTAGTTATGATATAGTTTTAACTATACGTTTCTATACCATAGAATTAAAAAAGGTTGAGGCTCCAGAACACTCTCACACTTTTAAAAACATATTTGATCAAAGTGAGAGAGATGTTGAATTCTGGGTGGATTTATTGGAAAAAAACCAACAAAAGATGGAAGTGAATGTAATTTTTTCTCTTTAGGCGGGGACAAATTTAATCAAAGCTTGTCTTAACTATAAAAGAAGAATTGCATGCATTGTACAAAAAGAGTCACAAAGGACAACCATGTTGAAAATTCACAAAGCTTTTCAACTGCCAGGATCAACATCCATCAACATCCTGGAAAATTCAGGTACCACAATTTGTTGTTTCCATTATAATTGTTTGGTTTTATCATTGTTTAGAAGTCTTAATTGCCTACTTTAGTACATAGACTAATGATGGGGATTGTAAGGCAGAAAATGTCGACAGCGGTCTACAAAACAACCATCAAGATAATGTGGATAATATTGAAAAAGGTTTGGAAATTGAAGCCAAAAGAGAAGAATATATCATACCAGGTACGTAGTTTGTTTGATTGTTTCTCTTGTTTTTATTTAATATTATCTTTTCAACTATTAAACCCAAACTTGATGAACTCCTTGGAAAATTTTGGTACTACACTTCCTTAGATGTTTTTATTATATTGATTTGGATTATATTTTGTTTATAATTCTTAATTTGCAAGTTTTTTTACTGCAATGACTAATGATGGAGATTGTAAAACAGAAAATGATGAAAATGGGCAACAAATAAATAATCAAGTTAATTTGAACAACAAAGAAACAAATTTGGAGGTGGAAATAGAAGGGAATGAAATTATTTTACCAGGTACATAATGTTTTTTGCTATTCATCTTGTTATTTTAAAAATCTATTTATTTTCCATATTGCATAACAATTTTGATTGTCGATTATAGGGAAATATAAGAACAAAGGCATTGATCAAGACCATGGTCACAAAATGATGGAAATGGAAAATCCATTAATAGATAAAATTTTGGTAGCATGTACTTACTTTGAACTCTTGTTTCTATTGTATTCTGTTGATTATAGTTCACAAATACAATGAATATAATAATTAGGATAATGTGTCACAAAGCTAAAAAATATGAACATACTATGTCGATTATTTATCGTGGTTAATTGTTTGTTTAGTTATTTAATGAATTTTATTCATTGTCACAATATTTTCTTTATGGTACAATTTATTTGATGAGAATGTGCTTGTGCTAGAGGGATAACTTTCCTACACTGTCCAATGTTGTTAGAAATGCCATTGTGCTTCTGCTTGAAGTAAAACTAGCATACACTATATTTCCTTCATTGTGCAATGTATGTATTTGATAACAAAGTGGTTGTACTAGTACGAAAGCTAACACACGCTAGCTTTCATTCACTATGAAATGTTGTTATAAATTCCCTTGTGCTTGTGCTAGAAGGAAAGCTAACTCAGGTTAGCTTTCATTCACTGTGCAATGCGGTTATAAATGGCCTTGTGCTTGTGCTAGAAGGAAAGCTAACTCAGGTTAGCTTTCATTCACTGTGCAATGCGGTTATAAATGGCCTTGTGCTTGTGCTAGAAGAAAAGCCAACCGTGTAATGTTGTTGAAAATGCTCTTGTGCTTGTGCCATAAAGAAACCAACCTTATGTTACATTTCTTTCGTTGTCCAATGTATGGACTTGATGACAATGTCATTCTGCTGGTAGGAAAGCTATCACATGTTAGCTTTCATTCAATGTGCAATGGTGTCGTTAGAAATGACATTCCGCTGATGGTAGAATGAAGGCTAACATG
>LPNX010900135.1:2470-82249 GCA_001517045.1 Pseudotsuga menziesii | reverse complement strand
ATCGTATACATCATTCCCCATGATCAGCTGTTATTCTTTGATCATAGCTTCTTTCATAGCATTCTTTTCTTCATCTTGAGTTATCTCTTGTACCCATGGCGGTCTTCATCCTTCAAGGTGGATCTACCACTCTTTGAAGCTCTTTCTTCCGTCATGGTGTCTCTGACCCTGGGAGCTTCAGATTCATGTTTAATGGACTGGATCTTGAATTGACGTCACTTGTTCTTTGGAACAAGTCTCATCCTTCTTTTCTTGTAGGAGGTTGTTCATGACCTTTCCTACAATTCAAATGCACCAGTTGCATGGTTCGAACTATTTCATAAAACATATGCATAATGGCAAATTCTTATGCATCATGCAATTGTTTAGTCAACACAACATTCATCCATATCTCACATAAACTTTCTAGATGCCTTCCATCTCTACCATGACATTATTGAGATTGTGCATTAATCCAATATGTCAACAAAGAGGTTTGATAAGTAGCAATGGATAGTTGTATAGCACCATGAGCTACTTACCCATCACATGCATATTAGCAGTATGCAAAAAATACATCAACTGAATATAATCAAATGTATAACAAAACAATATCATGAAATGACAATTGAATACTTATCTTTATTTGTTTCATGGGTATACTCCTTCTTGAGTCTTCAACTTCATTGTCTTCTTCATTCATGATAGCATCGTTTCTTATCCAAATGTTGAGGTAGATAAGAAGTTCTTCAAGAGTTGAGATCTTCATATTCCTCATTGATTGAGGGATCTTCTTTGGAAGATGAGAGCTTGATCTTCAGAGACGAGCTTCTTCTTCTTCCCAAAGTCTGCTGAAAGTAATCACTTCCTTCTGGAACACATTTCTTAAATGAATGAATTCTATGATCCTGGGAGGCCATTCAAGGTGGACATCACCACTTCTGCATTCTTCACTTCTTCTTTTCCCGCTTGAAGTTGTTCTTTGATTTGAGAGATCCTTATGACTGCATGGTCTCTGCATTCTGGATCTTCACATTCTTCAGCTGGTTTCTTAAGGTCATATTCTGATCTATGTTCTTCCCTTCAAATAGCTTGGTCAAGGAATCAAACCTCATCGATGTCTTTAGGGAAGACACTTGTAGTACAAGTTGATTCGTAACTGAATCATCAATGATCTTCTGGGATTTGACCAAGTTCTTCTTGAGAAAGGCTTCTAGCCTCATCTCCCTCTGAAACTGGAACCTCTATGCTCATGTAGGTGTCCAATCCATTTTCTTCAGAGAGATCATATACTTCTAGGATTGGAAGTTGTCAACTTCACCAAGCTTATCATCAAGCTGATGTCATAGATCACTTTGAAATGAGAACCTCAAATGAACATAGCAAATGATTAGATCTTACCAATTTGAGGTGTCCGTCCTGGTTCCGGAGCTGGCTGATCTAGGGTTTGTCACAGAAACCCTAATTTCAAAAACTTGGAATCTTTCAGATCTGATTGGCTAGACAGATATATCTCTTCAAATGGAGCTGTCCAATGTACTCCATTTCTGAAAACAGTGGAGGGAAGCTCCCGGAACAAGAAGCCCTAATTTTCCAATTTCTTCAGCAGAAATTCATGTTACTGTTTCTGTGATATCTCCGAAATTTCTACTTCTCTATGTCTGAAATTTTGTACTGAGGTAACCTCGCATGTCCCTGATCCAACACCACAGGTTTCATCATAATTGGTTTCACCATTTCGGATTTATGATCCTTTTCCCAAGGTGACCTGTTACAGGACTGTTCATAACAGCGAAGTTGTACAGCATGCCACGTGTCACTGGTTCATCTTCTGAGTCTGATATTCAGACCACTGAAATTACAGTCTGTCCTATTTCAGGAACATCTTCAGGAATTCCATTTGGACCTCTCTAGCCTAAGATATTGCAATTCTCCCCAGGTGTCATGTTTAGGGATGAATTCTGGAAGAGGCTGGAACCCTAAATTGGAGAGAACATATCTCCTAGAATACAGCGAATCCGAGGATGAATTTTGGACACAGTGTTCATTAGGATTTTATCTTCGGCCCCTGCAATTTTCAGCTCCTAATCCTTCGCCAATCTCAGAATATAGCGAATGTACCAAAACGTAGCAGTTTTAGTATTTAGGGTTTTTCTAGCTCGGGGTCAAACTTGGGTTTGACTTTCCTAGAGTTTCACCCAACCAAATTTCTTGATCCGGGTCTCTAAACGTCGGTTTTGATGAGGAGAACAATCCTATGCTGGTCTCACTCAAAAATTCCTCTTCTGTAGAAAGCCCTAATTTCCACATCGAAAACTGAAAATGCTCGGAATCGAATTCCGCTTTGACAGAAAGATGCACCCTTCAATGGAGAGTCATCCTAGCATACTTTTGCTGATGGATTGAGGAGAGAGACCCAAAAAGTAAGAAGCCCTAGATTCTGTAGCTGCACAATGTGTTCTTCTCAGGTTAGTTCTGATACCATGTTAAATTTTCATATGCTTAGCTAAGACATCAGTATTTCATTTCATTTTCATGACAAAAGCATATAAACAGGATCACTGAAAGATAGACAAGCACAACCATAAAAAGGGAACACAAAGATTTATCCTGGGAAAACCCTAAAGGGAAAAACCCAGCAAAATCTTCCTCAATATAGATGTCCCAAAAAGATAAAAGATAAAACCAACAAGGAGATCAAAGCCTGATCCTCCTCCTTCTCCAGCTACTTCTCTTCTCCACTAATGTGCTATACAAGTGAGAGTGTGTGTCACAAATGAGGAGCACTACACCTCTATTTATATTCATCCGTTCACTTAAGTTAACTCATTTGACATGTAGGCTCGAGTTACACATGTAGGCTGAAGTAACCACACTGGGGTGCTGATGACCCACCTTTACAATTAGAGGGGACCACCTCATGACTTTTATTAGTTCTTCCGATTAGAAGCATCGGGGTACAATGAAATACAAGTGGTTCTCCCGGTAGGACCATCGGGGACCACGAAAGATACATATAGAATATTCTTCGAAGTTACAATATTTCAACATTCTGATCGGCGACCGTAGTGACAAGGTGGAAAATTTTGGCAGATTAAACAAGAAAGGTCACTTCAGTTAAACACCGAGACACTGGCTGTTGGCGGCAATTTCACATTGAACCAGCAATGGTGATTATCAACGACCACTTCAGTTATTAAAAGTTCACTCAGTGAACTAGATCTTCACAATAGATAGACAAATAGTTAGCAAGGGTTTGAAACCCTAATCTGAAAAAACTATCACTTCCGAGTATTTTTTGTGAAAACAGATCGAAGTTTCAAGATCTGTCATTTTTGTAGAAGGCTATAAAGCCCATGATTGATTTTATAATAAGCGTTCGAATTTGGGGATTTGTAAGCCTATTCTATTGTCAAGTGTCTCATTTTGTTTATTCTAATTATAAGCTCTTTTGTTGTGAGTTGTTCAGCCATCATCTCTATCTTTACTATAGTTATGCCTGAATGTGCATTTAGGTGATTTTCAAGTTGATTAATAGCTAATAGCTGTCATCCTATTGGTGAGTTAATGTGATTTGATTTATAAGTACCATCATTGTCAGGATTTAGCCGTTTATATGCATCTGTTTTGTATGTAAGTCTGTTAGCTTGATGAGTTCTCCATCCTTGCACCTTATTGTCAAACTACTGAACAAGTTGTAACTAAAAACCTTGTAATTGAGTGAGCTTCATGCATGTCTTGAGGGTGGGAGGTTATATAGGTCACTTGACTTGATCCGTATTAGAAAACCCTAAAAACATTTTAAGTTACCAGGCATCCTCGAGCTACAACCTAGAGGAGTTTCCTGGAATGATAACAAACTGGCGCCGCTGCCGGGGAGAGGAGATTGAAGCTCAGCTTCCCTGGGAGATGACATAGATCCATGCTTTGATGATAGACAAAGCTTGAACATTATTAGGGTTGTAATCATCTATCTGGTGACTCCATTGATATAAGGTGGCTTCAAGAAGACCAAGTACCAGAGCAAACCCAAAGGGGCCACCAACAACACCTGTTTCAGATCCAGAAGAAATTTTGAGGAAATCTAGGGCTTTACTAAGACAGACCAGCAGTACTGCACAAAAAGCTACATTAGGTATTTCAAGAAATCGTTCTGCTATTATTTCTTCTGCTGAAACTCTTAATTCCTAGGAATTTTTAGATACATCAGAAAAATCTAGGGATTGGTAATCTTCAAGCACTACTGCTTGTGAAGATCCAATCCCTGGTGACTCCACTGGGATAAGTATATGGCACTTCCTTCTCAACAAGTATCTTCATAAGTGCTTCCTTCCACAACCCTGTCCATACCCATTTTCAATATGGTTGCCCCTCAATTGACCAAGATGGAAAGGATCCTGGTAGCTAGGTATGCTCCCCTAATTTTTCCAAATCCCCTCGCAGCCATGCTTATTAGGGATTATCAAAAGTATATGCCTAAGTTTACAAGGGAAGGGGATTTCACTGCTAAAGAACATCTAGAGGCTTTTTACAGCTATGCTGAAAATATTAACATAGAACAAGCAGATGTATGGACCAAGGTTTTTGTGCAAAGCCTAGATGGCCAGGCTAGGAAGTGGTTTAAGGAACTACCTGCCAGATCAGTGGCAGGCATAGAGGCCCTAGAAGACATTTTCCTAAAGCATTGGGGAGAAAGGAGGGACCACCTCTACTATATCACATAATTCAACAACCTGAAAAGAGAAAATGGGGATTCTGTCTCCAACTTTACCAAGAGATTCAACAACATGTACAGCAAGATCCCCACTGAGATTAAGCCCACCGATACCTCAGCTATGATAACTTATGCAAATGCCTTTGAATCTGACTTTTTCCCACTTCTCAGAGAAATGAGGACTGCCTCCTTATCACTCATGCAGGATGCTGCCCTGGAGGTAGAGTCAAACATTCTAGCATCTCAGAAGGTAAAAGGGAAGATAAACAGGAAAAAGCATCCAACAGACTATAGTGGGGCTTCTGCATCAGAGAACAAGATTGACAAAATGACTAAACTTTTAGATAACTTAACTGCTGAAATGTCTAAATTGAGGGACCAAGAACATTTGTCGGTGAGGGGTAGAGGGCCAAGTGACTTTGCTCCTCGAAACCCAACTTTTGTTCCTTATAGAAGAGGAAACCCCCCAGTTCATATTCTCAGAAGGGAGAGAAATCAATGGGAAGATCAGAGGATAAGAGCTCCATTTCAAAATGTTGTATTAGAAGAAGAGCTAGAATTCATTGAAGAAGAAGGAGAAGCTGAAGACAATATCCACTGCATGGAGGATGAGATGGACTATTCTTTTCTGACACAGGCAGAATATGAGGAAGCCCTGATTGATGAGCAGATCACTGAAGAGGCTGTCTATCAGGATGATGGTTAGGGAGGTTACCAACTGAGGTCTAGGCTGGTTGCTCCCCTCAAGAAGAATGCTATACCTGTCAAGCAGCCTGCTGCACCAACTAGAAAGGTTGCTGTTTTACCAAAGAAAGTGGTTGTCCCATCTAAAGCATTGCATGAACTAGCACCTTCAGCCACACCTGATCAAGTCCAAATCAAACCTATAGCTCCTGAGGTAAGGTTTCCAGATAAGCTGCATTATTCCTTCAACCTCGAGTTTGAAATTCAAAAATTGAAAATCCCTTTCCCTTTAATTGAGCTAATGAAGAATGATGCATTCAAAACCTCCATTCTGAATTCCCTTCAGCCCAAGGTGCACATTGACACTGACTTTGTGAACCTGCAAGATGACAAGCCTGTTGTAACCCTGGGCCCCATGATCGAAGACCTAAAGGACTCTTGCCCACCATTCTATATATCCTTGAACATCCATGATAAAATCCTCCATAACTGTCTGCTGGATTCAGGAGTCTCTCATAACCTAATGCCAAAGGCTGTGATGGATGAGATTGGCCTCATCATCACCAAGCCCTACCATGATTTATTTTCCTTTGACTCCAGGAAGGTCAAGTGCTTGGGCCTCATCAAAGACCTTGCTATAAACTTAACGCAACTACCTTCGAAAAGCATAATGATGGACATTGTAGTGGCCGATATTCCTCCAAAATTCGGCCTCTTGCTGTCTCAGTCATGGAGAAAAAGACTAGGCGGCACCCTTCAGATGGATCTCACATATGCCACCATTCCCATGTTTGGAGGGGAGACTAAGAGGCTGTACATGGAAAATTAGCTAGCATACATTATAAGCAAGGAGAGCCACTTAGTGAATCACCCCGTCTACGCAGTGGACACTAATTTTGGGTCTTGCATTTTGCAAATAGATGATAATCAGCAGACATCAATTCAACTCACTAAGCCCACCCGTCAGCAGCCCGAAGAAGTAACAACAACGATCTGGACCATGTATTTCGATAGGGCTAGCGCTCAAAGCTCAGCGAGCGCGGTTGTAGTATTGATCTCCCCATCTAAGGAAAACATTCACTTATCTTATAAGCTTGATTTCAAAGCCACTAACAACGTAGCAGAATATGAAGCCTTGCTTCTAGGAGTTAAAGATGCCAAGGAGATGGAGATCATGTGCGTGAAGAGTTTTGGAGATGCAGACCTCATCATACAGCATGTCAACAACACTTTTCAGACAAAAAATATCAGATTGAAGGACTACAGGGATGAGATATGGAAACTTAGAGACTCCTTTATGTTTTTTGAACTGTCATATATTCCTGGGGATTTGAATCACCTGGCTGATTCCCTGGCCGTCTCTGCAAGTCTGTTTGTTCCTCCTTTACCCCCTAAGCTCAACTATGATGTTTAGGTCAAGTACATACCCTCTTTGCTAGACAATGTAAAATTTTGGAGGGTGTTTCAGAATGATGAGGAGCTTAATAAATTCCTTCAGTTAGTAGATGAATTCTCTGACATACACATAGACCGAGAAAACCTTAACATGGAGGAATCCAAACAGCTCAAGTTAAAAGATAAAGAGACTGAGCAGAATATTGTCCAATTTCCTAGAAACTACATACCCCGAGGTCTAGTACCATTGGAAGAACTGTTTGATCACAATGACATCCCTCTCAAGCCTGCCAAAAAGGAGCTAGACCCTGCTATCCAAGAACAAAACATAGGCAGCCAAAGCTGTCCCAAACTGATAAATCTTTCCACGAGTTTGAATGCTGATCAGAAGTCTGAATTTTGCAGCTTGATAAAAGAGTTTGCTGATGTTTTTGCCTGGGAGTATAGTGACCTAAAAACTTATGACACCAATATCATCCAGCACAGAATTCCTTTGGAGAAGGACACCATTCCTTTCAAATAGAAGCTAAGACCCATCAGCCCTCTCCTATTACCAGTGATTGAAAAAGAGATCCACAAGCTCCTTAAAGCCAAGATCATAGTTCCACTCAGATATTCCAAGTGGATTGCAAACCTGGTAATGGTAAGAAAGAAAAATGGAGAAATCAGGTTGTGTGTGGATTTTAGAAACCTGAACAAGTGTTCCAAGAAGGACAACTACCCATTGCCCAAGATGGAACACCTATTGCAGAAAGTCTCAGGGGCTAGAGTTATGTCCTTCCTTGATGGCTTCTCTGGATACAACCAAGTTGCTGTGCACCCTGATGACCAAGAGAAGACTGCCTTCACCACCCCTTGGGGCCCCTTCATGTATGCTAAAATGCCATTTGGGCTAATGAATGCCGGGGCTACTTTTCAGAGAGCCATGGACCGAGCTTTTGTAGGGCTAAAAGATAAATTTGTGTTGATATATTTGGATGACTTAACAGTTTACTCTCACAACCATCATGACCACTTGCAACATTTAAGGAAGGTATTTCTGAAGTGCATAAGGTATGGAATATCACTGAACCCCAAGAAGTCCCAGTTTGCACTCAAGGAAGGAAAGCTCCTAGGCCACATAGTCTCAGCTGAAGGTGTAAAGATCGATCTGGTGAGGGTGGAAGCAATTCAACAGCTGTCAATACCAAGGTCAAAAAGAGACATTTAGTCCTTTTTAGGCATGATAAACTTTGTCAGGAGATTCATTCCTAATTTCTATGAGCTATTAAAGCACATAACAACCATGCTAAAAAGGGATGCAGAAATAAAATGGACTGACCAGGAAAGAAACTCTTTTGAAAACATTAAGAAATCCATCATGGGGGCCCCAACCTTGATTAGTCCCGACTACACCAAGGGTTTTTACATTTTCTCTTTTGCATCTTATGACACAGTGGCAGCTGTACTATTACAAAAGAATGATGAAGGTCTTGATCATCCAATTGCTTTCTTCAGCAGAACCCTCAGAGATGCTGAGCTAAAGTATGACCCAATTGAGAAACAAGCTTATGCTCTCATAAAATCTTTGAAGACTTTTAGAATCTACATTCTCCATGCAAAGGTCATTGCATATGTCCCTTCAACTGCTGTGAAGGATGTTTTGACTCAGCCTGAAATTGATGGGAAGAGAGCTAAGTGGATTTCCAAACTCATTGAGTTTGATGTAGAGGTGAAACCCACCAAGCTGGTAAAGGGACTAGGTCTGGCCAAACTCATGGCCAAAAAAAACTGTGAACTGATGGGAATAAATTTCACATGTGTCAGATCAGCAAAGGTGCAGACTATGGTAGCAGCTGAAACAGAAGTAGATCAAGATCAGAATAACAGTCCATCAGTAGCTGAGAACATATCTTCATGTGAGTGGTACTCAGGTATCATTCAATTTTTTCTAAAATTAGAAGTTTTCCCTGATCTCACTTCTAACCAAGCACGAGCTCTCAACTTGAAATCTGTTAAGTTTTGTATAATTGACAAACTGCTGTACTGGAGGGATCAGTTTGGAATTTTGTTAAGGTGTCTAGATAAAGAGGAAGAAGAGCAGGTCATGCATCACTTTCATTCCAGTACATGTGGAGGCCAACACTACTGGAAAACCACAGCCCACAAGATCTTAAGAGCATGATACTATTGGCCATTCCTCTTTGCTGATGTATGCACTTTTGTAAGGGCCTGTGACCAATGTCAAAGATTTATAGGGAAGTAGCAGCTCAAATCCTTGCCCCTTAGGCCTGTTACATTGAATGTGCCTTTCCAACAATGGGGTCTGGATTTCATAGGAGAAATAAATCCATCTTCCAGTGGACATCATAAATGGATCTTAGTAGCCACTGACTACTTTACCAAATGGATAGAAGCAGTACCCACCAGAAATGCCACTCATCAAGTCATCATGAGATTTTTATATGAGAACATATTCAGCAGGTTTGGTTGCACAATAAGGTTAGTAACTGATAATGCACCAGCTTTTAAGTCTGGGGCATTAGTTAAAATGTGTGAATCAGTGGGTATCCAACTGGTGCACTCCACATCCTATTACCCACAAGGCAACGACCGGGCCGAGTCATCCAACAAAAGCTTAATCAGAATCATCAGGAAACTGCTAGAGACAAATAAGAAAAGCTGGGATTCAAAGCTTAAGTTTGCTTTATGGGCTGATAGGGTAACAGACAAAAGATCCATAGGGACGTCTCCATTCAAACTAGTTTATGGCATTGAGGCCATCTTTCCTATCCAGCTCATCCTTCTAGTGGCAAAGTTATTTCAGGAAGAGGAGGATGAACCAAATGATATGGTAAGAAGGATGATGGATTTGGTAGAATTACAGCAAATAAGGGAGCAAGTTGTAGGAAAATTAGAAGCTCATCAACAGAGGATAAATGGCATGTTTGATAAAAGAGCAAAGGCAGACAACTTCCAGGTCAGAGATTGGGTTCTCAAGTGGGATGCTGTCAGACAGGTTAAGGGGAAACATGGAAAATTCGACTCTTTGTGGATTGGCCCTTTTGTGATATCCCAGGTACATAAGAATAACACCTTCAAATTGCAGAGTCTAGAAGGTGAAGAGGTATTTGATGGCCCAGTAAATGGGTGGTTCTTGAAGCTCTATTTTATTTGAGGCTCTGAGGCCTTGTGATTGTAAATTAGTAGATAGTAGGTTGTTTTGCTTTCAGAATAAATTCCATGCCCAATGGAATAATAAAGGATAGTGTTAAGTTACTTAGTTGATTTTAGGGAAAGGCATTTTGGTTTGAGGTTCTTGGGACCTCACTGGGAGGTTCCCATCCCCAAGTAGGAGCCAGATGTTATCTCCCAAAATAATTTATTTCGATCGTATGAAGAATCTAATTCACGCAATGAGGGATATGAATATCACTGACAGTTTGAAAGCCTCTGTTTTTTATGAAAAATTCACAAGTTGTAGTTTTCAGTGACTTGGGCGAGGATCAGAACATCTCATTAGCCACTGACATACATACGGACTACGGCTTCTGTGATCAGATGAAAACTTCGGCAATCGAAGGTTTTGAGGACTACGCATCAACGAGGCAAAGCTGAAAGGTTCCACAATGCCGGCGATATAAAGCACTGAATGCCGCCGAAGTCACGTATTGGAAATCAGAACCACTATGTAATAAACTGTCGGCAAGATAGTTCACTAAGGAGCCACAATGGCGGGAAACAAACTGACTACGGGTTCCGCCACAATAGAAAATCATCGGCGATTGGAAGAACTAAGGACTACGCGTTGGAACATGAAAACACTAACCATCGGCACAATAGTTCACTAAGGAGCCGCAACGGAGGAAGATAGACTAACTATGGGTTCCGCCAGAATAGAAAATCATCGGCGATTGGAAGAACTAAGGACTACGGGTCGAAACTTGAAAACACTAACCGTCGCACAATAGTTCACTAAGGAGCTGCAACGGCGGAAGACAAACTGACTACAGGTTTCGCGACAATAGAAAATCATCGACGATCGGAAGAACTAAAGACTACGGATTGACGAGTTTAAAGCTAAGCATCTCCGCAGTGGCGGTAAGGCAACGGACAAGGCCTCCGATCAATGACAAAAATCATTCTGATAGCGATAAAATTAGTTCATTTCACCTCCGAAACAGCGACAACGTTTCAGTCTAAGGTGCCGATGGGCTAGAAGACAAAGCTTCTGATCGCCGATGCTAAGAATATTAGTCGTTTGAGGCGCCGACACTGCGACAACATTAAGGCTTGGGGTGTCGATGGTTAGAGGTCAGAACTTTCGATCGACGACCGCAGCGACAAGGTAGAAAATTTTGGTGGATTAAACAAGAAAGGTCACTTAATTTAAACACCAAGACGCTAGCAATTGGCGGCAATTTCACACTGAACAAGTAGTGGTGATTATCATTGACCACTTCAGTTATTAAAAGTTTGCTCAGTGAACTAGATCTTCACAATAGATAGACAAATAGTTAGCAAGGGTTTGAAACCCTAATCTGAAAAAACTATCACTTCCGAGTATTTTTTGTGAAAATAGATCAAAGTTTCAAGATCTGTCATTTTTGTAGAAGGCTATAAAGCGCATGATTGATTTTATAATAAGCGTTCGACTTCGGGGATTTGTAAGCCTATTCTATTGTCAAGCGTCTCATCTTGTTTATTCTAATTATAAGCTCTTTTGTTGTGAGTTGTTTAGCCGTCATCTCTATCTTTACTGTACTTATGCCTGAATGTGCATTTAGGTGATTTTCAAGTTGATTAATAGCTAGTAGCTGTCATCCTATTGGTGAGTTAATGTGATTTGATTTATAAGTACCATCCTTGTTAGGATTTAGCCATTTATATGCATCTGTTTTGTATGTAAGTCTGTCAGCTTGATGAGTTCTCCATCCCTGCACCTTATTGTCAAACTACTGAACAAGTTGTAACTAAAAGCCTTGTAATTGAGTGAGCTTCATGCATGTCTTGAGAGTGGGAGGTTATATATGTCACCTAACTTGATCCATATCATAAAACCCTAAAAACATTTTAAGTTACCAAGCATCCTCTAGCTACAACCTAGAGGAGTTTCTTGGAGTGATAACATGTACATTAGGTATATACAGTCTATCTTTATATAATGATAATCCTTTTTCATTTAGACTATACCCTGTACTTAAACTTTCAATTAAATTTTCAGTTACTTTTGCTTGTAATTTATGATAATTTTCATCCAATCTTACTCCTTCCTCTAGTTGTTCTTCTAAATCTGTTTCATAGGTGTTGATTGCTGCTACAAAATTTAGTTTTGCATTCCTGCTTAAAGCATCAGCAACCTTATTTTATTTTCCCTTAATATGTTGGATTTCAAAATCGCACTCGCTAAGGAAGGCTAAGTACCTAGCTTGCCTTGCGTTTAAGTTAGGTTCATCCAACAAGTATTTTAATCCTTTATTATCTGTCATTAATATAAACTTTCTTCCAATTACATGATGGCACCACATCTTTAAGGAATGTATGACATCAACTAGTTCTAAGTCATAGGTTGCATAGTTTTTCTCATGAATCTTCAGCTTCCTAGACTCATATGCAATGATGTGTCCTTCTTGAGTTAAAACTTCACCTAAACCGTCATTGCATGCGTCAGTACATACGATAAAGTCTTTATTAGGATCAACAATTCTTAAGATTTTTGCAGTGGTTAATAATGTTTTTAACTTTTTAAAACTATCTTAACACTTTTGACTCCACTCAAATTTCTTCCCTTTATTCTACAAAGAAGTTATGGGATTTGCGATTCTTGAAAACCCTTCGATGAATATTCGATAATAACCAGTAATCCCCATGAATGATCGTACGTCAGTTACGTCTTTTGGGACTGGCCATTCTTCGATTGCCTTTATCTTTTCTGGATCAACTAAGATCCCTTCTTTAATAACTACATGACCTAAGTACTGTATTTTATCCTTAAAGAAATCACATTTACTAAATTTTGCAAAGAACTGATGTTCCTCTTTAGACTTCAAATAAATTAAAATGTCATCAATGAATACGACCACGAATTTATCAAGGTACTTATGCATTACATTATTCATCATACACCTGAAGACAACCGGGACATTAGTAAGCCTGAATGGCATAACAACAAACTCATAGTGACCCTATCTAGTCCCAAAAACTGTTTTAAAGATGTCTTCATCTTTGATTCGGACCTGGTGATAACCATATCGTAAATCAATCTTCGTAAATACAATCGCTCCACATAGTTGATCAAACAGATCATCTATGTGAGGCAACATATATCTGTTTTTAATGGTCATTTTATTAAGTTGACGGTAATCTATACATAAACATAGAGTACCGTCTTTCTTTTTAACAAAAATAACAGGTGCTCCCCAAGGGGAAACGCTGGGTCTGATATAATTCTTATCAATAAGTTCTTTTAACTGGGATTTTAATTTATTTAATTCCAATATATTCATCCGATAAGGGGATTTTGAGCTGGGCACTGCACCAGGTACTAGCTCAATAGTGAAGTCTAACTCCCTCTTCAAAGGCAGTCCCAGAACATCTTCTGGAAATACATCCGAATACCCCCTCAAGATCGGAATGTCTTCCAGCTTTAATTTATCTTCGTTATTAGTATTTTATTCATTAATTATTGTTACAACAAAGGTTTTACAACCCTTCCGAACAGATCTCTTTAATTGCAAAGCAAAGATCTGTCTTATAGCTATTTTCCTAGGGATTTCTCTTACATTTACTGTTTCTCCATCGTTATTTACGCAAGTAAAAGTTTTATCGAAACAGTTCAGGACTAATCTATGCTGTTCTAACCAGTTGTTGCAGCTGCAACATTTTCCCAATTTTTTAAAATTTTGGACCCTCGTAAATTTTATCTTGCCTAGATCTGTTTTTATTGCTGAACTTTGTTGTTCCTTTGCTACTCTTTGAGGTTAAATTGAGTTAAATTGTTGAAGTGAATATCTGTATCTGCTGATGCTGATGACTTGAACTTGATGCTTTGACTTATGGATGATTTCCTTTTTCACTGTCGGAAGCTTATCAAACTGTGAATCGGGGCCGTAGTCATCTACGCAGCCGCCGTTGCGGAAGCTTACTTATGATTGACCTGATCCAAAGCCTTGTTCTTTGCCGACGCGTTTCTCATTTTATATTCATATCGGCGTTTTTCATCTCATCACCGTCGAAGCATAAGTCCTTTGTGTGGCCACCGTTTCGGATGGCAGATTGCGAGCACTTCGACATAAGCCCTTATTTTTTCTGATTCCGCAGTTTTCTTTTAAAATGATTTTGCTCTTTTCGCTGTTGGAACTGTGTTGGACTTTTGATCGGGGGATTAGTCTTTGGTTGTTCCGATCGCTGATGGTTTCGTGTTTTGCAGAAGCCATAGTCTATTTGAATCCCGCCGTTGCGGCTTCGGAGTGGACTAACCATCCAATATGGTTGCTCTATTTTTTGCCGATGTTTTGATTTTCGCCGTTGGTTTGATTTTTGCCGATTGTTTTCTATTATTGCGGAACTCTTAGTCCATGCGGCTTTCGCCGTAGCGCCTCCTATTTTAACTAGTTGTCCGACGTTGTAGTGGTTTCGAGGACCGATGTTACAGATTTTTTTTAGAGTTATTTCGTCGACATTTATTTTGTTGCGGAGCTCGTTGTCTGTTTGAAGCCCATCATTGCGGCTATGAATAAGACTATCCTGCCGATGCTTTAGTGATTTTTCCCGTCGGTGAGAGTTTTCCCGCCTGTTCTGTGTGTGTTTTTAACTTATTTTTTGGGCGGCGGTGGTTTCAGATGCTTTTATCATTTTGGGGTTTTCGCGATGAGAGCGCAGTACATGGCTCACTTTTGATGATTAGTTTTATTGTTAGTATGGGTTACGTTTTTTGAAAAGATGCAATCTGAATTAACGATGAATTTTTCGTTTTAATTGCAGATGGACTTAGAAGATTCTCCAGACCCAGTTTGATGATTACTGTTGTGAAGAAGGACAAAGCAGAAGGGAGTTGGCTGAAAAGTGATAGGAAGAGATGTTCTGAGATCAACGGGATCTTAAAAATGACAAATAAAAGACAAAGCATAATTGATAGTAGCAAAGGCCTAGGCTTGGAAAAGGTTCATCAGTTGCCGAGCTGGTCCCGTTTTATGAGGTACTCATAAGTATTAATCCGAAATGTAACGCATTATATGAATCATGAGCACTCACAAAAGGACAAAATTGCGAGATTAAATGGTTGGAGGAGCCCAAAGCTCATCCGGGGGGGGGAGCCCAAGGGTTTGGCTATTTTGTTTAAATATAGGAAAGTTAGAGGGAATAAGGGACTTTTTCCTAGTTAGACTTGTGAGAACATGTTGTAAGAAGAACTATTTCCTTTTGCAATCGATAATTACAATTTTGCTTGTTGGAGAAAGCTTTGGTGGAATGTTCAAATGCAGTGCAACGGATGTTTTTGAAGGGGAACTATTTCGTTTTCAGTTGTTGTCCATTAACTGTGAGATCATTCTAAATTGTTGAACCTATGTTCTTGTATGAATGCTCTCTAGTTTATTTTATGGAATTTCCACTATGAGTAATGAATGCTTTTCATAAACAATGATCTATCTCGTTGTTCATCTATCTATTCATGTTTATGTGTTTTGAAATAAAGAACAACTACCTGTGATTTTTCTTAATGCATGAACATTAATACATTACTCATTAAATGGTAATCTCGCTCCCTAGGGACAGTTTAGTTAAGTTAGTTTTAGTTTTCTTGCTGTGTGTGATTAAGATGCGAGAGAGTTAAGACGAGAGGTAAGAACCTGAGCATCACATTGTGACCGCTCCTCGCATTCTTTATCAATCTGCATTTTAAATAGGCATTTGCATCTCATACTTAAAACTAAAAAACTAAAAAAGATACATGGTGGACCAGGCCGTAACTGGTAAAACCCTTCATTTTGTTACTTGACCTACGGTAGCCGGACCACAAACCGGACGGATTCCTCATACCAAACAGTAACGGGCTAGTTGGGAACGTTTACTGGGGAGAATCCCTTGCTATTGTTGCCTGTGATTTTCCAGGCCTCAATAGTTTTTGGTGCTAGAAGGAGGGCCGCCAGTGCATGGATGGCCGAGGAAACCCATTGCCTCGAAATTACTCCACCAGTGATAGTTCAGAAAGCAGTTTATTTCCCAATCCGATTCTTGAAGAGAAGTGGAAAGAAAAAATGTATTCTATGGACAACGAAGTTGTTAATGATCCGAGAAGACGTACTAGGGCTTATGTGAAAAAGATCGGAGGATTACCGATTATCCCTGATTTACCCAGAAGAGAGTATAAGAAAAAAGACCATCTTGTATTGGAAGACTCAGTTTTGGTTGCAGATTTGGAAGAATTAGTAGAAACAGCCTTGCAGGAAGTTGTTCAGCCTTTGAATCAAGTGGGCCCAAACACACCTTATGGTTCACCTGTTAATACTCATGTTCATTCACCACCTCACTCTCTACCCAGACTCATGGCAGGTGTAAACGCTAATCAACCACCTAACCCACCAAATCCACCACCTACTTGGAAAGCCAGATCATCTTTAAACCTAACACCTACTTTGCATGACTTACCTCAGGCTTTTGAGAAAATGCTGCCCAAATTTAACCCAAGTGAAAAGATTTTAGTAGATGATCACTTGCAAAGTTTCTACTTGGCCATAGAAGGACTAAAGGCTGGAGAACACGAAGATGTAGTCTGCAGACTTTTTCCACATACCCTTAAAGGAGCAGCAGCCTCATGGTATTTTGGTCTGCGTGCAAACTCAATCCCAGACTGGGATACTTTTGAAAGGATATTCAGAAGCAAATATGCAGCCCAGAAGACTGATACAACTCTCATGAAAGGACTGCGTGCTTTAAAGAAAGAAAGAAAAGAAAGGGTGTATAGTTTTACCCAAAAATTTGCTGCTTATCTTAATAATTTCTCTGCAGCTGATAAGCCCTCTGATAAAGTTCTGATTGAGTATTATACTTCAGCTTTGGGGCCTGACTTGGCCATGTTTGCAAAGGCTCAAGTTAAACCTACGTTACCAGAGACTTATGAAGAGGCTGAGAGAGTAGAAGCTGAAAAAGAAAGCATAGAAGATTATCCTGAGCAGTCAGGAGAGAAAACTTTTGGGAAGAAAGCCTTATTACTGTCTAATCCTAAAGAGGAGCAATCACATGATTTTGAAGGAATGTTAAAGATGATGCATAAACTTTCTAATAGAATAATAGATTTGGAAAAGGAAAAGGAAGCTCAAAAAACATATAAGCCTTACTACAAGAGAAGAGAGGATGACAATCAGTATAAACCTCCTCCACACAGTCCTGCATCAATGAACTTAACGGAGGTAGGTATGGATAACTTTTTCACTTTCCACCAGCAGCCCCATTCTGAAAAAAATTGTCCTCAATGGATAAATTCAATGACATTAGTGATGAATCAGCTGCTGGATTCCAAATTAACAGAATCTGATAATGAAGAAGAAAAGGGTGGTAAATCCACATAAAAACAAGAGAATGATGCTTTGGTATTATGGGATTGTGTCTCACTTTTTGATACAGAAGAAGGTACTCTGAAACATGAGGAGATATCGGAAACAACTGTGATAACAAGAAGCCAGGATTTGGTGAATAAAGACAATTCAATACTCCCAAAGATCAAGAAATCGCAAGAGAATGTAAAGAAACTATAGAAGAACAACACAGATGATAAAATTCCTGAACTTACTATTAGCAGTCAAGATCCGAAACAAGTGAACATGCCTGCTAAGCCTATTAAAGACAAAGTGGGTAATGTCAAGGAAACTATCAAAACACCTGAAGTACCAGAGGAAGAGCTTCCCACAAACAACCAACCTATAGAAGAAATTGTTGAAGCAAGTGTGGGAGGTAAGACTAGGTTTAAAACCCCACCATTCCTCCTGACTTTGGAGATTTTAAACCATAATGTGCACAATTGTTTGGTAGACTCATGATCATCAGTAAATGTTATGCCACTTGCAGTTTGCAAAAATATTAATGGACAACCTAAACCTACTACCTGGGAGGTTACTCAGTTAGATAGGACCAATGTGAAAGTAGTCGGGGAGATGGAGGATGTCCTGATTCGTTTATCTGCAAATGAAAAGATATGTCAGTATATTGATATTGTAGTAGCAGACATACCTGATGGTTATGGACTGATTTTGAATCGAGACTGGTCAGCAAGACTAAATGGGTATTTTGCTTTAGATTGGTCACATTTGTGGTTGCCTCATAAGGGAAGCCCAAAACAGAATAAATTATTAAGAGAGCCCTACATGAAACACAATGTCACGCAACTGAAAGAGAAAAATGAATCATTGAATTCTGTATTGGGAAATTATCTAATTGAACTTGAGCCAGGAAACTTTGCATCAGAAGAAGCCAACAACATATCAGACACCTAGCCCGATCTCCTTCAATGTTCACGGGCCGATGAGATTGATTATAAAATAGTAGATGTAGTTTTTGTTTCAAGAATAGTAGAATTAGATAATGGTTAGGTCTTTCTCATTTTGTGGTCAATCCTAGCCCCTTATCTTACAAGTTGTCAGATTTATAGGGGTGGGCAGAGAACTGACCGGTTAGTGGTTTAGCTCTCAAATTTTTATTTTCTTAATTGTCTTGTACATAAATAAATTGATTTGGTTGTTTATTTTGATTTGATATAGTTATGTTTTTCTTTAGTTTAGATTTTGATTGATTTCAATAAAAAAGAAGCAAGCTTTTGGTTGCATGGAGAGCATCAAAATTCTGGATCAACTAACATCCTTGATTATAAGACTGTGTGCTATTGTTTTATCAGAAAGAATCTCTTCTAGTTTAGTAGTTTTCCTAAATGGCTGTGAATACATTGAAGTCCTACTTAATCCCTGTAAAATAACTCAAGATCAAAAGGTCTGGAATACTATTCCGAGGTTCCATCCATCTCAGAATTAAAATATCCTAGGGGGTGACAACAAAAGACCCACAGAAAGGAAGCAGGGTAGACAGTATATTATATATAAATGATCCCATGCCAAGAATTGAAAGCCAAAATGATAATAAGAGTCAAAGATCCTAAGAAAGCAATATGTATCAAAACAAAGTACTGAATCATATGAGTACATGATTGCCAAAATTTCTTCTCCGTCAGTGAGCTGAAAATTAAATACATCTCTCACACAAGAGGGCACTATGGATAGAGGAGCCTGGATAAAAAATTCAGAAAGAAAGTCATGAGGAGGACTCAAAAGGATAAAAAAGTCCAAAAGCACAAAAAAGTGCAAAATGGCATGGGAATGAGGAACAAATGAATATTTCTGTTTACCATATGTTACGATCCTATGGTGTCCAAGCTGGAAGCTACCTGAAGACAGAGGTAAAAAAATGAAATCCATCTTCCTGGCCTCATAAGAGTTATCTTGACTTTGAGATCTTGGTTTCTATTTTCCTAAATTGGACTATCATCAATGATTAAAAGTAAATGTATTTGCCATTTGGGAAATCCAGACATCTAGAAGAATTCAACATGTTGGTTTTATTGTTAAAACAGTCTGTTACTTAAGGAAGAAGTTGTCTAGAGATTTGGGTTCACCAGGTAGTCGCAATTGTTGCAGCTGCAACATTTTCCCAATTTTTTTAAATTTTGGACCCTCGTAAATTTTATCTTGCCTGGATCTGTTTTGATTGCTGAACTTTGTTGTTCCTTTGCTACTCTTTGAGGTTAAATTGAGTTAAATTGTTAAATGACTATCTTTATCTACTGATGCTGATGACTTGAACTTGATGCTTTGACTTATGCATGATTTCCTTTTTTGCTGTCGGAAGCTTATCAAACTCTGAATCGAGGCCATAGTCATCTATGCAGCCACCATTGCAGAAGCTTACTTATGATTGACCCGATCCAAAGCCTTGTTCTTTACCGACGTGTTTCTTGTTTTATATTCATATCGGCGTTTTTCATCTCATCATCGTCGGAGCATAAGTCCTTTGTGTGGCCGCCATTTCGGATGGCAGATTGCGAGCACTTTGACGAAAGCCCTTATTTTTTCCGATTCTGCGGTTTTCTTTTAAAATGATTTTTCTCTTTTCGCTATTGAAACTGTGTTGGAATTTTGATCGGGGGATTAGTATTTGGTTGTTTTGATCGCCGATGGTTTCGTGTTTTGCGGAAGCTATAGTCTATTTTAATTCCTCCGTTGTGGCTCTGGAGCAAACTAACCATCCGACATGGTTGTTCTATTTTTTGCCGATGTTTTGATTTTCGTCGTTGGTTTGATTTTCGCCAATTGTTTTCTATTATTGTGGAACCCTTAGTCCATGCGGCTTTCACCGTTGCGGCTCCTATTTGAACTAGTTGTCCGATGCTGTAGTGGTTCCGAGGATCGATGCTGCATGTTTTTTTTAGAGTTATTTCACTGACGTTTATTTTGTTGCAGACCTCATTGTCTGTTTGAATCCCACTGTTGTGGTTGTGAATAAGACTATCCTGCCGATGCTTTAGTGATTTTTCCTGTCGGTGAGGGTTTTCCTGCCTGTTTTGTGTGTGTTTTTACCCTATTTTTTGGGCAGAGGTGGTTTCAGATGCTTTTATCGTTTTGGGGTTTTCCCGACGAGAGCACAGTACAGGGCCTCACTTTTGATGATTAGTTTTACTGTTAGTATGGGTTACGTTTTTTTAAAAGATGCAATCCGAATTAACGATGAATTTTCTATTTTAATTGCAGATGGACTTAGAAGATTCTCCAGACCCAGTTTGATGATTACTGGTGCGAAGAAGGACAAAGTAGAAGGGATTTGGCTGAAAATTAATAGGCAGAGATGTTCTAAGATCAACGAGATCTTAAAAAGGACAAATAAAAGACAAAGCAGAATCAATAGCAGCAAAGGCCCAGGCTTGGAAAAGGTTCATCAGTTGCCGAGCTGGTCCCGTTTTATGAAGTACTCATAAGTGTTAATTCGAAATGTAACGCATTATATGAATCATGAGCACTCACAAAAGGACAAAATTGTGAGATTAAACGGTTGGAGGAGCCCAAAGGTCACCCAGGGGGGGCAGCCCAAGGGTTTTGCTATTTTGTTTAAATATAGGAAAGTTAGAGGGAATAAGGGACTTTTTCTCAATTAGACTTGTGGGAACATGTTGTAAGAAGAACTATTTCATTTTGCAATAGATAATTACAATTTTGCCTATTGGAGAAAGCTTTGGTGGAATGCTCAAATGCTATGCAATGGATGTTGTTGAAGGGGAACTATTTTGTTTTCAGCTGTTGTCCATTAATTGTGAGATCGTTCTAACTTGTTGAACCTATGTTCTTGTATGAATGCTCTCTAGTTTATTTTATGGAATTTCCACTATGAGTAATGAATGCTTTTCATAAACAATGAGATATCTTGTTGTTCATCTATCTATTCATCTTTATGTGTTTTGAAATAAAGAACAACTACCTGTGATTTTTCTTAATGCATGAACATTAATACATTACTCATTAAATGATAATCTTTCTCCCTAGGGACAGTTTAGTTAAGTTAGTTTTAGTTTTTTTGCTGTGTGTGATTTAGATGCGAGAGACTTAAGACGAGAGGTAAGAACCTGCGCATCATATTGTGACCGCTCCTCGTAATCTCTATCAATATACATTTTAAATAGGCATTCGCATCTCATACTTAAAACTGAAAAACTAAAAAAGATACACGGTGGACCGAGCCGTAACCGGTAAAACCCTTTATTTTGGTTACTTGACCTACGGTAGCTGGACCGCAAACCAGATGAATTCCCCATACTGGATAGTAACGGGCTATTTGGGAACGTTTACTAGGGAGAATCCCTTGCTGTTGTTGCCTGCGATTTTCCAGGCCTCAACACCAGTCCATACCAATTAACATATCATAAGAACCTAAAGGTAGTACATTAAGCTTAACAGAGGTTTCAAACTGATCCATGTTTACAGTACAATCCTTTACAAAACTAATCACTTTTCTTTTTGCACCAGTAGTTAGCTGAACTAACCATGACTTTACAAAATTTACTACTGATAACTTGCATTTTTCTATTAAATCAGGAGAAATATAACTTTAAGTTGGCCCCTGGATCAATTAAAATAGATATAGGTGTTTGATTCAGCTTACCTTCCGCTTCCACCATGGAAGTTTGATAGTCCGCCTACCTGTTTTACAGTGCTGCGTTGATCCTGGGCATTGTCCTTTCTAGATCACCAACAGTCATCTCCTCCTGCACCGTATGTATGTTGCTAACAGTCTTCTTCCGGTCGGGGCAAACTAATGCATAATGAGGACCATTACATTCCCAACATTTTACTGGTTATTTTCGTTCATTATTTTTTGTGTAATTACTGTGATTATTAATAGATTCTTTATTTCTAAGACCGTTTGGATTTATTTGTGAATTACCTTTATTCCCTTGGAATTTTTTATTAGGAAAATTTCGTGTGATATTATTTCTAAAATTGCGGTTAGGTACAAAACCTTTTTTCTTCTGTTCAAAATTATTAAATCTTTTAGCCTTCCAGTTTGACATACTTTCCTTTTTGCGATTTTGCTCATAGCAAAAATTCACCTTCCGCATAGCCTCTTCTAAGGTTTTTGGATTGTCATATTCAATTCTATCTTTTATATAAAAATGTAAACAACTTAGAAACCGCTGTACCTTAGGCTTCTCATCCACAATGTAAGGCACATATGGAAGCAGACTTAAAAATTTACTGTTTGGATCTTTCATGTTCATTGTTCCCAGTTTTAGTTCATAAAATTCCTTAGCCCGCTCTTCATAGTACTGTCCTGAAAATAATTTCTTCTTAAAATATTTCTTAAACATACTCCAGTTAATGTTCTTCTCCCTTATGCCTTTTACTCGTTTTAGGTCCTGCCGCCAAATATATCCCTTCCCGGTGAGGTTGTAAATAGCCATTCTTGCTTTTAGCTGATTAGAATAATTATAAATTTGAAAATATTTTTTCATCCCAGACAACCATGATTCAGCTTCTTCTCCTTTCTCAGTTTCACCATTAAAGGTTGTTGGTTTTATTTTTTTAAATTCTCCTGAAATTTCTTCATAAGGCTTAAATTTTGTCTTTCTTTTCTGATGATTATCTTCACTACTATCACTAGTATACTGATACTTATTCTTATGTGGATCACCATAAATCTCAGAGGATGAGCTAATTTCGATTCTAGACTATTTAGACTTTTTGTTTTTATGTTGGTAAGGCATATTTTCAGATTCCGTTCGTTTATCTTTTTCTTCATTCTGAAAATTTTCCATTAAAATCTGATTCAGCTCCTCTTGAGCTCTCAGAATTCTTTCATTTTCCTTTTTGACTGATTCCATCTCTGTTCTTGGTTCCTTAACCGTTTGTAATAGTTCAGAAGAGTTATTAGTTATTTCTTCTTGTATAGGTTTTCTTTTAGAATTACTTCATTTAGTAAACGGGGACTCCTCGTCTGCATTCCTCCAATCTTTCCATACCTGTAGTTTAACTCAGAAAAATTCCTCTGGAAATAATATTTCAAAAGAAAATAATAATTAGTATGCATGCATTAAATCGACTGTTTATCTATGCAATTTGAGCCACATTCAGGCCTAGTTTCTGAACCGTGGGCTTTGATACCACATGTAATACTCCAAAAAATCGTAAAAAATTAAAATTTTTCATGTAACATAAAATGTTTATAGACGTCACTGTCTAGGGACTATTAACTGCTAACGGTACTTAACAGTATTTAACTAGAACTGAATATTTTGTTAATCTCTAATCCTGTATACTTATCAGTTTGTTTTCGTAAATCCAAGTTAAGGATTTGATATAGCAAGTTATGATTTGGAATATAAGGAAATTGAATCATATGTTTAAATTCTAGTACTAAGTTTGTTTTACTGTTTTATGACAAGTAGGAAAGAACTTTAGTTGAGATCAAGGCTTACTTAGCTTATAGCTAATGCAGTGAAGTGATATTTATTTTACAGGTCTTTTTCAGGTAAGAAGTTTGTTACCAGTTTTCCAGATCGAGATTATTATCTCAACTAGCATAGAATAAAATGCTAGTTTAATTTATTTGTTTTACAACTTTGAGCAGTAAAAGAGGTATCATGGATCTTATTGTTTATGTTCTTCATAGTCACTAGTAATATAAGTACTTTTAGCAAACTGAACTTAGCTCAGTTACTTTTCCAACTCACTAGCTAAACTTGTTCGTTTAACTTCCATCATTCTATTCTCAGTTTAAAGCCTGTATGTAATTCTCGTAAAAAGCATCTTGTGAAATAGACTTATTCCCACAAAATATTGAGTTACGATAACCTAGGATATCTATGATCCAATTAAATTCATAAAGTACGTTGACTGATAACACACATGAAAACTAGTACTTAGTACATAGGATAGTTTACAACTATTCTAATACTTACCAAAATGGAGGTGCCTCGATACAATTTGTTTTCCTTTAAACTGTAGTGTTGTAACACCCCAGTTTTGACCCCGTTTGCATGATGTGTATATTGTAATTAATTGTGGTGAGGAGCTAAAGGCAAAGGCCCCACCATCGATTTGGTTGTGTATGTTTCGGCAATGGGGAGAGTTGCCGACGGTATATCGTGCTATCCGGCACACTATGGTTGGCATCATGTAAATACGCACATCAATTAAAAATAACCCACAACCAGCTACCGTGATGCAACGTTAAAATGAAAAGGGCATGATTCCAAAGGATGAGGGTGGGGGATGTCAAACCTTGGTCTATGGGGGAAAAACCCATGTTTTACCACCTTGTTTTGTTTTGCCATCTTCCCTTGCCAACCTCTTTAATGTTTTGGTTGAGTAGTTGAGGCAGTTATGGCTGGTGGTGGTTGGGGCAGTTATTGCTTTTGGGAGTGGGGTGGTGGGACTGTCAGTCCCTTTCCCACACGCCCACTCCACCCATGACTGCCTTCACTCTACTCTCCCACGACTGCATTCTCCCCACCGCTTCTGTTTTCATCCTCACGCAGGCAGTTGGCCGGGCTTCTCACCGCGCATGCTCTCTGTGGGTTGTTCGTCCCCCATCATGGTCTGTTCGTCTTCCTCACGTAGAGGTCGGCTCTGTTTCTTCACGCACTCTCCACCACGCGGGATCTCGTTTTTTTGTTCGTTCTTCACGTTTTGCTGTTCATCCACGCGCAGGGACTGTGTCTGTTGTCCATCTCCATGCACAGGTTGAGAGTTGTGATTTGTGGTTGCTGTTACGTTTTGGGACCTTGTTGTCTAGAACAAGCTGTTATGTTTCCCCACACTGCTGGTAATGTATGCTGATACATTCTTTGGGATTGTGTTTTTCCCATGCGGTGAGCTGTGCTCACTGGTTACATTTCGGGGTTGTTGATTGTCCACATCTGTTGGCTTCTTCCTCTGTTTTGGGACTTTGCATAGCTGCCATCGTTCTCATTGTGTGTTATGCTATTGATGCACCCTGGTTTGGGTTGCTGCTGAGTTGTTTTGGCCACAATAGGGCCAAGAACAACTTTGTGGGTTGGAGCTATGTTCCATCTTTTGGTTGGGATTGTATCTGGTTGTTTTACCTTCTTCACAGGACTGTGAAGGGATTGTTTTGTTGCGGGTATGCAGTGGTTGGTCTTCGGACTGTGCTGGCTTGGCCGTTTGTTGAAGGCCTGTCAAACCCAGCTGTGTTTGGTTTGCTGATTGTATCCCCTTGGTTATGTGTAATCCTGCAATTGACCCTCAATCATTGAGGAATCATGCCCAGCTCGGGGGTGGCAGCGTTGCTGAGAGATTGATGAGCACGCTGGCCTATGGTTAGGTGGAATGTTGCAGCGACGTAGCTGGTTGCGGGGCGAGTTCTTCATCAAAAGATAAGTGCTGCTGACTATCCCATCTATGCAATTATATTGATGTCAAATGAACTATGATGAACATGTTAAATGCTGGAATGTGTGTTGCTTCCGCTGAATTGTTGAGTGATTATGTACTCTGGTATGTTTATGCATCTTTTATGATGGGTTATGCATCCTGTTATGTATTTTTAAGCAATTTAATATCAGCATTGATTTGTCCATGTTCATGGGGCTGTTTTCCCGTTAGTGTTTGGTGCACGTCGCGTTCTCTTCGCCGGTCGAAGGGATGGGGATGTGACAAGTGTTATTACTTGTTATTTTAAGGAAAGAAGAATTATTTTCATAAGAAGTCTATCCTTTGAATGATTCCTCATCTCATAAGGGTATTATTGATAAACCATTTACTAGTATCTTAAAATGATACTTAATTTATTTCCTAGATTAACTAATCAAGCTCAACCTTTACTTAGGTTTTCAAGCATACCACATTAAATATTGAGCCCTTTTATAAGGTCTTATACTATGACATGGTTTCTCTTTTATTATGTTTATAGTGCAAATTATCGTTTGGGAAATATTTTTGAATATTTTTATCCATTCCTAAGGTTGTAATACATGATACAAACCCTAGTATAATTACTACTTCTCTATGTAACTCGTTAGAGATATATCAAGCATAAACACCATGATTAAGGATGATATGAATTAATACAAGGTTATAACAAAATTTTATTCATTATTTACTCATGTGTGCAGGTTGCTTCAACTGATCTCGAACTAAATCATAAAACCCACATTTTGTAAAGATTTTCCATGCCACATGGTCGCTAACTGATGGTTAGGTTTTTGGTTGACCTTGGGCAATATAAAAGTATTCTAAAACAATAAAGATCGCATTCTTCCCTAGTCTTATGTCTCTACTGCGAGTGTATGAGCGACAGGCTCATGGCTGCAAGGATTTGCTGTCAAACCTTAATCTATTTGTTACAGGCTTCCTTTATGCCCATCTTCGTTCTTCTGCACTGAAGGATTTATGTGTCTTCTGAAGAGGTGAGAACGACTCTTGGTTTGTCGTGGTGTGGCTTGAGCTGTTTAATTGTGTGTTTGAGTTGGGTGTAAGGTTAGATGTCTTCGCAGCTTGATCTGTAGTGTGGATTTTTATGTGAAAAGATTATCGTTCTTCATTGCCCAACTTCTGTGTGGCATTTGACTCTTCTCTATCGTGGATTTGGGTCTCAGATTTGAAATTTGTGAGCCACGTTTCCTTCTGTCAGTGCTTTCTTGATGTTCGTCCTTCTCTAATATGGTGGCTAGGCTTTCAAACATGAGCACTATGTGTTGTATTCTTTCCTGACAGTGCCTCCCCGAAGCTCGTTGCACCTTTAATGGTGGCTAGGGTTTCATTCTATCGTCTTCTTCTCAGCAAGACAAAGAGAATTAACCAGGTAAGAATTCTTTCTTCTCTCTTTTTTTTTATCCATTTTTGCACTACCAAATTTCAATGTTTTCGTTAATGACAGGGGGTTTAATAAAATTTGGTTCTTCTGTATTGCAGGCTACAATTCGAAGAATCTTAAGCTGGGAAGACACCACCAGAAGGGCTCCACTAGACGTTTCTTCTGGTAAACCTTGGTTTGTCCTGGGGTTTTCTCCTGCAATGGTTGTATGGTGTAAATGTTATCATTTCCCACGTGGTTGTATTTTTACTCGTTCGACTGAGACAATATGATGCTCTGTTTGTTTGCATTATGGCACAACTGTGGTTACACTATGTTGTAACAAGTTTTGAGGGGCCGTGTGGCAGTTACTTTATTAAGTTGTTTAGTTTATTTGAATCCCTTTTCGACTGAATTCGTGATGGAAAAAAAACTTCAGGATTTCATAGCCGAGACTTGAGGAATGAAATTTGGGTCTAGTTTGTTTACAATTTTGTTATTTTAATACTGGCTTATAAGCCGTGACTCTGTTGGTAAACGGCCATAGGGTCGTAACTGATATGTTTCAGTATACTGGTTTTTTTAAATACTGTTTAGATTTTCTTTTAATAAGCTCGAAGCTTATTGATTGTACTTATGTTTTGATAATATATATATATTCTGTGATTTTAAATTGAAGAAGGCAGGCTTGTAATTATTTGTTATTTTGGTTATTTCTTGTTGAAATTAACCTAACAGAGGTTGTGGTTAAGTAAATTAATATTTATTTTGTTTTATGTGTAAAATTATATCTAAGGGTTTTGACAGTAGGTTTCTAGATCATAACTAGGTTATTACTTTTAGTCATGGTTAAAATAAGTGAATAATACCTCCTATATCTTTATTGCTTCCTGGCTAGAAATATATTGATGTGTTTTTATTTACAGTTTCTTTTAATTAGGTTTTATTTATAAAACCCTATTTTTTCTTAGTTTAAATACATTGTTAATATTTGAATATAAAGTTATTCTGATTTTTATGTTACTTAGATAAAATACCACAGTAAATATCTAATCTTATTTACTGTTCCTAAAATTAATATTAGTTATTTAATTTTTGTTTTTATAATGACTATTAATTATTAAGTTAATAGACTTATAGAAATTACACAGACTAGGAAAACTTATACTTCTAAATCTTTTTCCTAAGACAGATCTGTATATATTATTGAAGCATTATGTCTAATAAAGACATCTAAATAAAAATAAATACTTAGATATGAATCACTCTTATAAACCTGCAAAAGATAATACTACACATTCATGCATACTTCATTTGATTCTTTATCTGTAATTAATCTAACCTACTGTACTAGAGTACTACCTTTAGAAAAGGTGTGGAAAAATACAATTAGGTATTTTTCTATCTATCAGTAAATATAGAAATTCTTCTAATCATTTACCCTAATCTATCTAGTTCAAAACTTAACATATTTTCACTGTAAAAATATTTCTCCTAACTAACCCTAGCAGCAACAGAACAGAAGCATAACATTTCATTGCTTAACTCAAACTTTTTAGATAACAACAAACAAATAGATAGCTAGATAAATCAAGTAGAACCTGGAAAAGTAGATGAGGTGACAACAGCTTAAGGAACTTGTTCCTCCCAACCAACTCTTGGAGAAAAGATGGACTGCAACTTTTAGGACCCCCGAGCTTGTCTCCTGGTCCACTTGGTAGAAGTACTGGATGAGAGATGTAGTTCAGTAATCCTCTACAACTCCACTGAATGTTCAGTAGTAAGTCAGTTCTGCATGCAGCAGTATGAACTCAGCTTAGAATAGCTGCACTATTTCAGGTCTTCAACACTTTTCCACTCAAAACATACTTCAGCTTGTCCCCTCCATCGAATTTTCTTGTGCATTTCATTCACTCAGAATGTTCACAAGTCAAGAATGAGCAGCCTCAGATGTCTTCAATGGGAAGTTTTATTAGCATGCCTAGGTATTTTGGGTCAGTTTTCACTTAATGAGCCACTTGCTCTTGTTCCACTTTCTTGGGGAACATGACTACAAAAATAGGGAAGTTTCCTCCTGCAACAACTAGAAGTAGTGTGAGGATGCTGCCAAGTGTCAATATGCTCTCAACCTAGCCTTCTCCACCAAGTGACCTGTAAAACACTCATTTAACAACTTCCCTAAGATGTTGTCTCATTTTTCATTTATTTATTAATTAAATATTCGACAATTACATTCAATTATCCTTGACCCCACTTGGTCATTAATTACAAACTTTATAATAAAACATAACATAATGTTTCTTAAAACATAAAATGTTTTTTAAATTGGGGCATGTGACAGAAGGTTTTCAGCATATGTGGGTTCCCATTGTAACTTGGATTAGACAATCCCTATTTGGAATCATTATCTACTGCTATTGATGTAGGAGCATCTACTCCATGAGGCGATTTGAAATGTAAGTCAGACCTTAGGGTCTTGACCAATGCCCAAAAGGGGGTTCTTTGTATAATGTTTGTATAAATGTTAAAGTTTATAGATTAGGGTGTAGAAGTTTTCAATTAGCTAAAGTGCCCATGTAAATAATGAATTATGTAACCAATTACATAGATCATAGAATGGCCCGAAGAGATAAGGAGGCACTTAAATAGAGGTGCTTGTAAATAGGGATATGTTGTGTGAATCACTAATGGGATAAGTTCTAAATGTCTATTTTTAGGAGCAGTTTGATAGCCTTTGGTCTACTGCCATGATCAATGTGCATTACTGGGTTTCACTTTTCTCACCTGTGAAATGCACCATTGAAATTCTGTTAGACCAAGCATAATATAGGCATTAAAATCAGTCAATTAATTGCCCAATTGGCATGACAGTCCAAGTCTCATCAAGGAGACTTTCATATTTTTCATGCCTTCCCAATAGGCACATGAGCTCATTCATGTCCATTCTTGGGCAGGGATTTAACTATTCCAGCATTCATAATTATTTTAAGCAAATAGACACATTCTATTTTCAGCCATACATACATTAAACAATCTTTTGTTTTCACAATGCATATATATTTAATTAAAATGCAAGAGAGAGCAGCAAGAGTTTTTCCCCTCTTTGTCTTGTTCCACCCTAGAACCCACACCACCGCTGTGGCTTTTCATGTTCTCAGCCTCTTTCACTTCACCGTGAACGCTGGACCAATCCCTCTTGGTCATGACACTTAGTGTCTCCGGTCTATTTTAGACCTCTCAACCATGGAGACTCACCACATGGTTTGTCTTGGTTGCTAGTACCTTCATAGTCTCACTAGCACCTTTTTCATTACTGCTCATTTTGAGCTCTTCAGGACAGTCACATGTCCACATGCACCTCTAGGACGCTTTCGTAGTCCTCGCTTCCAGCGATACCTATATTCAAACATTGAATAAATTTACATGTTCAGTTTATTCCCATCGGTTTTAACCTCTTAAACAAGAGCTTAAAACATCATAACCAAATCGTATACACATGCATATTCATAAGAAATAATTGCAAAATAATCCAATACTTATCTGTATTGTGCGTTTCCTCATTGGTCCACAGGATCCTACTTCACTTTGCAAGCCTTGGGATCGCCTATGGACTTGGATATTAGGTCAGCACGCAGGTTGCTTCACAACATCCTTATATATATATATCAGGCACAGTCAATCCAACCTTCAGTTGGGTTTATTAGATCATCAACAAATCGCCTGTACTTATCTCAACAATACACTTATATCAACAACCAATCATCGACCAAGCCAACACAGTTGGGTTTATCAGGCCATCAACAATAACACATGCACTTATATCAACAATAAACGACCATTTCCAGGTTTCATTTCCAGTAGTGAGCTCTAATTCCACTACCCCATATCACACAAGAGATCACTCCCTTCTCTCAGTTGACAGTCCCTCAGGAATGTCTCCTTCTCTGTGCTCTTTAGTAGAAGGTAAGATGAGCTCGAGCCATTGTCCATTTAGTGTACAATACCAGACTACATCTGTTTAGCCTAACAACACAAGCAATATAAGCATATTTGTTAGCGTTATTGCTCTAAAACTGTAATCATATTTCACATCATTCACTATCAAGTATTGAGACACCAGGAGTGCGTCCACTTCATAGAGTGTTTTTTAATATTGAAAACCCTTTCATGATCCAACATCGGGAAAGTGTGCACCCTTTTCCAATGTGTGCCATGTAGGCCCTATTCATGCTCATGCAATCTGCCATAATGGAAATAAAATCAAAACATGCTCTGCATATTGAATTTAACAATTTGACATGCATATTCTTAGCTAGGGTCAGAGAACACTTATCCATTTGCCGAGGCAATATTCCTTTGTTAAGGAGGAATGGGGGCTCCCTTCTCTGAGTTGACAGTCCCTTGGTTTGCCATCCCAATTCCTCTTTACATTTCGTATCCACACATGTCTTACCAAAATAACCTATACCATTTCACTCATGTTGCTTACCAAGCATGTAGTGCAGATGAGACATTCCCAAAATGTCCAATGGAGTTTCACCTAAAACCCATTTCCAAGATAAGGGAAAACCTTCCCATGAAGTTTGGCTCCTGCAGGCCATCACACATGATCTTCCTGCAGTGTGTACCCCTGGCACATTCATCAAATAGCCAAACAGTCAATCATTATCCGATAATACAATCCAAATTTGATTGTTCCATAACCAAGCAATGACATTAGTAATTAAATTCAATGAGAATTTGTAACTCTGTTTACTACAGAAATTTATTTGCTTGGCAATGAGGTGATCCTCAATCGTGGGTCTCTTGTAAGCATCACTACTATGCCCATTATAATTTTACGCTTACTAACATAACATGAATATCCACTTACAATGCATCCTCCTGACACAATCTTATGCAAGCCAATAGTGATTAGTAGTGGTCAGCAATTTCTTATATCCGAAACTCACAATTCAAATTTAACAACCCATCATGCATACAAACTATTTTCACAGCCATGAGACTCTTATAAGGTTTGGCTCTTTCACATGGTAGATTTCATCCTTTGTCATGGTCTTACCCAAATTTCCATGCCCCAAACAATCTACCCGAAACTTCTTACTTCACAAGCGTATCATTTGTACCACCTTGCCCTTCCATAGAGCATTTCTGGCAGCCAATTGATCCTGACTACCCTCTTCATGCACTTACTATCCTGCATTCATAACAGCTCTTGAAATGGTTCTAGAATTGTCATCAATTCATCATTTCAGCCATTAGTTATTCATAATATCACATGCACTATCTCAATGCATTCATGCAATGCATCACAACATTTGCACCCATACTTATGTAATCAGTTACTCACACCCTTCATAGCATCCATTCAATGCGTAACTACAATATTTATAAAACCTTTTAATGCATACCCACTCAATGCTACCTTGCATTGATTCAGGAATACTATGCATTCAAACATATCATGCATGGCCTAACCATGACTACTTCATATAGGATGCATTACTATAATCAAGACCATTAGTGCTTACTTTCCTTGGGCTACTAAGCTCATAACAACATAATACAGACATGACACATTTCTCTATGGATGCAGTATAAAATTCAAATACCCACATGGTATGAGACCTCTTGCTTTTACCACTCCATGCAATTGTCATAATTAAACTCTTACCTTTATCGGTCCTACTTACACCCTCAAGATTACCAGTTTGGTTGGTCCTTTGCAGGAGATTGCAGAATTTGCTCACCAACTTTTGATTCTGGACTTGTTGCCTTATCCCTTTCTCCATAGGATTGCTAGTCACATTCGTCATCATCAGCAACATATTTAGCCATGTCCATGTTGTCATTGGTTTTTCCACTAATTCCAACATCAATGCAATAATTATCATTAGTGGCTCATTATAAATTTATAATTCTCACTATTCTTACCAACATGTAATATCTTATGCATGCAAGGAATATCCTCATACATTTCATTTATAAAACTTGTAATCATAATTAGCAAGAAAGGGTTTAAGGAAGTTTCCCGTTTCAAGTCCCTCATCCTTGCATGGAACTCCTCTTCCACACAACAGCTGGTTTGACTTCATGGTCTTGCTACCTCTAGGCATGCAATTCCCGGATAATCATCCATATTGACAGCAACACATTTCTTTTTCAGGCAATCACTAGCACTTTGCTGCTCCGCATTCAAATTCTGGTGACTCTCCCTTGTTCCCTGCTGGGTAAGATTTCCAACGCCTATCAACATGCTTCATTCTGACCTCGGGTGTGAAAACCACACCACTTCTAGAATGATGGCAAAACACACCACTATATTTTGGTATGAAATGGTAACTTCAACCACCTAGGGTTTTCTTCCTTTTTCAGCCCTGAAATTGCTGAAAAATCCACTGAGAATTTTACTGAAGATTGCTGAAATCTCTGAAAAATACCACTTGAAAACCCCAAAAATTCCTTTTCCTCAATTGGATCTCTTCCCCACTAACTTTCTGGCGTTTCAGCGAGCAAATCATCTAAACTTCCGATCTGCATCGGCGACCGGATGCTCTGTGCATCGGGTGGCTAGTCGCCAAGGCTTTCGCAATGGCGGCCAACAAATTCTCCATGTTTTTCATGGCCATAACCTTGTCGGCTGTCGAAGCGACTAACAACTATTACATTGGATGGTTAATCTCATCGACATCCGCAACGACGGGTAGCGTTCTTACTGTGGTGTCCGCGGTTCACAAACCTGTCGGTGGATTGGAGCAAATTATCCACTATGTTTCCGCAATCCTAAACTGAACGGGTCCGCTGTATCGGCGACCCAAACCACTAAACCTTCCGACATTGCAGTGATCAAACAATAAATTTTCCTCTGATGTGTCGGCGATCCGAACGTTACCTACTGCGACATCGGAGGTCGGAGCAACTAACCACTCGCTCATTGGACGGTTAGTTCCATAGTCACCCGCAACGACGACAATCCAATCAACTGTGGGTTCTGCGGCCACGCACCCCGTCGGCGGTTAAAACCTCTAACCATCGGGAGGATAATTCACATGACAGCCACAACGACAGATTCCTGAACAACTAAATCCTTCTGATGATGGTCATCAATAGTTCGATCTTCTAACATTTTTCGATGTTTTCTTCACTTAGGCAAAATTTTAGCAAATTTTCCTTCTTGGCATCGGCTCTTCAAAGAACTAAGTTTTGTCGATGTTTCGATGGTCTTCGGAAGATCTCTGTTGAAACTGCGGCTCTTCGTTCAACTAATAATCATCGATCCCTCATCAAACCTTCGCCAACGGTCAAAAGAGTGTGTCGGCTCTACCTTCCTCTAATCGTCGCCGACGTTTCAGCGTTTTCCTTGTCTAATTTCTACCGACATATCATCGATGCTTTCATCGTCTAATCATCGGTGATTAAAACAATTAATATTTGCCAATCTCTGATGGTCTCAACCCTTAGATGAATGTTTGGGGAATTCCTTCTCTTTCTTCCGCCGTATCGGCACTCCAATCTTCTAATTTTCGTCGACATTGCGGTGTCTCCATCATCTATTTTCCTCTACTGTTTCGGCGGTCTTCAAGGGATCTACGTCGACGTGTTGACACTTTCAACTTCTAAATTTCGCCAATCAATTTCCATACTTAAGAATTTTCGGTGAAAACTTCCTTTATTCTTTCAACGCGTCGGCACCTTCATCACCTATTTCCCGCCGACGTATTGACATTGTCATCGTCTATCCTTTGCTGACGTTTTCGGTACTTAGACGAATTTTCAGAAAATTTTCTTCCCAGAAAATATTCCTTCCTTGTCCACCGCATTGGCGGTTCCATCATCTAAATTTTGTTGACGGCATCGGCTGCTTCATCCTCTAGTTTTCGCCGGCGTTTCAGCGTTCTCGTCAACTATTCACCTCCAAAACTACGGCTCTGTTCTAGCGATCATCTCCGACGAAGCTTCGGAGAACCTTTCTCGAAGGATAGTGAAAAGTTTCGATTTCTTTTTCCAGACTTAAACAAATTTCCAGAAATCCTTGCATGTTATCTTTTCCTCCTTCCGGCCGCCGTATCGGTGACTCAACCAACTAGATTCCCTTCTTTTCCACCGACGTATCGGCGACTATGTCCACTGATTTTTGCCGAAAATTACCTTTTGCCGACGGTATCAGGGCTCATATCCTCTGTCTTCTGCCGCCGTTTTTGCGTCCCTCAGCTGAGTTGAGATGAAGTTTTGGCTCGAACTTCATCTATTCTCTGACGACCTTATACTCAAACAAAATCTTCAAAATTTTTCTTCTCATCGGTTGTCGAAAGCACTAGTCACCGCGGCATCGGCGGTTGAAGCCACTATCCATCAGAAGGATAGTCCACTAACCAGCCGCAACGGCGGGCGTGCAACCAGCTAAATGTTTTCGATGTAGTCATTGGTGGTTCCATTGTCTAACTTCCGCCGATCGTCGATGGTCTTAACACTTGGACAAATTTCTAAAATTTTCTTGCCAGTGCATCGGTTGGTTCATCATCTGCTAACTTTTCCCGATCAGTGGTTTGCTCAACTAAAAATTTTCGATCGGCGGTTGGAACAACTATCCATCGGAAGGGTAGTCTACTAAACAACCGCAACGACGGACGCTTGATCAACTATATTCCGCCGATTGGCGCTCTAATCATCTATCATTCGTCGATATCCAACGTTCGATATCGAAGGATCTTCAGACTAATCGAGCCGACGTTTCGGCGGTCTTCGGCTGATCTCCGCCGAAACTGTGGCTCCCCCGTCCTCCAACATTCTCCGACGGATGACGAGCACATAGAGGAATTTCACAATTTTCTTCCAACTGGCTTCCATCGGGTGAGCTTCAGACTAGCTCTTCTGTTGCATTGGAAGAACTTCTCACTAAGTTTTCCGATGAGCCGACAAATTTGGCGCTTAGAAAATTTTTGTGAATTTTCCTGTCACAATTTTCTGATCTCTGCTAGGTAGAAGGAAACCTGCCTCTACTATCTGATCTTTCCTGGCCCATTCAAGCCCATGCTACAACTTTAGCTTTGATACCATACTGTAACATCCCCGACCCTTTGACCGGCGAGGAGGACACTACCAAACCATCAAACAACTGGGAAACTAGCCCCATGAAAATGAACATACATAAAATGCTGAAATAAAATTCTTAAAACCTAAAACATGCTAAGATGCAAAATCATTCACATACACCGCGGAAGCAAACATACATTCAGGCATTCAACATGTTCATCATAGTTCATTAACCATCAAATATAATTGCAGAGATGAAATAGACAAAGATACTTATCTCATAAAGAGCTTGTACCGCAACCAGCTACGTTGCTGCAATGTTCCACCCAACCATAGGCTATCATGCTCGTCAATCTCTCAGCAACACTTCCACCCCCGAGCTGGGCATGATTCCCCAAGGAATAAGGGACTAAGCAGGCTTACACATAGCCAAGGTACACAAATCAGCCAAACCCACACAATAGGGTTTATCAGGCTATCAAGGAGCTGGGAGAAGCTAAATGCTAAGCTGGTGAGCTCATGGGAGAGCTAAGGACGCCTACACCAGAGCTAGCCTGACCTCTAAGATACCCACACACACCCGACACCAGGAATCAGTCCCTTCTCTGCTTCACAATCCCTCAGGCCTTGACTTCCCTTGCCAGTGCTCTTCCGAGGTTGTGGAGAAGAAAGCCAGCCATCTAACTCTGTCTGTGTGGCTCCCCAAACCTAGGTTTCTCAAGCATACCCAGCCTTCAATCCCACTCCACACAGTCCGAAGACCAACCACTGTATGCATGCAACAAAACAAACAGTTCACAACTCTGTGAAGAAGGTGAATACAACAGGGTGACAATCCCAAATGAAAAGGTGAACACCGCTCAGGTCAGACAAGACGATTCAGAGTTGTTCTTGGCCCTAGCGTGGCCAAAACAACTCAGCGGCACCCAAAAGAGGATTGCATTCACAACAATGAACAATGTGGGAGAAAACCACAACAAGCCACCGTTTCAGGGAAAGAACATCAACCGATCTCACAGCCGCCCAAATCCCAGAGGCAACTCAGCTAACCAATGTGGGGAAACAATAGCCAATGAACAACAAAAGAGAACCACAGTCCACGATCATCGGTGAAATGTCTGGACAACTACCCAGTCCGAACAGGGACGTGAGTAGGAAAAATGATCCCTAGCATAGACAAGAGGAAAACATCTCGTAGTGAAAAACCACGACAACATTTCACAGTCTGACAATGAAAGAAGGGAAAACAATCCCCTGCGTGAACGGGAGGAAGAACATATTCCTAGACCAACAATCGTGAGAGAAGGGAGAACGAACCCCTAATCAATGTATTGTAATCCATTTTATCCCTGCTCTACCTGAGGAAAATGAACAGCCCACGATCCAAGAGAGTGGACAGGTCGGTTAGCATCCCAAATGATGCGTGAAGAGACCACTCCCAGCCCGTGCGTGACTGAACCGGCTGGTGGAGACTCGTGGGGGCAAGCCTACCACCCACCCCTACTCAGTATTAACTGCCTCAACTAAATAGGGATTTAAGGTTTGACACATGGCTTTTCCCCAATGGCTCCCACGGGTTAGACAATCCCCCCCCCCCTTAACCTTAGGAAATCATGCCCTTTTCATTTAGCGTTGCACCATCGTAGTTGGCTGTAGGTTTATTTTAATGAATGTGCATATTTACATGATGCAAAACTATTATGTGCCGGATAGCATGATATACCATCGACAACGACCCCAATTGTCGAAACATAACACAACCAAATCGATGGTGGGGCTTTTGCCTTTAGCTTATCACCATGATTAATTACAATATATACATAATGTACCTTTAATGCAAACGGGGTCAAAACCTGGGTGTTACAATCACGCTGATTCAATCGTAACCTGTACAATTTGACAACGAACTGAACTAACTTGAAGGAGTTAAAGTCACATTGAAGAATATATTCCAGATACCCATAGTATTGGTTTTTTGAGAGTTCTGGATGTCTGTCACTTCTAGAGGAAACATTGGTCACCTCAAAGACAACATATATCCCACAATATGATGTTTTCTTTTTTTCATCCAACTTTTTGATACGATATCTACAACCATTGCACACCATAGCATTATGGTGTTTTACCTACAACAAGCCATACACGAAAATATTACATAATGATTCAATATTTATGATTAAGTGCATGTTTATGCTATATAGGGGAAAATTCAACGTGTACATCAATATGGAATTTGCAAAAAAAAAAATTATAGTGGTTGATTAATATGCTTGCATGCTTATATTTTAAACCATATGCAAAATCAATTTCCTGCTGTGTAAGATCGATATCTCCATTGTGATGTGCTGCTGTAACCAATGAAGCCACACCTTCCCATGATATTCCATGACCAGATTCTTCGCATCGTTCAATCCATACCTTCATCCAGTCAAGATTGTTTGTGATGTATAAATGAATTGCATCCCACTCTCGACCAACTTCTTGATGACAATAAAAATTAAATTTCAATACAAATGCAAATTATATTAACAAAGTATACTCTCTTAACTAATGCAATATATTGAATATAAAAATAGAATATGTATGATATATATACATGAAAGTCAACAGTAAAATGTATTATATTAATTAATATCCACTAGCTAATAATTACCTCTCACCTTCCTCGATCTACCTTTCCCCTTCAGGTACTCCCCTTCAAAATTGTTATTGGAGTTCGGATCACAAATGCGACGTAAATTAAGCTTTGATGCTAAATTAAGAATATATTTAATAATATATAACATGTTTTGGTATATCATATATCCCTCCATCATAGAACCCTTAGCACGTGCTAGTTGTCTAACCAAACCCTTCATAAATTTCAAATGCCTCTCAACCATCCACATGGAGCTTGAGTGCATAGGTCCACACAATTCAATCACCTCAACTTGGTGTATGAGGTAGTGTTCTTGTGCATTGAAAAATGCCGAAGGTAGATGCTTCTGCATTTCACACATGAGACAAGGAATTTCTCTCCAATACTTTATATCTTCTTTATGGATTTCTTTAAATGACAACCATCTACAAGTAAAACAAACCAATAACGATATTTAACAAAAAAAACATTAAATTACATAACATTAATTAGTGCACAAAAAACAAATATAAGTTCTACGATGAATTAAACAAACACTAAGCACTTGCAAAAAATCTCTAGTTACCTCATGTATTTCCCAAGATTATATCTAACTTGTTTGAAATTGTTGTCGAAGTTGTTCGAGAGAGAGAGAGAGGTAGAACATACTGTAATAATATACAAGCCACATCATATTTTAAACAAAGAGTAGACAAAAAAAATAACAACAATATGCAATGAAATTAAAAAAAAATAATGATATGGATACCATAATAATTACCTTTATGAAGACATGCCAATCATGCGTTTTCACCCCCCGCAAAATCACCTTTGTTTGTTATGATATTCTTCACGTTCACACAAAATCCAGTGGGAAATTTAATTTTCCGCATGACTTCTTTTACAACATTACTTTGTTGCTCCGTTAACATCCATGGAAGTGAGTTTATATTAATTTGGTCTCCGTTGCTATGAAATTGAATGAAGTCTTTCATTGCATGGTTTCCTTCTTGAATGTATTTGCAAAATTTGACAATTTTTTCTTTGTCGTTCATTAGCTCCAATATTCTCCATAATGTTTCAGTCACATTCTTTCTGATATGCATTGTATCAAATAGATGAGCAATTTGTAGGCGCTCATAGAAGGGCAACCTGCTGAATTGTTTAGGATAAATTTTCATTCCTCGTGGAAGCCCATTAATGCCTTCATGATAACGACAGACATCATGAATCGTAGTTTATAAATAAATTACAGAAATCAATGGCCACTACAGTAAACAACACACAATAAAACAATTCATAACATTTCATATACAATGATCCATATGTACCAGCTTGACGATTTCTATTATATTGCAACTTCCATAGGTGAGATGTCATTCTTTGTGGTTTTAATTCATTCTCTTGCTTCCCATTGAATAGATTTTTTTCCGTTGTTCGATACCTATGATTCTTAGAGAGGAAGTGCCTATACTCATCAAATACCTAATTTATTAAGCTTTTTGAGCAACGAGATTTAATCTTGGGACCACAAACTGGACATACAAATTTTCCCTTTGTCTGAATACCTACATAAATATATGGAATATCTATGTGTTGCAGCTGCAACTATTTTCCCCAAATTTTTTTATTCTTAGGGTTCCCCCTTATTCTTTTAGTGTTTAGACGGCTTAAGGATTTCCACTATTTTACCAAAATTTGCTTGTGTTTTGTTGTTTTTTAAGGATTTGAGTTTTTGTCTGCTTGTATTGGATGCATAGTCGACTAGCTTTCCGATGCATCGGATGCATAGTTGACTACTGTTCCGGTACGCCCATCGAGAGCCTTCCGAAGTTTTATCCATTGGATTGGATGTTGTTTCGTCTATGGTCTCGGAGACAGTTTGCCGATTTTCTGGAAGTCTAGTTTGAAGCATCTCCGATGAGTCTGGTCTCTGTTTGCCTATATTTATCCGATATCCGATTAAGTTGGTGAAGGGATCTCGCCGTCGGATGTGTATATGGGAATGAGCCGAAATTTTTAGTGGTTTCACTAACCGACGTTGTGGAGGTCTAGTGTCGAATCTATTCGCGATCTCATGATGTCCTCGCAGATACCGAGATAGGTTAACGTTGTTGTCTTCCGACGTGTTTCTCCCATCCGATGTGTTTCTCCCATCCGATGTACTTGGTAGAAAGAGCTGAGTCGATCCGATATTGTGTATTTTCACGGAAGTATCCCTTCGACGGTGGGTAAAATTTGTTTTCTTTCCCACCGCGTTAATTGACTATTCCCACGGTCGGGCTTATAAAATCATAACGTTTGTATGATGTGTCATTATCACCATGAGGGTTATCCAGTTGAGTCTGCGCAGCTGTCGATTTGCTTGTACGAATCTTTTGCCAGCAGAGGTTGTTCCCTGTCTAGGTCACCCGCCACATTGTATCTAGGTAGGATTCGCTCATTTTTTTTATATGCCCAACATTATTGTTTATTTTCGACTGCATGTAGTGATGAGGTTAGGTATTTTCTGCGGGTTTTTTTATTTTATTTTGAGCAGCGGTGGGGTTTGCTTTACTTAAGCTTCAACCTGTTTAGTTGTGAGCATCTTCTCATTTCGCCGGTTGTTTTCTCACTCAGTCTCTGTGCGGCTATGAGTGCACCATCGACATTTGTTTGGGAAGCAAGGGCAGGGTGCAGACGAGCATTTCACTGTCTACACCGCCCCTTTCATTCTTGCATTGTTTTAAACACTAGTTTGCGCGGCCATGTCTTAAGTGATGGTGTGTTCCCGTGGGATGTAGGAGGGGAGTGTAGATGATCAGGGGTTTTGGGGGTTTTTAGTGGTTTGTAGTTTTAGGTTTCTCGTTTTTTCCTCAGTTAGGTTTGCTACGTAAAGGAGCAAGGTGGTTGAGAAGATCTAGAGTTTTCCCAAAAAGAGGTTTTCGCAGGCTAGGTCCAATAAGTTTTGCTGGTTTCTTGTTGTTTCTTCTCGTACTAAAATCCTATTTATTTGATAAAAGAAGTTTTTCAACATGCATATTGATGGGATGGTAATATTCTGATTGTTTTTATTGTTGTTTTCAATACATAGCTTGCTAGGAGTAAATAGACTAAAATCATGTTGCATAATTATTACAGGCTAATCATCAGCACAATAATATGCCACGAAAGTAGAAGAAGAAGGCCCAAGCAACTGAGGAGGAACCAGAAGTAGAGATAGTAACCAAAGTTGAGGTTATTTATGAATATACTAATGCCACTACTGGAGTTGAGCCGAGGTATAAATGGGGAGAGGTATACAGAATGATTTCAAACCAGAGTGTTCCATAAGCTGGATTTGAAGATATTCCTATATATGCCAATATTGAGAGATTATCCATTATGAAAGTGGCTACCAAACCTGAACTTTTCCCATGTTCAGAGGTGATAGGGTGGATTCTGTATAGTGCAGATGTAACAAGGATGATACTGGCCAACATTGAGAGTTAGGGTTATGCTGCATATAGCCCAGCCTATGTATCCATGGCCTATAATTTACCAACACCACAAACCTATTTGACTGAAAGTTGGTTAAAGGCGCTCAATTTAGATATGGTGGAAACAGTTAAAAAGATGATGATCCCAGGTAAAAACTTCCGTACGAGGCCTTCTAGAGAGTACGAAACATCAACCCTCCGCACTCCATACAGGTTCATTGCTTTGATGCTAAACATAATTTTTGGGAGGGAAAATGGAAAAAGCTTTAAAATAGGTTGGGTACCAGTGATATTTTTCGTCGCCACCCAAGCTATGATGTTTAATTGGGAAAATATAGTGTCAAACATCCTGTCAGCTTGTATAAGTGCAGCATTGGGAGGAGTGTCCCAGAAGAAGACATAATTTTACATGAGTTTGATATTGATTGATTGCATTCTATGTACTCAGCCATTCCCAGCATTGAAGTGCCAATGGGATAAAGACTGGGCCCCTGTGTATGCTGCCTATAAGTTATTTTGGGCTCACAAATACTATAGCCATTACAAGGAGATTTGTGAGAGCTTCATCATGCCATTGTATACATTAATTTTCTTGGTCGAATGTAATTGTATGTCAGAGGAAGCTTTGGAAGTTGTGTAAAACAACGAAAATTATTATTTGATAGAAGAAGGTTTATATTTAAGAATGTACAGTGGTTCAAGGGCCCCTTCCCTTCTACCGAGGTATACTATAGACTATGTGATCCATAAAGAGGCTGTGAGATAGTTGTATATTGATGGAGTGGGGAATTTCCTTTTTGAGCAGAAGAAGGAAGTATATCCTGCAGTCCCTTTTTTTTGTAGGAAGTTACAAATTTTCAAGGGTAAAAACTGCAACGGAGTTTGTTAAGGAGTTAGAGAATTTTCACTTCAGTGAAATGAATTTCCATAGGAATGACTCTGAGAATAAAGTTGATGATTATTGCACAATAGATGGAGTACATTTCGAGTATACAAATTTCTAGGATAAAGATGAAGAGATCTTCCAGAATGCTAAAAACATGACAGCTTTAAGGAAAATATTCAAACAAAAGATAGCTACTGTGGGTGGAAAGGGCGAAGTTACTGATAAACTCAAAAGGCAGGAAGAAGAGGCAGCCAAGAGAAGGCAGGAAGAAGCTCATAGGTTAGCACAAGAAGTAGAGAACTGGTTGCGAGCTGAAGAAGAAGAAAAGAAAAAGATAGCTGTAGAGGTGGCAAAGAAGGTAGAAGAAGAAAAGAAAAGAAACGAGGAAGAAGAAATACAAAGAAGGCAGAAAGAAAGTGAAGGATTGAGATTGGAAGATGATAATAAGGAAAAAGAGCAAGCAAAAAAGGTAGTGGAAGAATCGAGAGAAGAGACACAAGAAGAACAAGACCCTGCTGATCAAGGACATACTCAGTCCGATGCTGATCCATTCAAACCAGCTGTTCCATCTAGTAGTACAACAAGAGAAAATCCTCTAATAGTATCTGGAATTGAACTAATTCCCTTTATTCATATAGGAGAAGAAGTGCCCGATTTGAACACCATTTACTATGATAAGGTAAAAAAGAGGATTGTTAAAAGAACAGAGAAAAAGATGAACACTGGAGGTAAACAAGTAGTGATGGTGACTGATAAGTGTTAGAATAATCAACCCATAGTTTACCACCTTAGACATTAATTTAATTATTTTTGTCTTATTTGCCTAGTTCATGTGTCCCACCTTATGCAAGTTGTCATTTACCTATCCATAATGGTCAAAATTGCCTTATTTGACTCATGTAGCGCTTGAGAAACCTCAAGGAATCAATTCTGCTTTATTCCTGGCCTCCTAGGCGCCCTTCTGCTTTTTCTGCTTTATTGCCTGCTTTTTTAGTGTTTTAAGGCAATAGGGAAAGTTTGACTAGGTGAGGTGAACTAGTTTTTTGTCCTCTTCATCCTCCACTCTTTTCTCCTTGGAAAAGCATGTATGAGTTGTAATTCCATCACTCTTTATCTTTCCTAAGCCATTTTTCTAATTTGTGAGCTCCATGACAGATTTGGGATCAGCTCTTTACACCTATGGGGGATTTGCTTAATTTTAGTAAGTCTGCTTTATGCTAGATTCGAATTGCTCCTCATGCATTCGAATCCCTGATGTATTTCATTTATTCAGCAACCTATTATGTTACAGGGTTGGCTATTGTACACTGAGTTAATACAGTTTAGTGTTCAGCTCCAATTTCAGTCTCTTTTGTGAGTGATTTTGCATGATCAATTGTTAATTGTTGTGAGTAAAATTAATCTATCACTGGGTTCAATTTCCACATGGTATCAAAGCCATTGTAGATTGATTTATCTCCTTCAAAATTGTTTTGCAGGTTCGACATCAGTGACTGGGAGCCTTCTACTGACAGCCGGGACATATTTTCTAAGCTATGGATCAATCATAGAAAACTATCTTGACTCCCTTCAATTTCTTTGAATGGAAAGCAGAGATGGAGATACTGTTGAGAGCGAAATGCCTCTACAGGGTGACTATGGCAACAGAAGCAAAGCCCAATGCAGCTGCAGAGAAGATAAAATGGCACAACAGGAGGGATGAGGCCTATGGTCTCCTGTGTCTGAGTATTTCCAGAGACCTCCTTTTCCATCTTGATGGATTGACATCACCGAATGAAGTATGGGAGAATCTTTCTAATCTTTTTGGAAATACAGATGAGATGAGGGGACATCAAATCGAAAATGAGCTGATTTCTTTGAGTCCAAATAGCTTTGAATCCCTGCAGCTATATTTCTCCAAGTTCAAAGCACTTGTTTTGCAGCTGAAACAGTGTGGGATCGAAAAGAAGGATGATCAGCTCGTCCTGGCCATTCTCTCAAAGCTAGGCCCTGACTACGCAGTGTTTGTTTCGACCTTCTATGCCACAAAATAGACAGCTCGAACCTGGAAGATGCCTAGCCTTGCAGATTTCATTGAATCTCTCACACAAGAGTAGGACAAGCTGGTGATGATGGGCACCATCAAACCATCCAAAGATCAAGCTCTGATTGTTGGATATTTGAAGGTGGATTCAAAAAGCAAAAAGAAAGCTAAAAATCCACCTGAGCAAAAGAGAGACAAGAAACAGTCTCCGGAGGAGCCACAAGGTTCCAAGAAGAACTACCAGAAGAAGAAAAACAAAGGTGAAATGAACAAGTGCGCATACTGCAATAAGGGCAATCACAGTGAAAGCTCTTGTATGAAGAAGCAAATAGACATGCTGACCCAACTCCTGGAGAAGAATGGCATCTCCCTTCCAGAAAGCTCAAAGAAGAGAGAAGGAGGATCAAGTTCAGATGACAGAGAGAGAGTTCATGCATTGGTTGCTGGCACATCAAGCTCACCCAGTTTTATCATTGATTCTGGAGCTTCAAGACACATGGTTTCGACCAAGGAGGCCTTCTCCTCACTTGATATGTTGAATGGACCACCTATAGTACTGGGAGATGACTCTCTCACTGAATGTTTGGGCAAAGGGAGGATTGATCTTGATCATGGTCAGTTCAAAAATGTCTTGTATGTGCCTGGTCTTGCCTCCAACCTCTTGTCAGTGTACCAGATGACTCACACTGGGTCTCTTAAGAAGGTCATATTCTCCCCTGATGAAGTTGAGATCATAGAGATCTCAAGTGGTAGAGTCATTGCAAAAGGAGTTGCAAATCATGCTCAAAAGGTATACATGTTCTCACACTTCCTACCCTACTCAAACCCCTCTGCTCTTCTGATTCATGCTAATGAAGCCAACAAGCTTTGGCATGAAAGATTTGGCCACCTAAATTACAAGTATCTTTCTGATCTTAGTGAAAAAGAGATGGTCATAGGGTTGCCCAAGATAAAATTTTCCAAAGGAGTCTGCCAAGGTTGTATCCTAGGAAAACACCCAGAGCACAAATTTGAGAGAGGTAGTCATGAGAGAACCTCTACACCCCTCGAGCTGATCCACAATGATGTTGCTGGCTCATTCCCTCATATGTCCATGAGTCAGGCCAAATATGCATTGAATTTTATTGATGACTTTTCCAGGTATTGCTGGGTTTACTTCCTGAAACACAAGTCTGAAGTTTTTGGCCTCTTCAAAGTCTTTAAGGCTTTGGTTGAAAACTAGTCTGGGAAGAAACTCAAGGTCCTCAGATCTGAAAATGGTGGTGAGTATGTCAAGTCTAAGTTTATTAATTATTGTGCAGATGCAGGTATTCAGATGCAACATTCTATCCCTTACACACCACAACAGAATGGTGTTGCTAAGAGGAAGAACATATCACTGAAGGAGATGGCAACATGCATGATGGAGGCCAAACCTTTGCCACCAAAGTACTGGGCCGAAGCTATCAATTGTGCAGCCTATATTCAGAATAGGGTGCGTCATAAACAACTTGATGGTATGACTTCCTTCGAAGCATGGAGTGGGCACAAGCCAGATGTGACCCATTTCAGGATTTTTGGCTCAAAGGCTTGGGCTAGAATTCCAACAGAGAAGAGGAAGGCTTTGCAGCCCCAAATCCAAGAGTGTCTTTTTGTTGGATACTCTGAAGATTCAAAAGGGTACAAGCTGATAAATTTGAGCACAAACAAAGCCTTCATTGAAAGGTGTGTTCAATTTGAAGAAGAACCCCTTGCAGCAGTGGAAGTTGGAGAAGCCTCTTCTCCACCTGAACCTCAGGAAGTAAGTAAAGAGTTTGTTGAACTTGCTGATTCTGATTTTTCTGATGGAGATGAGTTTATTGCAGACCCTAACAGCCCTAAAAGGCCAAAATGGGCAGCCAAGACACTACATGCAGCAGGAGAGCTAGCTGGGGATCCCAATGACCCAAGGAGGACTAGATCTCAATTTGAGAGTGGTCTGTGCATGAAGGATCCTATGTTTACTGAAAAATGCTATTTGATGGTGGAGTCTGATCCTCAAACATATGAAGAAGTAGCAGGAGATCCAAGATGGCAAACAACCATGAAGGAGGAGTTCAGCTCACTTCAGAAGAGCAACACATGGGAGCTAGTGGATCTTCCCCCAGGGAGAAAGTTAGTCCAGTGTAAGTGGGTCTATAAGACTAAATTTGCTGCTGATGGTTCACCACTTGAAGTACAAGGCCAGATTGGTAGCTAAAGGCTACTCACAAGTTCATGGCATAGATTACAATGAGACCTTTGCCCCAGTGGCAAAGATGGATTCCATCAGGCTAGCCTTAGCCATTGCAGCCTCAAGGCAATGGGAGGTACATCACATGGATGTAAAATGTGCCTTCCTGAATGGAGATCTCACTAAAGAGATATATATGCAGCAGCCTAAATGTTTTGCTACTAACCCTTCTCTTGTGTGCAGGTTGAGAAAGTCATTGTATGGGCTAAAGCAAGCCCCCAGGGCTTGGTATGCCAAGATCGATAGCTTCTTGCTATCACTGAATTTTTTTCGGTGAAAATCAGATCCAAATGTCTATTTGAAGTTAGTTAATGGTTCATTAATGATCATTGTGTTATATGTTGATGACCTCCTCATTACAGGAAGCTCAAGGGATGAGATTGCTTCCCTAAAGGGTGTTATGAACCAAGCCTTCTCCATGACAAATTTGGGGCTCTTAAGTCAATTTTTGGGGCTTGAGATTGCTCAAACCAAAGCTAGAATCAAGGTGCACCAGTCCAAATATGCCTTGGACTTGCTGAACAAATTCAGAATGAAGGATTGCAAAGCAAGCAAAACTCCTTTCCTTTCAGGAGTGAAGCTGAAAGAAGCTGATTCTTCACCTATGGTAAACAATACACTGTATAGGAAATTGATTGGATGTTTATTGTATCTGACACATACTAGACCCGATATTTCTTATGCAGTAAGTGTGGCTTCTAGATACATGGATCAACCTCATGAGATCCATTGGAAAGCAGCCAAAAGGATCCTTAACTTTGTTCAGGGAACGAGGACACATGGGATCTTCTACAAAGCAAAATCTGATCTTGATTTGATTGGATTTACTGACAGTGATTGGGAAGGTGATAACACAGACAGAAAGTCCACATTAGGATATGTGTTCATGCTTGCATAAGGGCCAATCACCTGGTCAAGCAAGAAACAGAGTGCCATTGCACTCTCATATACAGAAGCAGAGTACAGAGGAGTTGTTAATGCAGCAACTCAATGTTTATGGTTGCAGGGTTTACTTGGAGAGTGTGGTTTCGAATCAGAGTACTCAACTACCATCTACTGTGATAACCAAAGTATTATTCGAATCTGCAAAGATCCAGTTTAGAAGCAGAGAACCAAACACATTGAGATCCATATGCACTACATCAGAGAGCTTGTGCATGATGGCACCATTCACCTACTCTTCTGTTCATCTTCAGAACAAGTAGCTGATATCTTCACCAAAGCATTTTGTGAGAATACCTTCAGCAATCTCAAATCACTGCTGGGGATTGCTGATCATGCTGTGAAGCATGAGTGAAGACAAGATTTCCAAATTTCGTTCTACAGTCCATGTTTAAGGGAGGATTTTCCCAAGTTGGTTTTGCCTCTTTCCTTGGTTGTATGGACATGCAGTATGTAAAGGGTGACTAAGCCTTGTTGCTAGGCCCTATAATTTTTGATATATTATTCATAAGTCAGGCCTAAGGGGGGGTGTTAGAATAATCAACCCATAGTTTACCACCTTAGACATTAATTTAATTATTTTTGTCTTATTTGCCTAGTTCATGTGTCCCACCTTATGCAAGTTGTCATTTACCTATCCATAGTGGTCAAACTTGCCTTATTTGACTCATGTAGCACTTGGGAAACCTCAAGGAATCAATTCTGCTTTATTCCTGGCCTCCTAAGTGCCCTTCTGCTTTTTCTGCTTTATTGCCTACTTTTTCAGTGTTTTAAGGCAATAGGGAAAGTTTGACTAGGTGAGGTGAACTAGTTTTTTGTCCTCTTCATCCTCCACTCTTTTCTCCTTGGAAAAGCATGTATGAGTTGTCATTCCATCACTCTTTATCTTGCCTAAGCCATTTTTCTAATTTGTGAGCTCCATGACAGATTTGGGATCAGCTCTTTACACCTATGGGGGATTTGCTTAATTTTAGTAAGTCTGCTTTATGCTAGATTCGAATTGCTCCTCATGCATTAGAATCCCTGATGTATTTCATTTATTCAGCAACCTATTATGTTATAAGGTTGGCTATTGTACACTGAGTTAATACAGTTTAGTGTTCAGCTCCAATTTCAGTCTCTTTTGTGAGTGATTTTGCATGATCAATTGTTAATTGTTGTGAGTAAAATTAATCTATCACTGGGTTCAATTTCCACAATAAGACAGTGGTTCACGGTACCCACAAAGATCTACGATTAATGGAAAAAGTTGGGGTATCCCTATCCTTAGCCACTGAAGATAATGTGGACATAATAATGATGGATCTCGAGCAGTTCTTGAAGAAGGTCACACAGTTAAAAGAGGCCTTAAAAAAGGAGAGAAGTGAAAGTCAAAAATTGAAGAGAAAATATGAAGATATGATAAGTGAAGTTGAGCTATCCAAGGCAGAGTTTTAGACTCTACATGCAGATAAAGATGCTTTGGTGCTATCTACAGGCAATATAGAAAAAGAATCCCAGGCCACCTTGGCAGATTTTGGGAAACTACAACAAGGATATCAGGTTTTGGAAGCTGAAAGAGATACTTCGAGGATATCAGTTGAAGAGTTGAATAAGGAAAAGGGGAAGTTAGAAGATAAAGTGACATAATTGGAAGTACAAATAACCACTATGGAAGGGAAATCCAAGCTGTATGAAACTCAGATAGTAGCATTGGAAGATCAAAAGAATTCACTAGAAGTTTCATTGGAGACAACTATGGAGCAGGAAGCTGATGTTGAACCTTTAAAGAAGCATGCTCTCATGCTCAGGAATAAGATTCATCAAATGCAACTTCAGATGGTGGAGGAGAGGTTTAAGGTTCAATAGACAGAAATAAGATTGGAGGAAATTATAAATACAGCTTCCTATTTCTTGGACAGGACACAGGACATCTTAGAAACTCTACAGGAAAGAATGACATGGGTGGAAACAAGTAAGGATACTCCTGCAGATGTACCTTCCAAAGACCTGGAAATGATAAAGCTAGAATATGAGCTAATCGAGTTTTCTAGCAAAGCAACAAAAGATCTAGTGAAGACAGCGAGAAAGACGAAGAGTTCCTATGCAAAATTCTGCAGAAGAGTCCTCCTAACTTACAATCGGTGTCATATCTCTCCTAGAAGGAGACTAGAAGTGCTGCCGAAGAATGAAATATTTTTGAAGCAATTACAGGAACGATACAGTGAAGACGAACATGCCATTCAACTAGTGAAAAGATTAGATGAAGAAGTGCTTAAAAATGAAATAGCACATGCGGCAATTAGCAGTCACTTACTGGAAGACCAAATTCACCTTATTTTGGCTAGAGTGGCGGGTATAAAAGCTCAAGCTGCTAAGCATGAAATTACTATCAGACTTCTAGAACCTTCTGGTTTTGAAAGCATAGCAGTAGATGCCAATGCAAGGAGGAAATTTATGAATGAACAAGCTGAGCCATCTTAGTTGGACTATTTAAAACTTTTTATTAATGATGTAATATATTGTATTTTGAGTCCATAAGCTAAAGGACAAAATTTTGTAAAGGAAAGGTTAGGGGAAGCCCAAAAGGAAACGAGGGCAGCTCAAGAGTTTTTGCTTTTTGTATAAATATAGACAAGCTTTATGTATTGAGGGACCTTTTTTCAGACTATATTTGTGCAATGTTATTGTAAGAACTATTTCATCTTATAATAAAGAGATTATATTTTCGGCTGGAGAAAGCATTGTGGGGTTTCAAATGCTTGACATGGACTGGTTAAATGTGAACTACTTCTTTTTTAGCTTGTTTCTGTGAACCGTGAGATCGTTCTAACTTATGAATTCTTTCATGTTATGAATATACTCCTATTTATTTATGTGAAATTTCCACAATCATATCTGAGTAATGAATGTTTTAATTGGTAATGAGCTATCTCTTTGTTTATCTATCTATTTATACTCATGTATTTAGAAATATTAATAGCTATTTGTAGTATTCTAAATGCATGTTATACAATACATTACTCATTATTAATTACAGTATTGCTCCCTAGGGATATTTTAGATAATCTTAGTTAGTATTTCTTTGTTTATGATTTAGAAGCGAAAGAGGTAAGACGAGAGGTAAGAACCCACACATCACATTGTGACACTCTTCGTTATCTCTATCGATTGCATTTAGTTAGGCACTTGCATATCATACCTAAACATAAAACTAAAAAAAAATACAACGGTGGACCGGGCCGCAACCGGCAAAATAATCTTTAACCGTTACTTGACATACGGTAGCCGGACCGTAAACCGGATGGACTTCCCATACCAAACAATAACGAGTTAATTGGGAACGCCTATTGGTAAGAATCCCTACTGTTGTTACCTGTGATTTTCCAGGCCTCAACACTATGTCAATTATAATTATATATAAAATGAATGGAATATTTATAAAAATATGCATGCATAGTACTATATTAACTAGTTCATAAAATTAAATGCAATTAAAGTGGAACTTAAAAACACAAACCACACAAATTGATTAACCCCGGGGCATCGTGTATTGTCCATACAAGCATTGCATGGAATTGAAATTTCCTTTGTCATATTGGTCTATATACGCCATACATACTGATGCCATTCCATAACCTTAGTATCTCGTCTATAAGAGGTTCGATATATACATTCATATATTTAACTTGGTACTTACCTGATTGATTTGAACATATAAATTATATAATTATGAGTACCATTTAGATATATAAACCATGCACAAGAGGAAAATAAAAAAAATATATATGAAATTAGGAAACAAAATACAACAAATGAGATGCCACGACTACATTAAAAATAAAACAGTTGTAGACACAATATACCTAGAATAATCATCGACAACATTATGTGCTCCCTCTTTATTGACAACCATGGAGGAATGTGATTGTTGATAACAAAAATAGGCTACACTGTGTAAACGGATCTCATCTCTGCAAGTGGATTGACACCATATTCTGCCAAAGAAATACTAAGATTACGAGGTTCATCTTTAAAGTGAGGCCACTTTTCCTTCATATCTCTAAATGCTGAACCATCTGCAGGCATTTGAATAACGTCATATTGACTTCTGTTCCTTGCACGATAATCCATAAATTGCGCTATGTTTTCACACATGAATAGTCGTTGCAAACGTGAAATAATGGGAATATAACAAAGAACCATGCAATGCACCTTTTTTGTTACTTGATTTGTTTGATATCAGCTTATATGACATTTCAGACATTCTGTTGCAAATTTATGTTGATTATAATATATAACATGGTCATCGGGGCATGCATGAATTGCTTCATAATGCATTCCAATTTCTTTCATGATGACAGATAAATATCGATATGTGTGTGTGTTGAGGCATGGAAAATTGCAGGTAACAATAGTTAGGGATTCTCCCCAGTAAACGTTCCCAACTAGCCCGTTATTGTTTGGTATGGGGAATCCATCCGGTTTATGGTCCGACTACCGTAGGTCAAGTAACAAAAATAAAGGGTTTTACCGGTTACGGCCCGGTCCACCATCTATGTTTTTAGTTTTTATATTAAGTATGAGGTGCAAGTTCCTATCTAAAAATGCAGATTGATAGAGAATACGAGGAGCGGTCACAATGTGATGTGCAGGTTTTTACCTCTCCTCTTAACTCTCTCACATCTAAACCACACACAACAATAAAAAACTAAAACTAACTATCTAACCTATCCCTAGGGAGCAAGATTATCATTTATCAATGCGTAATTTATTTTGCGCATGCATTAAGAAAAATCATAGATAACTGTTACTCCTTTCAAAACACATGAACATTTATAGATATATGAACAACTAGATAGTTAATTGTTTATGAACAACATTCATTAATCATAGTGGAAATTTCATAGAATAAACTAGAGTGCATTCATAACAAGAACATAGGTTCAAAGAGTTAGAACGATCTCACAGTTAGTGGATAACAGCTGGAAATGAAATAGTTTACATTCAACGAATCCATTGCACAACATTTGAAACCTTCCACAAAGCTTTCTCCAACAGAAAATTTGTAATTTCTTTATGCAAAAGGAAATAGTTCTTCTTACATTATACTCTCACAAATCTATCTGGGAAAAATTCCCCTACTACATCTAACTCTCCTATACTTATACAAAATAGCAAAACCTTTGGGTTGCCACCCCCTAGGTGACCTTTGGGCTTCCCCCAACCGTTCAATCCCACAATTTTGTCCTTTTGTGAGTACTCATGATTTATGCAATATGTTACATTTTAGCTTAAGATTTTAAGAGCGCTTTATAAAAAGGGACCAGCTTGGTAATTGATTAACTTCTTCCAAGACTGGGCCTCTGCTGCTATCGATCTGTTTGAGATCTCAGACCCTTACTTCCTTCTTCTCTTTATTGCTACACTCTTTCTTCTACTTCATCTTCTAGACATATTTTCTCTACAGCGGCAATCACCCTTCATCAGAGCATATTTCTCGATGTTGGCATATATGGTCAGTTCCTCGAATCCTGCATCAAGCACATTCTGATTTGAAATTATCCAGTATATCTCACCCCACTTGTAATCCAGCTCTACCCCGGTAGTATCTCTGGTATCTTCGTAGATGTATTCCACCTTAGTAATGATTTCCACATCTGGTTCTCCCTCAGCAACATGAGCCTTCTTCTTTTGCCTTTTAGACATATCTTCTTTGAAGAAGTTTCCCTGTCATAGACCAAACATGTTCTTAGGCTATTGGATCTTATAGTTAGTGTTCTAAGAATGAAGAAAAACAGTATAAAAACATTTAATTCTTCCATATGCATTCTCAACAGATAAACTATCATAAAATTAATGCATAATCGATAGCACATACATCGTTTAAACCGAAATGCATTCTAAATCTTCACCAAAACGAAAAAAAACCCTATCAGCGAGTCCCGTCTTCGAAAGTGAGACCCTATCCAGAACATGCGGGAATCCCAAATTGACTGAAGATCAAACCCTCCGGCGTCCCAAACAAAAAAAGGTAAATGCCTACGATGAAAAGAACTGAAACCTACCTTCCCGGCCGGCCATAGATAACCCCACAAAAAACCGGTGCAGACAATGTAACGCTTGTCTGCACCAGCTACCTGAACCTTCGGACCGGGATCGAGTTTTCATAATAGCTTGAAAAAAGGCTCAAGAAAACAAACCCCCCACTGTAAATGATGTGAGACTGACCAATACTTCACGTCGTAATCATACTTAGACGACCAACTACGAAATGACGGGAAAAACCCAAACAGGAGAAAACCCTAGTTCCCAAAACAACCAGTAAACTCAAGAGAAATGAGAAACCATGGTTGGCCTACCTGGCAAGCAAACTGCAGTCGAGAGGATGGTACAACACTTCCACGGCAGCACCCCAAACGAACGAAATCCTGACAGCTAAGCACGGATGCACAGTTCGACTCAACAGGGACAGAGTAAGCGCGAACTCTTTACAAGGATAACAATAAAATAATAAGCAACCCCAATATATAGACCTCAGGTGAAAAAAATGTCGGTGGGAAAAAACTTCCAACGGTGAGCGAAAAAACTAATCATCAGGCGATTAGTTCACCAAGGAGCCGGAATGGCAGGAGCCATACAGCCTAAGGGTTCCGCGGAAAAATAAAACGTCGGTGAAATAAAACTCTAAAAAGATGCAGTATCGGACCTTGGAACCATTACAACATTGGACCTTGGAACCACTACAGCATCGGATGACTAGTTCAATGAGGAGCCATAACGGCGGAAATCACATGGACTAAGGGTTCCACAACAATAGAAAACATCGGCGAAAAATTAGAACAAACCATCGGCGAACGGAAAAATCGGAGGACCGTGAATCGGCGAAGCAAAGGACTAGGCTTCCGATCAAATGTCAAACACAATCCCGATAGCGAAATAAAACAAATCATTTAAAACAAAAAACCTGTGGAATTGACAAATATATGGGCTTTCTTCAGGGTGCTTGCAATCTGCCATTCGAAATGGCGACAACGCACAAGACTAAAGCTTCGATAGTAATAAAACAGAAAACGCCGATAGTCAAAAGTTTTGAAGAAATAAACAAAGGAGATAAAAACATTGGTGAAAAATATGACTGTCCATCATAATTTAGCTTCTGCAACGGCGGCTGTGTAGAGGACTACGACCTCGATTCATTGTTCAATAAACTTCCGACAGCGAAAAGGAAATTATCTACAAACAAAAACTTCAAGTTCAAACCAAAAGCATCAGCAGACAAAAGGTAGTCATTCAACTTCCGAAAATGCTAAACACTTAACCTCAATCCATCCTCAAAAGATCCAAACTTGTAGCAGAGGAACAACAAAGTTAAGCAATCCCAAACAAATCCAGGCAAGATAAAAAGAAAAGGAGGGTCCAAAATTTTAAAAAATTTGGGAAATAGTTGCAGCTGCAACAATTGGCGACTACCTGGTGAACCTAGATCTATGGACAACTCCTTCCTGAAGTAACAGACTGTTTGACAATAAAACCAACATGTTGAATTCTTCTAGATGTCTGGATTTCCCAAATGGAAAATGTATGTACTTTTAATCATAAATGATAGTCCAATTTAGGAAAATGGAAACCAAGATTTCAAAGTCAAGATAACTCTTTTGAGGCCAGGAATTTGAGTTTCATTTTTACCTCTGTCTTTAGGTAGCTTCCAGCTTGGACACCACAGGATTGTAACATATGGTAAACAAAAATATTCATTTGTTCCTCATTCCCATGCCATTTTGCACTTTTTGTGCTTTTGGACTTTTGTCCTTTCTTTTGAGTCCTCCTGCATGCCTTTCTTTCTGAATTTTTTATATTCAGGCTCCTCTATCCATAGTGTCCTTTTGTGTGAGAGATGTATTTAATTTTCAGCTCACGGATGGAGAAGAAATTTGGCAATTTTGTACTCATTTGCTTTAGTACTTTGTTTTGATACATATTGCTTTCTTAGGAGATTCTTGACTCTTATTTGCCTTTTGGATTTCAATTCTTGGCATGGGATCATTTATATATAATATACTGTTTACCTTGCTTCCTTTCCATGGGTCTTATGCTGTCACTCCCTAGGACATTTTTTAAATGTGAGATGGATGGAGCCTTGAAATAGTATTCCAGACCTTTTAATCATGAGTTATTTTACAAGGATTAAGTAGGATTTCAATGTGTTCATAGCCATTTAGGAAAACTGCTAACTAGAAGAAATTCTTTCAGATAAAACAATAGTACACAGTCTTATAATCAAGGATTTTAGTTAATCCAGAATTCTGATGCTCTCCATGCAACCAAAAGTTTGCCTCTTTTTATTGAAATCAATCAAAATCTAAACTAAAAACAGACAGAAATAAAATAAATCAAACATAAACAACCAAATCAATTTATTTATGTACAAGATAATCCAGAAACAAAAATCAAGAAAAATAAAGTTTGAGAACTAAACCACTAATTGGTCAGTCCTCTGCCCACCCCTATAAATCTGGCAACTTGTAAGTTACGGGGTTAGGTTTGACTACAAAATAAAAAAAAAAACTAACCATTATCTAATTCTACTGTACTTGAATAAAAAACTACATCTACTATTTTACAATCAATCTCATCAGCCCGTGAAAATTGAAAGAGATCGGGCTGGGTGTCTGATGTACTGCTGGCTTCTTCTTCTTGGTAGTCTCCCGGTTCTAGATCAATTAGATGATTTCCCAACACAGAATTCACTGGTTCATTTTTTCCTTCCAATTTAGTAACATTGTGCTTCATGTGGGGCTCTCTTAATATTTTAATCTGGTTTGGACTTCCCTTCTAAGGCAACCACAAGTGTGATCAATCTGAAGCAAAATACCCATTTAGTCTTGCTGACCAGTCTCGATTCAAAATCAACCCATAGCCATCAGGTATGTCTGCTACTACAATATCAATGTATTGACATATCTTTTCATTTGCAAATAAGCGAAACATAACATCTTCCATTTCCCTGACTACTTTCACATTGATCCTGTCTAACTGAGTAACCTTCCAAGTAGTAGGTTTAGGTTGTCCATTAATCTTTTTGCAGATAGACAATGGCATCACATTGATTGATGACCCTGAGTCTATAAACAACTGTGGACGTTATGGTTGAAAATTTCAAAAGTTAGGAGAAATGGTGGGGTTTTGCATTTAGACTTACCTCCCACACTTGCTTCACCAATTACTTCTTCTTCAGGTTGATTGTCAGTGGGAAGCTTTTCCTTAGGTATTTCAAGTGCTTTTAACAATATTTCTTTCTGCTAAGGCACATTGCACATTTCAAACATCAAGATATTTACCTTAGCCATCTTAATATCTTCCACAATATCACACTCCATCTTATGTTCTTTGAGACTCTTTTTTACATCATCATTCTTCTTCTCAATGGGCTTAACAGGCATGTTGATTTGCTTTGGATTTTGACTCGTAATGGTGAATTCAGGTATCTTATCAACTGTGGTGCTCTTCTGAATTTTCTTTACATTCTTTTGAAGTCTCTTGATTTTCGGGAGCACTGATTTGTCCTCTTTTATCAAACCTTGACTTCTTGTTGTCACATTTGTTTTCGATATCTCCTCCTATTTCAAATAGCCTTCTTCTTCTGTATCGAAAAGTGCGACACAGTCCCATAAAACCAGAGCATCATCCTCTTGTTTTTCTGTGGATTTATTTCCCTTTTCCTCCTCATCATCAGATTCTGTTAGTTTAGAGTCCAATAGCTGATTTATTACTAATGTCATTGAATTTATCCATTGAGAACAATTTTTTTCAGAATGAGGCCGTTGATGAAAGGTGCAAAAATATTCCATACCCACCTCCGTTAAATTAATTGATGCAGGACTATGTGGAGGAGGTGTTATCTCTAAGGTTGTTTGACCTTTTTGTTTTAAGATCTTTGATTGTGATGTGTTTTTATTTTGTAAATTTTGCTTTGTTTTACACCTTATGTTTGATTGAATGCCATTATGGTTTCTTTTATTATCCTGAATCATGAAAATCTTCATTCATTAGTCATGAACCTCTGTATGTGCAAGAGATTGTATGTTATATGGTGAATTTTTAAAGCTGGTAGCATTATCCAAACTGGCAGCGTTTCATGAACTAGCAGCATTTTACTTACTGATAGCAGAATTCCAAAGGGTATTTCATTAAAAAGTCTATTGTTTATAAATACCATGCAATATAAAAGGGTAATAAACTTTGATCATATTCATGATTATTGGGCATTCGATATGAATATGTGTTAAAGGAGCTCCTGTCCATAAAATGATGGGTTTTATAGTGTCACTTATGAAACGGTACACCTGTCATCATTTTAAAATTTGAACACTGCATGCAATGAATTTTAGTACTGATCGTGGCAGAATCGACTTAATTCACTCGTTTCCCTAAAAAATTGTCTCATTGTTTTGCTGGTTAAATGAAGAAGGATAGTTGGAGACCTATTTGTATACTGTCAATGATTCATTGGTCATGAGCAGCAACGTTAGGGTTTCAAGCAGCTAGGGTTTGTTTTTTGTTTTCAAACCCTGATGGATTTTATGTTTGAAGGTCTGAATTATATCGTATACACTTCCCTGCATCTCAGAGCAAGCGGTTACAACAAAGAATTCCTTGTTTGGGGCAGTATATTGTAAAGGTTTTGTTGATTTGCATTACTGACAGAGGCTTAAGGGTAAGACCGACGAGGCCTTGTGTTCTATCTTCACTGTCATCTTCACTCTGTTAGGCCTGCAGATAAATTCAATTAAGACTAGCACAAGCATAGGTGCATTATTGACAGGTCAGAGCTAGCATGGAGTGAATAGTTGCCACAGAGGTAACTGCAACGAAGTTTAGTGGGTCTACTGTTTTGTCTGAGATTTAAAGCCTAGTCTGTCTATACAACAAAGTTGCAATTTTCTAGGGTTTTAAATGTTGAAGACAGTAGACAAGGAAGAGCCAGAGGTTATAGTGAAGAGAAAGCCGGGAGGTTTCATCTGCAGGTTAGAGCCAAACAATACAGACTGGATAATGCAATTTCCCAGATCTGCTAAACTAATGCAGAAGTCCGGGTGGTTTAATTTTTGTGAGAAATTGCAAGGTTACCACTCATAGGTAACCATGTTATTTCTTGAAAATTATAGAGATGAAAGAGTGCAACTGCAAAGCCTAACAGTCAGGGTAAATGAGGATTCTATTGCTGAGGCAATAGGCGTTCCAACACAGGGTGAGAAATGGTTTAAACAATAGGATTTCCAAGGCGATTTCAGTGAATTTATGATGCCAGGATGTGAAAAGGTAGATTGGAAAAATGGTGTTCACGTTAGCAAGATGAAGCCAGGCTAGAAGGTTCCTTTGGAGGTGATACAAAATTACATCACATGTGATGGCAGGTATGACAGAGTACTAAAATGCCATCTAAAATTGCTAATGTATATTAATGGAAATATACAGGTAAATATCCCATTTTACTTATTAAAAAGCCTCCAAAAGATGATTTCCAGGGTTCAAAACCATCCCAAGCATACTGCTCGCTCTGTTTATCATCAAGGCTTAATTAAATTATTGATTTTAGCTCAGTTGCAAAAGGAGGAAAGAACATGGGAATCCCTGTTAACAGAACTAGGGTTTGAAGACAACCCTAAGGAGAAAGGCAAAAGAATGACATAAGATATTGACCAGCAAACAACAAGTCCTCAAAAACTAGTTCAAACTGTTGAGAAAGAAGAAAAGAACACTGTTGAGAAACCCATCCAAGAAGGCTTGTTCCCTGAAGCTTCCTGCACAAATGAGAACCAGGAGAAACTCAGTGTTATCCTAAAAAGTATAGCTTCAAAGAATAAAATTCATAAACAATTATTCAAGACAAAGAATCCAAGAACCAGGTTATGGAAAAAGATGCAGATAGAGAAAAGAGCAGCACATGAAGATGCCATGGATGTTGTACTGATAGATGATGCTGGAAGTGAAGAAACTGTACATATAGCAAAGGACCAGTACTGTGTAGATAATGAAAAGTTTATTGATATTCAAGGAATAGCAGGCTCTATACCAGAAGCTTTTTGCACAGACAAGCAGGATAATCCAGATGATGGTGCAGCATCAAAGAGTTTACAGGAAGAAAGAGTCAATATAAGAAAATAAGACTTGGAAATATCTCCAGAACTAAGCCAATGTAGAAAGTCTTTGCAAACATACAAAGAGCAAACCAGGTATTTGCAAGACATAAATGAAAAATTGATTGTGGCCAACAAGAGACTTCGTGAAGACCTGGAAGACAAAGAGATAGAATACCAAAAGTTGCTGATAATTTCCAAGGATATTCTAAGGGAGAAACGAGCCATTCAGAAGCAGCTGGAACAAGTCAAAGCTTATAACAAGGAGGACAATAAGGATGCTGAATTCGCCAGATTGCAGAAGCGTTCATAGGTTTTGAGTGACTTAGCTACACTAGCAGAGGCTTCTAGAAGCCTTTAGAAGTTAAATTCTAGTTTGCTTTTGAACTTATGTTGTTTATTTGACAAATGTATTACACTTGTAATTGAATAATTTTTAAAAGGGATTGACTTCCCTATTTTTGAGGAGGTTCGATCCTTAGATATAGGATCTTATGGTTAGTTTAAAGGAAACATTATTTTGTATTTAAGGGGGTCTCGAGAGGAGACAGGGGGTTGGCAATTTTGGAGTTATGAAATCCTAGTTTTGATCACCGTCTATATAACATAAACACTCTACAACTTCAATACAGGTTCTATTTTGAATGAGGATGATTGTGATCTATCTATGTATGTTATGAATTGTGTTTCCTGTAACTTATCATGTATATGGTCTATTTGATTCCATTACAGTGATTCTTATTTTGAAACATAATTATCCTTTATATTTTTAGAAAACAGAGGTAGTTTCATTTCATGACTTTATGATCATAGTTATTGAGATATTGGACCTTGTGTTTGGTTTTATGTTATACAGTCCCTATATAAATTCATAATTCTCTTATAGATCTAATTGACATATCGACCTAGTTCTTTGTTAATTGTTTGATTTTCTTGTAGCTCTCATATTATACCAGCCTAGTTCTCTGATAACTCTGTGATTCTCTTATAGCTTTCATGATATACCAGCATAGTGCATTGATAATTGTGTGATTTTTTCCAATAGCTTTGATTTCATACCAGCTTGGTTTTCAGTTTGATTTCATTGATTTGTACATTTTTGAAAAAGATTTCCTTAAGCTTGAACCCTTGTAGTCTAGGTTCAACTTTAGGGATAACAGGAGGCTTAGATTGATTGTTTTCCTCTCTCCTTTTATAGTAAGGATTATAAGATTTCTGAGCTTCTTTTTCCTTTTCCAAATCTATTATTCTATTAGACAGTTTCTGCATCATTTTCAACATTCCTTCAAAATCCTGTGACTGCTCCTCCTTAGGCTTAGACAGTAATAAGGCTTTCTTACCAAAAGTTTTTTTTGTCGACTGCTCAGGATAATCTTCTATGCTCTCTCTTTCAGCTTCTACTCTCTCAGCTTCTTCATAAGTTTTTGACAACGTAGGTTTGACTTGCATCTTGGCAAACATGGCCAAGTCAGGCCCTAAATCTGAAGTATAGTGTTCGATCAAAACCTTATCAGATGGTTTATCAATTGCAGAAAAATTCTTAAGATAAGTAGAAAACCTTTGGGTGAAACTCTGCACTTTTTCTTTTCTTTCTTTCTTTAAAGCACACGACCCTTTCATTAAGGTTGCATGAGTTTTTTGGACTGCATACTTACTTCTAAATATTCTTTCAAATGTATCCCAATCTGTGAGTGAGTTTGCAGGCAAAGCAAAAAACCATGAGGCTGCTGCTCCTTTTAGGGTATGCAGAAATAATCTGCAAACTACATCTTCATGTTCTCCAGCCCTTAGTCCTTCTATAGCCAAGTAAAAGATTTGCAAATGATCATCTACTAAAATATTTTCACTTGGGTCAAACTTGGGCAGTATTTTCTCAAAAACCTGAGGTAAGTCATGTAAAGGGGGTGCCAAGTTTAAAGGTGACCTAGCCCTCCAAGCAGGTGGTGGATTCAGTGGGTTGGGTGGCTGATTTGCATTCATGTTTTCCATGAGTCTGGGTGGAGAATGAGGTGGTGAGTGAACATGTGCATGAACAGGTGAACAATAAGGTGTATCTGGGCCCACTTGATTCAAAGGCTGAACAACTTCCTGTAAGGCTGTTTCTACCAGTTCTTCAAAATCTCCAACCAACACTGCGTCTTCCAATATAGGACGGTCTTTCTTCTTATATTCTCTTCTGGGAAAGACATGAATAATTGGTAATCCTCCAATCTTCTTCACATATGCCCTAGTATGTCTTCTCAGATCATTAACTACTTCGTTATCGACATAATACAGATGCTCTTTACCCTTCTCTTCAGGAATTGGATTGGGAAACAAACTGCTTTCAAAACTATCACCGGTGGAATAATCTCGAGAAAATAAGTTTCCTCGGCCAACCATGCACTGGTGGCCCTCCTTCTAGCACCAAAAACTGTTGAGGCCTAGAAAATCGCAGGTAACAACAGTTAGGGATTCTCCCCAGTAAACGTTCCCAACTAGTCCATTACTATTTGGTATGGGGAATCCGTTCGATTTATGGTCCGGCTACCGTAGGTCAAGTAACAAAAATAAAGGGTTTTACCGGTTACGGCGTAGTCCATCGTGTAAGTTTTTAGTTTTTATATTTAAGTATGAGATGCAAGTGCCTATCTAAAAATGCAGGTTGATAGAGAATACGAGGAGTGGTCACAGTGTGATGCGCAGGTTCTTACCTCTCGTCTTAACTTTATTGCATTTAAATCACACACAACAAGAAAAAAATAAAACTAACTATCTAACCTATCCCTAGGGAGTAAGATTATCATTTATCAATGAGTAATGTATTTTGTGCATGCATTAAGGAAAATCACAGATAGCTGTTACTCCTTTCAAAACACATGAACATTTATAGATATATGAACAACAAGATAGCTAATTGTTTATGAACAACATTCATTACTCATAGTGGAAATTTCATAGAATAAACTAGAGCGCATTCATAACAAGAACATAGGTTCAAAGAGTTAGAACGTTCTCACAGTTAGTGGATAACAGCTGAAAACGAAATAGTTCACATTCAACAAATCCATTGCATAGCATTTGAAACCTTCCACAAAGCTTTCTCCAACAGGAAACTTGTAATTTCTTTATGCAAAAGGAAATAGTTATTCTTACATTATACTCTCACAAATCTATTTGGGAAAAATTCCCCTACTACATCTAACTCTCCTATACTTATACAAAACAACAAAACCTTTGGGTTGCCACCTTCGAGGCGACCTTTGGGCTTCCCGCAACTGTTCAATCCCACAATTTTGTCCTTTTGTGAGTACTCATGATTTATGCAATACGTTACATTTCAGCTTAAGATTTTAAGAGTGCTTTATAAAAAGGGACCAGCTTGGTAACCGATTAACTTCTCCCAAGCTTGGGCCTCTACTGCTATCGATCTGTTTGAGATCTCAGATCCTTACTTCATTCTTCTCTTTCTTGCTGCACTCTTTCTTCTGCTTCGTCTTCTAGACATATTTTCTCTACAACGATAATCACCCTTCATCAGAGCAGATTTCTCGATGTTGGGATATATGGTCAGTTCCTCAAATCCTGCATCAGGCACATCCTGATTTGAAATCATCCGATATATCTCACCCCACTTGTAATCCGGCTCTACCCCGGTAGTAGCTCTGGTATATTCGTAGATGTATTCCACCTTAGTAATGATTTCCACATCTGGTTCTCCCTCAGCAACATGAGCCTTCTTCTTTTGCCATTTAGACATATATTCTTTGAAGAATTTGCCCTGTAATAGACCAAACATGTTCTTAGGCTATTGGAGCTTATAGTTAGTGTTTTAAGAATGAATAAAAACAGTATAAAACATTTAATTCTTCCATATGCATTCTCAACAGATAAACTATCAGAAAATTAATGCATAATCGACAGGAAAAAAGAACTTCTACAAACTAGGTTTGAAAATTTCTAAGTCAGTTTGTAGCTAAGACATGACCCAGATAGCACATACATCGTTTAAACCGAAATGCATTCTAAATCTTCACCAAAACGAAAAAAAACCCTATCAGTGAGGCCCGTCTTCGAAAGTGAGACCCTATCCAGAACACACAGGAATCCCAAATTGACTGAAGATCAAACCCTCCAGCATCCCAAACAAAAAAAAAGGTAAATTCCTATGACAAAAAGAACTGAAACCTCCCTTCCTAGATGACCATAGATAACCCCACAAAAAACCGGTGCAGACAGTGTAACGCTTATCTGCACCAGCTACCTGAACCTTCGGACCGAGATCGAGTTTTCATAACGGCTTGAAAATAGGCTCAAGAAAACAAACCCCCCACCGTAAATGCTGTGAAACTGACCAATACTTCACGCCGTAATCATACTTAGACGACCAACTACCAAACGGCGGGAAAAACCCAAACAAGGGAAAACCCTAGTTCCCAAAACAACCAATAAACTCAAGAGAAATGAGAAACCATGGTTGGCCTACATGGCAAGCAAACTGCAGTCGACGGGATGGTCCAACACTTCCATGACAGCACCCCAAACGAGCGAAATCTTGACAGCTAAGCACGGATGCACAATTTGACTCGACGGGGATAGAGCAAGCGTGAATTCTTTACAAGAATAAAAATAAAATAATAACCAACCCCAATATATAGACCTCAGGTGAAAAAAATGTTGGCGGGAAAAAACTTCCAACGGTGAGCAGAAAAGCTAATCATTGGGCGATTAGTTCACCAAGGAGCCGCAACGGTGGGAGCCATACAGCCTAAGGGTTCAGTGGAAAAATAAAACGTCGGTGAAATAAAACTCTAAAAAGCTGCAGCATCGGACCTCGGAACCACTACAGCATCGGATGACTAGTTCAATGAGGAGCCGTAACGGTGGAAATCACATGGACTAAGGGTTCTGCAGCAATAGAAAGCATCGGCGAAAAATCAGAACAAACCATTGGCAAACGGAAAACTCGGAGGATTATGAATCAGCAAAGCAAAGGACTAGGATTCTGATCAAATGTCAAACACAATCTCGATAACGAAAGAAAGCAAATCATTTAAAACAAAAAACCTGCAGAATCACCAAATATATGGGCTTTCTTTTGGGTGCTTGCAATCTGCCATCTGAAATGGTAGCAACGCACAGGACTAAAGCTCCGATAGTGATAAAACAGAAAACGCCGATAGTCAAAAGTTTTGAAGAAATAAACAAAGGAGATAAAAACATCGGCAAAAAATATGACTGTCCATCATGATTTAGCTTCCGCAACGGCGACTGCGTAGAGGATTACGGCCCTGATTCCACAGGGGATTCACTTGTTGACCAATACCCTATCACGTTAGTTCATATTGTGGGTTTTAAAATTATAAAAAATCGAACCAATATATTGTAGGTATTGGGGGGATGAGGGGTTTAAGGTGGGGGTGGATAGGGTGGTTTATAAGGATTGAGGTATAAAAAGGGGTGGGAAGGAGGTTTTAAGTATTGGGAGGGGATTTCAACAAAAAGAGTTTGAGTCAATATCTCTTGAAATTAAGGGTATTCTTTAATATCCCATGATCGCACGTGCTATGTGAGAGGTTCACTAAGTGAAATCCCCGTGCCTAATTCATTGTTCAATAAACTTCCGACATCGAAAAGGAAATTATTTACAAACCAAAACTTCAAGTTCAAACCAAAAGCATCAGCAGACAAAAGGTAGTCATTCAACTTCCGAAAATGCTAAACACTTAACCTCAATCCATCCTCAAAAGATCCAAACTTGTAGCAGAGGAACAACAAAGTTCAGCAATTTGAAACAAATCCAGGCAAGATAAAAAGAAAAGGAGGGTCCAAATTTTTTAAAAATTTGGGAAATAGTTGCAGCTGCAATAGCGTGGTAAAATATTTGATGGTGGTAACAAAAATTCAGCTATCAAGCTTCATCAAATAAAAATAAAAACCGAGTTAATATAATATATAAATAATATTAATGAAACACATTTCATATGTATTAATTTGAATTATGAATTAACAATGCAATTATTAGAGGAACAAAGATAACCTTTATCGTGATCATATATACGTGATGGATTATTTTACATACCTTAACATTTGTGTGATTGATATGTTTGAAATACTATTCATAACCTTCAAGTTCATTATCAACAATATAGCAGAGAGAAGATTTATGTTGGAGCCTTCATAAAGGGGTTCGTATGCCTTCTCAAGAAGAGGTATATCGTCAACATCATCAAAGCCATCAATATTTTCATGATAATCATCATCATCATCATCCATTTTAACATTAAATGCATTATGGATCAATGTATTTGTACCATCATCTTCAACTACATTATTAGTATAATCATCTTCTTCAATAGGATCATTAACTTGTTCTCCATTAATCATAGCTCCATGTTCCTCTGGTACTTGTTCTAAAAGCACTTCCTCTGGATGATATGTCGTATGATGTCTTTCCTTTATAATTACATGAATACATGAATAGATATAAGTTAATATAATAAATATTAAAATAATACATACATTTAGAAGAACAAAAAATATAAAAAACTTTATAATACTAAACTTACAAATGGACGATATTCACTCCCCCCTCAGCGTGTCCATGTTCCCTACGATGTTTTGTGGTTGTTGTGATCAATATTCTTCTCCTTTTAAAGCCCCTGCATTGACTACATGGACAATAACATTTCCCATCACCCCTTCTTTTCTCTACATCCCATAGTCTAGCAAGCAATTGTCGATTTTGTTCGTTTCGATCAAGATTATTGCTATTTGACATTTTGTCACAAAAAGATTGAAGAATACTATTGACGATATTAAAAAATAAAGGTCCACACATCAATATTTCTGCAAACGGTCGTTTGTCAAAGAATAAAATAATTTCCGCAAACCGCCTGTCGAAGAATAAAATGATATCCACAAATGGTCTGTCGAATAATAAATAATTCCACAAACTGTCCCTCGAAGAATAAAACAATTCCTCAAACCGTCTGTCGAGGAATAAAATAATTTCTGCATCCCGTTCGTCGCTTATATAATAAGCATGTCAGAATGTTTCTGTAATTTATATATTTTCAAATTCAGCAGTCATCGGATAATCGATGATAATGACCCTAGTTACCATTGCAAAAAGGTTCCAAATTCGTCGCTTGAAGAAGTTGAAGGTCGAAATCCGATAAAGTCTGAATTTGTGGGTAAAAAATACTACGAAGTTAAAGGTCGGAAATTTGACGAAGTTGAAGGTTGAAAATCCAATAAGGTCTGAAGTTGTTAGTAAAAAATCCGACGATGTTGAAGGTTGAAAATCCGATGAAGATTGGAGGTTGAAAATCCTATGAAGTCTTGTGTCAAAAACCGAAAAAATTTGTATTTTGAAAGTTAAATCCGACAAAACATTAGATTTTGTCGGATGTCATCGGATTTTGGGTTCAAATCTTGTTGTGATCGTACATTTTAGCGAGCCTCTTGTGAAATTCTTGAGAATGGTGGATGGTGATAAAGAAATGATGGGGTTTATTTATGAGGCGATGGATCAGGCTAAGGAGGCAATAAAGGAAGCATATGAAGGAACAAGACAAAAATGTATTCCTTTGTGGAAAATAATTGATGAATCGGATGGAACAAACAACGCCTTATACCTTTACATTATGCAGGATATTACTTGAATACAAGGTAACTAATTACAAAGTTTTTAAGTTATATTATTAAATTTTAATTGCAAAAGTTTATCATTTTTTAAATAGATCATCTTTTTTGTCTCGAATCTTCCGAAGGTACCATTACACAAAAGATTTTGAAGCAGATGGGGAGGTAAAAAGGATTATATAAATGCATTGAGCACATGGTCTCTAATGCCAATAAACAAGATAAGATACACAACAAGATCTTGTATTTCAATGAGAGTCTTGGTATCCTCGAATTGGCTACAACCGTGTGATCTAGATCAAAAGATCCTCTAGGTAATTAATTATATATTCTTTAAATTTTAATTCATTGGAGTATTTTTTGAGTTTGTGCTTAAATTCATTTGCTAATTTTTATTTGTCTTTACATGCACCATATTAGTGGCAACAATTTGGCAGCCAATTCCCCGATTTGCAAAATTTTACAGTTTGAATATTGAGCCAAACATGCAGTGCTTTTGGTTGTGAACGCAATTAGAGTGTTTTTTAGCCTATACACACCAAGAAGTGCAAACGTGTAGAGAAAAAATGGTTGAATGATATGGTATTTGTCCAGAACAACCTTACGTTAAAGCACAACCAATTGCAAAACAATACCCCTGAATCGTGTTCCATATTCTTAGATGATGGTGATGCATCATTAGATTGGGTTGTGGAGACTCAACCAATAACATTTGAAAATGAATACCTCTTATGGATGGATTTGGACACACTTCCAGAACAACATAGTGTGGGATTTAATGTTGGATAGGTGCCTTTTGGACCATGGGATTCAAGTCAGGTGGCCCAAGTCCAGGCACCCCATATTGAGGATTGGGATGTAGATGATGGCTTAGAGTCTGAGTCTGAGGCCTATGAGCTTAAGGATTCAAACAATTCTAGTGATTAGATTGTTCAGTATTTGAATTTAGTCTTTTCTATAGTCCATTTAGTGCCTTTTGTTGATGTATTTTGATTCAGACATGGATTGCACTCAATGTTAAGTGCTATTTTGGTTCTATGAACTCTTATTTTATATATACATGAGAAAATTTGCATATTTTATGTATAATGGTTTGAACTCACATGGATGCACATTAATATTTTAAAAAAATTAAATTTGAATATTTTATGTATTTTTGGTGGGCTGGTTTTATGATCCAGTTTTTTGCCCGATTTTTTGTTCGGTTCCGGTTCTCAGGGTTGGTCGATTTGACCACCGGTTCGGTTTTTGTAACCTTGGTCACATCATTGAAATTTCTTTCCCATCAATGATAAGCTTCAAATTTGTTATCCTATTATGTTGTTTCTTTGGAACTTGACTGATATGGAAAACATTCTCCCTTGATTCAAATTAGTCAGGAAATATTAAATTGAACTCACATATGGTTTGTGATGTATGCATAACTTTGCAAAGAAGATCATGCAAGTGACACAACCACCTTGGTACTCTAGATAGCAAGCATGTAAACTACAAAATCAATGCAAGTAGAGAGTGAATAGTTAATTCATCCATGGCAGAAATGAATACAACTTTTAATTTTTCCATGCGAAAAATGAATGCGGTTTTTATTTCCACGCCTGTTCAACCTTTCAAAAGCACACAATTGTAAATGAATTTTGAGAACCAACAATCACAAATGAGTAATAATTGATCCCGAACTATACCAGATATGAATTGCGCATTTCAATTTTGTCAAGTTTATGTGACTATTTCTGTTGCATTAGATATGAATCCCACTTTGTTGGTATCCAACATATTTTATTAGCAATTTAGTCACCATGTCTGATTCTCATAGCCTGCAATGCTTTAATTCTTTTAAGATCAATATTTCCGAAACAATTCAAGCACAATGAAAGGAGTTTAAGTGTTGGGTATATGTTATATTCTTTGCATGTGCATGTGGAGGGGAGGTGTGCATGTCAGTGCCGTGTTTGATGATCCATGTCAACACCTTTACGAAAACAGGTCGGAGGCCTGTTTATGATGCGAGCGCAAGTGAGGCAAAATTTTTGGCTATTTTTGGGAATTTTTAAAACATATGTAACTTAATATTAGTTAAGGGATTGGAGTCTATTTTCTAATCTGGGTTAATGGATTAGGGTATTGGATGTTGCTGAATACCTATATTTTGTATTTTGAGGATTCACAATGAGAATGAGAAAATAGGAGGTGAGGCTCCAAGGTTTGCTGGTTTTCCCGGTTAAGGGTTTCCAGTGTAAATATCCGTGTTTATGTGTGAAAGCTATGGTGTAATCTATATTTTGCTTAAAATAATATGTATGATTTGCTTCTCTACATAGGTTTAAAACTTAGATGCAATATCAGAGCTCGATTTTGGCATCAGGGGGACGCCTTTGTTGCTAGGGGTTCAACGTGGTTGATAGATCTTAGATATGGGATAAACCTGGGTTCAATGGGAGCTTTGTAGTGTTGATTTGTGCATTGAAAGAGAATGGCAAGAATTTCGAGAATTGAGATCATGAAATTTAACGGCCAGAATTTTGAGCTATGGAAGCTCAAAATGGAGGATCTTATTGTAGATCGCAGACAATTGATTGCTGTGGATCCGGGTACGAAATCCACTACAATGTCACAAGATGATTAGGATAAATTAGAAATAAGAGCGAGGAGTATAATATGAGTGTGGCTATTAGAATCTATGTTGTTGAATGTATTTGGTGAAGATAATGCAGTAAATATTTGGGCGAAACTAGGGAGTGTGTATCAATCAAAATACCTTGTGAACAAGTTGTTTCTGTAAAAGAAACTGTTTCACCTGAGAATGGATGAAAATGACATTGTAACAGAGCATTTGAATATCTACACTACTCTGGTAATTCATATAACCTCTTTTGGCATTAAAATGGCTGAATAAGATAAATGTATTACATTATTGTGTTCTTTTCCAGATTCCTGGGATAACCTAATTGTTGCAATAGGTAGTGCTAGCCAAACAACCTTAAAATTTGATGAAATAGTATCATCCCTAATATCATAAGAGATGAGGCATAAAACCATGAATAATCATAGCATGGATTCCTTGTCTGTGAGAGGTCGCCCCCAAGAGAGAAACACAAATAAAGGAACAAGGGAGATCTAAATCTAAGGGGAGATCTAAATCCCGAGGAAGAAGAATAAGGAAGTGTTGGAAGTGTGGTAAAGTTGGGCATTATAAAAAGGATGGAAGATATAAGAATGTTGAGAAATAAAAGGGATCTGAGGATACCCCTTCCATAGAGGCGAAGACCTTATTAGAAGGAGGGGATGTGCACCTAGCTTCCATGGGTAATCATTCAGAACGTGATATATGGTTGATTGACTCAGGTGCATCATATCATATGACCCCTCATAGGGAGTGATTACGAGAATATGAAAAGTACAATGGAGGAGATGTATACTTGGGAGATGATTCACGAGCCAATATCATTGGATGTGGTAGAGTCAACATGAACCTGAAGGATGGAAGTATTAGAATTCTACCTGGAGTGCTACAAATTCTGAATCTAGCAAGAAACTTGATATCTGTTGGAAAGATGGATGTTGCAGGTGTAAAGACTGTGTGTGGGGATGGTGGTTGAAAAATGGTTTGAGGATCAATGGTATTGATGAGGGGAGTTCGGTATGGAACACTGTACAAACTATTGGGAAGAACCATCATTGATGAATGTAATAGTTTCGTTGTGCTTGAGGAAGGAGGTAAAGATGACAGAACCCCGACTGCATTAGGAGGAAAGACAATGCTATGGAATCAAATATTGGGGCATATTGGAGAAAAGGGACTTCGAGCATTACAAGGTAAAGGTATGGTTGAAGGTATGGTTGATTGCACTCTGGATTTTGATTTCTGTGAACATTGCATATATGGAAAAAAATCGAGTAAGATTTGCATCTGGTGCTACAAGAGCAAAGGGAATTCTAGAATTAATACATAGTGATGTGTTGTTCTTGTTCCATCATTAGGAAAATTTATGTATCATGTTTCATTTATAGATGATTTCTCAAGGAACACATCGATCTATTTCCTTCGAAAGATATTTGAAGTATTTGCTAAGTTTAAAGAATTTAAGGATCTTTTAGAAAATCATCCAGAAAAGGAAATAAAAGCATTGAGGACGGATAATGGTGGATATTTTTGCAAGAATGAATTCGAGGATTTATGTAAGAAGTGTGGTATAGCACAGAAAAAGAATACTCCATAAATACCTCAACATAATGGAGTTGGTGAGAGGATGAATAGGATGTTTATGGAAAAGGCAAGGAGCATTCTAAGCAGTGTTGGGATAGGACAATAATTTTGGGTAGAAGCCGTGGAGACACCATGTTACTTGGTAAATTGGTCACCCACGTCATCATTGATCAATAAAACTTCACAAGAGGTATGGACTGGTAAGAAACCCTCTATTAAGCATATGAAAGTTTTTGGTTGTGATGCTTATGTACATGTTCCAAAGGCCCAAAAGGAGCAAGTTGGATAACAAAAGTGAGAAGTGTATCTTTATTGGCTATAAAGATGGTATGAAAGGTTATAATATTTGAAACCCTATAACTAAGAAGACTGCTTACAGTCGATATGTTGTGTTTAGAGAGGTCAAAGAAGTCCCTAGACAGGAAGTGAATCCAATGGAAAAGTAACCAGAGAAAATAGAGTTTGAGTTAGAAGGTGAAGAATCTAACTCAACAGAAGAAGATGCGTTAGAAGAAGAAGAACCTCATACCCTAGTTTTGAGGAGAACATCTCAAGAAAGAAGGAAACTAGAAAGGTATTCCCCTCCTAGTTTTCGTTCTCATTTTTCTTTGACTATTACTGATGATGATCCTAGAAATGTGAAGGAAGTTGTTGATTCAGAGGATAGTGATCTATGGAAAAAGTCCATGGTTGAAGAAATGGATGCCTTGGACAAAAATGAATCTTGGAATCTAGTCCAGTTACCAGCTAGAAGAAAAGGCGTTGGGAGAAAATGGTTGTTTAAAAAGAAGTTGAAAGCAGAAGGTAAAGTGGAGAAGTACAAATCCCGCTTGGTAGCAAAGGGATATTCTCAAGTAGAGGGAATTGATTTTGGTGAAATATTTTCTCCAGTTGCGAAATTAACTTCTATTAGATTTCTTCTTTCTATTGATGTTTCTTTTGATCTTGAAGTAGAGCAGATGGATGTGAAGACAACGCTCTTACCCGAGGATTTGGAAGGAGAAAAATGCATGAAGCAACCAGAAGGGTTCATAGTAAAGGAAAAGAAAGAGTTGGTATGCCAACTAAAGAAGTCCCTTTATGGTATAAAGCTATCTCCAAGAATGCGGTACCAAAACTTTGACACATACATACTTGAATTAGGGTTTGTGAGAAGCAAATATGATCACTGTACATACTCCAAACATGTTGGTGATCATTTCATTAACATAGTCACTGTATGTTGATGACATGTTGCTGATTGGAAACAACAAAGATGTTATAAAGGAGGTGAAGTCTCAACTGTCCAAATTTTATATGAAAGATATCAATGCCGTAAACTTCATTATGGGAATGGATATAAGAAGAGATTGTGCAAACAAGATGATTAATTTAAATCAAAGAAAATATGTTGAGACGGTACTACAGATTTAACATGCAGGAAAGTAAGTCAATCAAGGTTCCTATTCTCGTAGGTGTAAAGTTATCTATAGAGCTTTGTCCCAAGACACAGGAAGAAGAAGAATACATATCAGGAGTTCCATATGCCGGTGCAGTTGGTAGTTTGATGTATGAAATGGTCTATACCAGACCATACATTTCTCATGCAGTGGAAGTTTTGAGTATAATATGTCAAAACCAGGAAATGATCATTGGACAACTGTAAAGAGGGTTTTCAAATATTTGCGTGGCACCACAGATTATGCAATCTGCTACCAAGGAATACCTGGACTAGACAGAGTAATAAGTGTACATGGATTTGTTGATGCAGACTAAGATGGAGATCTTGATCACATAAGATCTACAAGTGGGTATCTGTTCAACCTATTTGGAGGAGCTATCAGTTAGATGAGCAAGAGATAAGCTATAGTTTCACTCTCAACTACATAATCTAAATACATGGAAGCCACTCATGCAAGAAACATAGATATATGGTTTCAAAGGTTGTGTTCATGCATTGGGTTTGTACAGAAAGTTGTAATGTTAGATTGCGATAGTCAAAGTGCAATTTTCATGGCAAAGCAATGTGCTTATCATGCCAAGACAAAGCAGATTGATGTGAAATATCACTTTTTGAGAGATATTTTTGAAGACAAGAAGGTGCTACTGGAGAAGGTTGACACCTTGAAAAATATTACAGGCTCATTAACAAAGTCTGTTAGTATAGCAAAGTTCTCTTAGTGTAGAGAATCTATGAACATTGATGCCCTGAACCTATGAATTTTTGAGTACATGACTCGTTGCTATGCAAAGGAAACAACAAGTGGGAGAATGCTGGGTATATGTTATATTCTTTGCATGTGCGTGTGGAGGGGAGGTGCACATGTTAGCGTTGCATCTGAGGATCCTTGTCGACACCTTCACAGAAACATGTCGGAGGCCTGTTTACAATGCGAGCGCAAGTGAGCCAAATTTTTTGGTTGTTTTCTAAAAATATGTAGCTTAATCCCAGTTAAGGGATTGGAGTCTATTTTATAATCCAATTTAATGGATTAGGGTATTGGATGTTGCTGAATACCTATATTTTTTATTGTGAGGATTAATAATGAGAATGATAAAATAGGAGGTAAGGATCCAATGTTTACTGGTTTTCCCGGTTAAGGGTTTCCAGGGAAAATCTTTGTGTTTATTTGTGAATTTTGTGGTGTAATATATATTTTTCTTAAATTAATATGTATGATTTGCTTCTCTACACAAGTTTAAAACTCACATTAATGATCTCTTGGAAAACCACCCATCTTGAATGGATGAGACTAGAATTAGGGAATGGTATGCCCAAACATATATTAATTAGTGCAATAAAGACAAAATTGCAGATCTCAATAATCAGATTGAACAGTTAGGGAAATAACAAGAGTACATCATGGCCCTTTTGGAGCAAAGTTCGGTTGGTTCCATGCAGTATAGGTGTCGGAAAGGGGACCTTCCCAGATATTGAAATAAGCTTGTCATTTCAAATCCCTGGACATAAACTATCGATTCATCTGACAACAACTTCTCCACAAATAAATTTGTAGATTTGTCTTGTTTTCATATTCCAAACAATGATTTTGTAGACCAAGGACAATGATAGGCTTGCAAATTTTGGAAAATTTGAATGTATGACTCATAACTATTACTTTGTACATTTGTTGGTTTGGCTTCTGCGATGAAATCCCCCTTTTTATAATATACAATTTTGACCATTCTGGTAGATCTTGATAGATTGATTCTTGCACATATATGGAATATTCTTTAAATGCCTATTTTGTCTAGAATTCATGATTTGTATATAGTTCACTTAGACTGAAGAATTTTCGCATAATGTGCTAGAAATTAATAGATTATGACTATTGTTATAAGCTTCATTGATAGTTAGCCATGGAGCCTTTTATTACCTTTCCTTTCTACATCATATGAAGTGATCCTTATTGGTTTTCTTCTTGAGTTTCGACAATTTTGAGCTTTGTGGCCAAAATGATTACAAGTGTAACATCTCATTGTATTGCATAATTTCCATGATAATTGTACCTCAACCATTTCATTGTGATATCCTTGTCATCTCTTCATTGAAATGCTCCCAGGCTTGCACCTTTCAGTCATTTAAAATACAATTGACCAAAATAAGATAGAGGATATTTCATGATCTTTATAGTCTAGTTCCCTATTTTCACTCTTGTTATCTTGAGTAGTTTGTACTACCTCAGTAGTATGTTTTTTCATTTTTTTCTTCTTCCATATTTTCCTATATTCATGTACAAGATCTTTTGGTGTCATATTGATTGGTTCAACATATTTTTCTTCCATACTTTTGCATGTTCTTCTCTAGTAAAATTTGTTGGATTACTTCTGCAATGTGGTGCTATGTGTCCATATGTGTGACAATTGTAACATTCAACATTGTCATATTCTATATAGATACCTCTATTTCTTACAAAATTATCTTTTTCCAAAGGTTTTGCAATGTAAGGCCTTATGTCCATAATTGTTGCAAGGAGAATAGTCACCATGAAATATTCCTTGATAGCTTCCATAGTTGTTCCTCATATATCTATTAGCCTAAGTTCTATTGTTCACTGCCTTATGACTAGACTTAGTAAAATAATAACTAGGGTATTGAGTTTGGTACCTCTTGGAATATTTTCTTGAAGACAATTTTTTTCTAAAATCATTCTTGAGGCCTTTTGAAATATGCTTGTTCTTGTTTCCAGAGATATGTCTTGGATGAATATAGACTTCTGTTTTGCGGGTCTCGTCAGCATAGTTGAAGTTTCTCAAGATGTTTGTACAACTTCTAGGTTTATCTTCAATCCTTTTCTTTGGAAGCTTGGAATTTTCTTTAACATAACCCAAGGCAGTTTTATCATGGGGTGGTATTTGACAATTTAGGATTTATTCTAAGGTTGATGTACTCTTCTCAAGCTTCAAGTATGTAGCAACCGTCCTTTTTACTTCTTCTTTTAGAGAGACAATCTCCAGCTCTCTTGCTTGACAAATCCTTTCCTTTTCTTGTAGTCACTATTTCTGCAACCTTTTTGAGCTCCTATATTTTATTTCTAAGATTATCAATGGTCTCTTCAGCTTCTTTCATATTTTCCACTTCATCCCTCAATATATCAACCTATTATTTTTCTTTCTAGAGCTAGAACTGCTCCACATTAATTACCTTCCCAACACCATCAATTTTTCTTTGAATTTCTTGCAGTTGATCCTCCAAGGAATGATTTATTTTCTAAGTTCTCCAAATTCCTATTTATCCTTTTCATTAGCATCCATACTTATATTCCTAACTTTGATTTTAAGAAGATATTTTTCACCTCTTGAGAATCACCGACTTTTTCCTTTTCTTCTAGTTGACATGTCAGATTATCTTCAACTTGTTTTTCCTTTTTTCCCTTAATCTTTTAGAACGAAAATAGAATTTTCAATTTCTTGATAGCTATATTCCTTTTCTTTCAATTTATTTGCTAGGCCTTCTTCCATATATTGTGATTCCTTTATTTAGGTTTTGAGAATATCACATTTTTTGGATATATTTTTTTATCTCTTTTTCTTAAGTCATCAACCTCTTCCAGAGCTGCTATGAGTTCGTCTTCAAGATACACAATTCCCTGATTTTATTTATTTTCTTCATCTTCTTGATTTCTTCTTTTTAGTTTGGACTGGTTCTCAACTTGATCATCAGATTCAACAAGTTCTTCTATTTTTTGGATGTATTTTTCCTTTTGAATTTCATCTTTGATTACAACTGATTCCTTTTGTGGTATAGCGATTTCTTCAATTGAGTAAGATATTCTTTAGTTTGTCATAAATTTATTTTGTTGAGATGCATTGTCCTATTTTTTCTTTCACATATCTTGTTAGTCCATCTTGAATAGCCTCCATTGCCATTGAATTATCATTTTTGGATTCCTTTTGAGCTACAATTTTTGCTTTCTTCGGTGGAGTACAACCAACGATTATTGAATTCGATACACCAAATATTGTAGACATCAATAGAATTTCATTCTCACCTTCCATGTATCATAATTGGTTCCATAAAAAAACTGTACTCCATTTATGGAAATAAATACTTGATCCTCCATAGTATGTGTTCAAGAATCTCCTTCAAGTTGTTTAAAATTGAATGAAGGAATTTCTTTGATACCAATTGCAGAACACACTGGAATACTGAGGGGGGGTGAATCAATATCATATATAGATTTACCATACTACTTTTTGTTCATTTAATCAGTAAGTATATGCAACAATTCACAATTAACAAGAGAGTCCAATGAATGTATATTGAAAAACTCAATCTTATGGTATTTATAAAAATAGTATGACTACATCGAGTTGAAGAGACATCAATATTTGATGATCACCAACAAAAACTGATGGGAGTCTCTAACCTCCTTGTTTCTTCAACTCCAACTGAAGGGATGCTCCAACACAATATTTTTTGGTTCCTACTGAAGGTAGGATACAACCCCCTTGTCTTAGTAAGTTCCAAATAATAGGAAGCTTTCGACAACTACTAGAAGGAGGCTGCAACCCCCTTGTCTTAGTCACCTTCAAATGGAAGGAATCATCCTACTACAACTGAAAGGAGGTTACAAACCCCTTGTCTTAGTTAGCTCCAACTGATAGGAAGCGTTCAACTACAACTAGAAGGAGGAATATACAACCCCCTCACACACTTCCACAGCTGTGAAAGGAAAGAGACTACAACTCCCTTTCTTTTCTACGACAACATGGAGGCTTCAACCCCCTTTTAACCCTTTCTATAGTTTACTTTCAACTTTTCTCTTAGTTATGGGTTAAAAGGGGTTGCAACCTCCATCTTGTCGTAGAAAAGAAAGGGAGTTGTAGTCTCCTTCCTTTCACAACTGTGGAAGTGTGTGAGGGGGTTGTATATTCCTCCTTCTAGTTGTAGTTGAACACTTCCTATCAGTTCAAGCTAACTAAGACAAGGGGTTTGTAACCTCCTTTCAGTTGTAGTAAGATGATTCCTTCCATTTGAAGTTGACTAAGACAAGGGGGTTGTAGCCTCCTTCTAGTAGTTGTCGAAAGCTTCCTGTTATTTGGAACTTACTAAGACAAGGGGGTTGTATCCTACCTTTAGTAGGAACCAAAAAATATTGTGTTGGAGCATCCCTTCAGGTGGAGTTGAAGAAATTGAGCACATAGATCTGTGGAAAAACACACAACTAACATGATAGATCACACAATTTACTCAATTATTGAAGAATGAAACACTGCAAAAATGGCTTGCAGCTATGAATGCTTTTCATTAATCAAAGAGTAATTAGATCATAATGACAATGAATTACAATGGCTTAAATAGCCACATGTAATTTGAATCCACATGAGAAAATTCGAATTGATTAGACTCTACTTGATTGTAGGTGACTAAGACCTTGCCTTAATCACTATTGGAGGACTCAATAGTTAACTGACCTTGTCTAAACCATAACCGGAGTTCATCGGAGTTCTAAAACACAACTCAAGTGTTACATTCAATGCTGAGGATCCTAAACTGATGCAATCAAGTGCAATCAGTGGTAGTGAGCCTCAATTAGTGTTCCCCACACTTTAGTAATTGAAACATGTGCCCCAATTAGGCCAAGTGGACCTGTTGAGGCATGGAAATTCGCAGGCGGCCACAGTAAGGGATTCTCCCCAATCAGCGTTCCCAACTAGCCCGCTGACTGTTTGGTATAGGGAATCCGTCCGGTTTGCGGTCCGGCTACTGTAGGTCAAAGTAACAAACAAAGGATTTACCGGTTGCGGCCCGGCCCACCGAGTTTTTTATTATTATTTTGACTTAAAGGAAATGATATGCACGTGCCTAATTAAATGCAGGCTGGTTTAAATGCAGGGGCTGTCACAAAGTGATGCGCAGGTTCTTACCTCTCGTCTTATGCTCACAAGCAAACAAACCAGATACAAACAGAAATAACTAACTATCTAAACTATCCCTAGGGAGCGAGGCTATCATCTTAAATGAGTAATAAAGAATCACATACTGTAAGAAAACCACAGATAGCTGATACTTTACCCACAGCACATGAAAACTACAAAAA
>LPNX010900105.1:98338-112061 GCA_001517045.1 Pseudotsuga menziesii | reverse complement strand
TTTTAAAATTTTATTTACTTCTATAAGAGGTTTCACAAATTCCATAAATTTATGTGTTAACCAAAAAGTTGTTTCAATATTGTTTGGGATAAAGTTTATGTAAACTAATTAATAACTTACTAGAATTCAAAGGATTTTTCTCTAGTTCATCCTCTCAACTTACAACACACACCACAATAATGTAAGCATAAATTTGGAAAGACAAATGGAATGGTTGTTATATAAATATGGATTTAATCTTCTATAAACTCTTATAATCACTGCATTTTCTTATTATAATCACTATATGCATTTTCTTATAATCACTATATGCATTTTAAAGTAGTCAGATTAGATGTTAAAATCATTTATGTTACATGATGATTTTTCATACACGACATGCTAATCAAAATAAAATTTAAAGCAAAAAAAAGCCAACAAAAACAAAGAAACAATGTTTGGCTGCAACACTAATATTGTTTTCTAAAGTTCACACAACTCTTCTGTAGCTACAGCATTATTATTTTTTTTCTACACTGTCATAAATTAGATATTGACAAAAAAAACTATGGCACTATTGTTTTACAAACAGCCATATTCAATCAACAAACAGTATTGTTTTCCAAACAGCGATATTCAAACAACAAACAGTTATATTGTTCATCTAGACAAAAATTAAAACAAAAAAGTTTTTACAAGTTAAAAAGGTAGGTAGTACCTTCAGAGCTTGAAGCGAGTTGAGTGAGGGAAGCGAGTTGCAGTACCTAGGGCAATAGAAGTACAAATACTATTCAAAAAATGATTTCCAATTGTTTCAATAAAGGGTTTGCACAGCTCTTGAAAGAAAGTTTCATCCCAGCTGTACCATTTATCTCTGTGAATCATTGTAATTTAAGGATCGTTCAAGCACAAAATGGATTGTGAGTACTTGGCAGTTACATACAAAATGCCGAAGATTTCTAAATGAATACAAATAAGCCGATTAGAGCTGTACCTGCGATCTTAAGAAAGAGCATTGATCTCCATCACGGACAAGTGCTCAATAGCGTTACGCAGAGGTCATTTCAGAGCAGATCCCATGATATAGTAGAGCAGAGAGCAGAGGTCATTTCCCATCCAGTCTAAAGCAAAGGTCAATCCGGAGGTCGTTTCAGATCAGAGCAGGGCAGGGCAGGTCAGATCCCACAATATAGCAGATCCAATAAAGGGTCGTTGTATGACATAGAGTACTTGGGCAGTTACATACAAAATGCTGAAGATTTCTAACTGAATACAAATATGCCAATTAGAGCTATACCTGCGATTATTAACAAAGAGCCCTGATCTCCATCAGCGAAAAGGCTGTTCGGGCTGCTCAATTAGAGCTATACCTGCGATTATTAACGAAGGCTATTCGTGTTATGCAGAGGTCGTTCCAGAGCAGAGCAGCGCAGGTCAGATCCAGAGAGCAGAGGCCATTTGCCCACGCAACGGTCAATCGAGCAGAGCATAGCGTTATAAAGGTCATTCCAACTCCAACTTCTTACAGACAGAATCACACACCACACGCATATACAGATGGGAAGCGTCCCATCTATATTTCTTTGAAGGGATAGAGTAAGCGTGCGGAAGCTTTTGTCAGTTCTAACGGATACGAGAGGCGCGTTAAAGGCGGAATGTAAGCTTTTAAGAAAAAACGGAGTAAAAGCTTTTTTGGTGAGAAATAGCATAATTGAGATTTTTAATTTAAAAAATGCATGATAATAGTATAAAGGTACGTGTTTGTATTTGAGGCTATTTCCACCTATCATATATTTTGTGACAATGTGGTAATGGTTAGATATTGTAAAAGTATTATAAAAATATGTTTTTTTAAGGGTGGATTTTTTTCAGAAAATAAAATATGTATTGGATTTTTTTCAGGGTGGATTTTTTTATGATGTTTTTTAATCATTATTGCAATAAACTGTATTATAGTTTTATTTCGTTTTATATTGTTACTAATATATTTTTGTAAGTTGTTTTATTTTGTTTTATATTGTTACTAATATATTTTTGTAAGTTGTTTTATTTTGTTTTATATTGTTACTAATATATTTTTTTAAGTTGTTAGAATGTTTTATTGCTTTAGTTTATTGTTGACGTGGTTTATAAAGGTTTTTTGAAAAGATGCATTTGTCGTTAGGTTTTTTGAATTGTTTTTAATGGCTTTATATTTAATATCTATACAATAAAGAATACCTCAAGAATTATAGGTTGTTGAGCCAAGATGTGAAGTCTGCATGTTTTCTTGGTTGAAAATGAGGTTTTGATAGCATTTCTTCACTCTCCCCAAGAATGAGCTTTTTCTAGTGAAGAGGGCTTGAAAGAGAATAGAAAACTCAATAGAAACCTAATATTAAAGACATTGAAAACCTTACAATCTTAAGACTCACATTTTACTATTTATACTTGCTAGGAAATTGCATATCAAGCATTGATTATACTTGAGTGGTGGGACTAATCTTAAACTGATGAGTTGTTATTAAGGGTGCATCCATGGAGCTCGGTAAAAAAATTGCATTTTCAATTTGAGAATTACAGAATAAATTAATTTTAATATCTTGGAGTTATACAAAATACTATGTTTGAATTTGAAAATGTATTATGGCCAAATTACAATGAGCATTGCATTTTTAATCTGAGAATTATAGCACAAAGTACTTTTAATCTTTGAGTTATAAAAAATACTTTGTTTAAATTTGAAAATGTATTATGGACACTAGTGAGTATTGTGATTTGAAATTTTAAACTATATAATTGTTAAAGCATAGCACCAAGTATTGTGATTGAAATTTCAAGAATATATGAAATATTTTGAAATTGATTTTTTAAGTCTATAATGGAAGGTTTTGTATTTCAAATTTGTAATGGAGTTATAATTTTTGTATTTATAACAATTATTGCATTAATTTAAAAGGTCACAAAGAATTATAATAAAGTGTTTATTGGTCACTGTGAATTAAAATCATTAAGGTCTCCATATTTTAGATTCTTAATATTTCCAAAGGGGATTATTGAAATAACATTTTGATATTAAAGACATTGTAATTTTAGATGTTATTGAAATAAAAATCTATAGAATATAATATTTTTATTGGAAAATTGTATGAGTTATAAGGTGTTTTGGAAGTAACAAGGAGTTTAGGCTCTGCAAGTTTAGTATATTGAGAGTAATTTGTAATTTGAGTCAAACATTTCTACAATTTTGAATTTGGGAGTTTAAAGTGCTTAGAATGTTATAAGTGAATACTTAATAAAAATACAATTTTTTATATTGTATCTTAAACATCCTAGAAATTGAATAAGGGGGTTGTAGAGTATTTGTGTGTGTGCTTCGTCTATTGATGCATAGTGGAATTTGGCCTTATGGTTATTTGTGCATGGTATTACTTTTTTTTTAGAAACAAACTCTTTTGCATATAATGAATCGAGCATGTGAACATGATTCCATAAAGAGGACAAGTAGACGAATAAAAGAAAGAATACAATCAATCTTGAAGACAAGCAAAGGAAAACAACTATTTGAACTTCATGAAAATTTTGGTTACAAATTTGATGCATCTTGCATTATAAGGTCATCTGGAATATTTATTTGGTGAAGTCTTTGAATGTCCTTTGTGTCTTAGAATCAGAGTCAGATGATCTGTCCTGACATTAAATAGTGTGATTCAAGGTATCTATTTGTGACACATTGTTTTGGATACTAAAATCAATTCTTTAGATCAAGATGGCAATGAACATTAAAGACTTGTTCAGTATTTCACACATTTTAATTGACATTGCACATGGAATAACTATTCAAATAATCAAACATTTACTAAATGATGTCACCACTTGTATACAAGTTATTGCACTGAGAGGCACTCTACAGCCTAGTATGGGGGAGATCTTGTAACATTATGTTGTAACATTTGTCGATATTAAGTCAGCCAAAAATAATATTGTGACCAAGAATAATAGTGCCGAGTATGAGGGAGATCTTGTAACGTTTGTAACAAATGAATAATATGTCGACCATGTATTTTCGTTTGAAAGTTAATATATATAAGGAACAAAAAATATATAAAAAGCAAAATCTACTGCAAAATAAGAAAACCAATGAAAAGGAAAGCAAAATTTGTGGCAAGAAAAGCACCGAAGAGGGAATCTACTAACAGGTAAAGTTATCACCTTAACAAAATTTATTACTAGCTACATGATTAGGATCTCCTCACGAACAATCACCTCTGATTCTGTAGACCATTGTCAAGAATAATTAGAGAAAATTTGTTTAAATATATATTACAGAGTAGAAATAGGACAAGAATTAGTCGATGTTGTCATGGCAGAGTCCGATGAATTGAATCAAGGGAATTCAAAGGAATTACCATGGATTTCAGATGAGTTTCGTAAGAATTCTATGCCCTTGTTTCATGTTGATCTTGATATCCCTTATTCATCGTCCTTTGATTTAGATCAAAGCACTGATTACAATAAATCTGCTTCTGACAATCAAAGCAATGATGGGAATAAATCTGTTTCTGAAAGTCAAAATGTGTTTGTGGAGTTCGATGAATCTCAAGAAGTTAGAAAGAATAAACGTAGATATGAAGAGATTAAGATCGATGAATCTTACGAAAATCGAGAGAAATGACAGAATAAAAATGCAGACACTGCTTATTGCAATGATCAACTGGAAGAAAATACATATGAACAAGAACAAGAACATAATGAACAAGCCTACAGAATGATGATGGGTATCCTGCAGATGAAATCAATCAAGATAATGAAGATAGATAGAGTGACAGTGAGCAGTATCCAACAGAAGATGATGAAAATTTGTTTTCTACTCAGGAAAAGCAGTTATACAGGATTCTGTAATAAAATGATCTTCTGTCATATGGGAAATGGTGGAGATGCTAGCACCGGAAGACCATCTAGTCCATTCATGGTGGCAAAGAATCAGGTAATGAAAAAGTTTCAGAGTTCTCTGTCAGATATTCCTGGCGAAAAAGATGATGTTCTATATTTCCAATTAAGGTAAACGAAAGTTAGCACTTAGAACCCTACTATTTATTCCCGTGCAATAAACCTCAATATCTTCTGTAATAACCCTTGAATTGAAATGCATAAATGATCCTGACGAGATCACAATTTTTTTTGTCGAATGAGGATAGTCGAGAACTCAGTACTATCGAAAAACTATTCTCGGCATCAACACAAATTATGGACTCCTACCTTTAGTCTGGCAATTAATCTTCATACTTCATCTGGAGTAGCTTTAAGATTTAAAGTTAGAGTTTTATAGTGACAAAATAAAAACAAATTTTAAATTTTACTAACCAATATCTACTTATCTCCATTAATTTTTTTTAAATGCTTAGGTGAATCCACTCTATAGAATTAAATTTTCATAAATTTCACCTTTTGGTATCAATTGCAACTTTCCTGCTTTGTCTTCACAGTTGTCGTTTGACGCTATTTCCCGATGAAATCCAACAACGAGTTCACTAATGTTCTGCATACATGATAAGACTCAACATACATGAACTCAATGACTGGAGAGACGCAACGTCTTTGCAAATTTTAGAGGAAGCACTTGACAAAGAAATGAAATAAGTTGATTTTAATATAATTCCTCTGTTATATAAGTAAGATTTATTTCCTTTACTGTAAAGTTCAGTATTATAATTGTTGATTATTTATGTTTTAATTATTAGTTATTCATATTAGTTCAAAATTCAAAATAAACAAGTATTAAAAAAATAATAAAAAAAAATAACTAGTAGCTAAATAATGAATGGATAACTGGTAGCAATGTAGGGATAACTCATAGTTGATAAATGGATAACCAACAATTCATGGCAGAAAGCTAGAAGAATGTGAGATAAAAAATAAAAAGAATATAATAAATGATACTTGATAAATGGATAACAAGAAGAATGTCAGTGATAAAATGTAGCTAGGCATGGATAACTCACACTTGAACCGTTTAACTAGAAGAATATGAGCAATACAAAAATTGTTTCAATTCCATAACTATCTCTCAACCATTTGATCCTATTGATGTGATCCAACCACAAACTATGTCTGTGTGCTAGTTATTTGAGATTTGGGGTGGACTATGGCTTATGCCTTTTCATATACTAACCATTTTGAGATTTGGGGTTGAGTAAGGCCTATGCTTTTTCATTGCGGTCTCTATAGCCGAGTATGAGGGAGATCTTGTATATATATTAAATATAAAACCATTAAAAACAATTCAAAAAACCTAACCACAAATGCATCTTTTCAAAAAAACTTTGTAAACCATGTCAACAATAAACTAAAGCAAAAAGAATAGAACATCAACAACATAAATTTCATGGAAAATATATACTCATTACTGCAAGTGAGTGGCAGATCAAAACCTACCATATTTAGAACCTTTAGAAAAATTGCCTCCATGTAAATTTCCATTGGCTCTTGAAGATCATGAAAAAACTCCAACTGAGTTAAAAAATAAAATAATTTCTATGCAATTTTCGATCCATTGGAAATATTATGATCATGTTATGCTCCTTTGAACAACTTATAAACATCATATATTTTGTTACAAACTTGGGGAGCAACTAATCCTTAAAACTGTTCATTAATTTCTTGGGTATAATTTTTTTAGTAGCATCCAAAATAACAATATTATCATAAGAATGAAGAATATGCAACACAATTTCATCAATACCAAGAGGAGACACATCATGCTTAATAAAACCTTCATTACGTTGAACTATCTATTTAGATTCTATTTCAAAAATGCCAAATGTGAATTTGTCGATGTAGAATACCGCCTGTACCTTAATGCATTAAATGACGTGTTTGCGAATTAGGTGTCTGCAAATAGATGATTATTAACCTTTTTCACCAGTAAGCCTTTATATAACATCATCATTATGAAAAAAGAAAATAAACATGCACAACATAATACTACAAATGAGAAAACAATCTTCACGTGATTCACCTCGTCCATGAGGCTACGTCCACCAAATTAGATATTCTTTCATTTCTTTATAAAAATAGACTACTTGCAAAGTCACGGCTCATCCACGGCCGGTTTACTTTACCACAAGACTCTTCGCAAAGAGCCTCTTACAACTAAACAGCCCCTCCTTTCTTTTTGGACTCCTTATAACCAGCTCATAAAATGATTTAACAGTTGTTTGTATTTGTCCTCAAGACACTCTATTGGATCTAAGTCATACTATGAAAATAATTTAACAGTGGGTTGCAAATGGAGAGTGAATGACCTCATTACACAGACATCATCGCCGGCCCGAATCCATTACATTTTCTGCAGGAAAAATTACGCTATTTTACTTTGAAGGAAAACAACATTCTAACGGCTTGGGGGTTGGCATTCAAGTGATTTAAGAATTAAATCCCTCCCTTTGACTTATCATAATCCACCCAGTACTTACAAGAAGGAACAATATAAATTAGGGTATTCACAAGTTAAAACAACCTCTCAATTATTTTTACAGGTAGGTATCCGGAAAGGGGTTTGCTACAGCGATCACCATCCATAAACTTCAGTTTGGGTATAAGGATTCTTCCATTCAAATCACAGATCCCAATTTAAATGCTTACCAGGAGTTTTTCCATCCTTCAGATCGAATGACCATAACACAAAAGGCAACACAGCTACAGAATCGAGGGTACGCTAAGGGATAAGTTAAAACAAGCGTAAAACCAAAACGCAGTCCATATGAAAAAGAAGGCATTGCCCCAGATTAGGCCGAGTTAGTAGGTTAACATTGAAGTGGAGGAACGGATGCCACTCAGATCTAAAATAACAGAACCCGAAATTATGGCCAAATGCTTATACAGGGACTTGGATCTCTGTGATTCCACTGGATCAAAAGAGGAAAAATAAAGTTAAGGAAATTCATCTACATTTACTGAGCTTTCTTTAGATCAAACGAAATCAAATAGATGGAAATAGAATAAGCAGTCAAAAGGGGTCTCTCAAATTTTGTTGTAGCAGGAGGCCAATAAACAATCACAATTCATAGTCATAGTTTCAAATCGCATCAAATCGTGATCAGGAGAGAATCGTTACAATGGGAATCACAATTGTGCACAAAATATGTGCTAGCCCCCATTTAATCTCTACAAAAATTCAACGATATTCCTTAGGTTAACAGACTAAGCTGGAAATATGATCATTATATTCGGTGGCTTTCAAATGCTCAGCTCCAAAAGATAATTTCTCATAAGACATAAAGTGTTACCCGTAGGAAGCCGAAGTATGAAATTTGAGGACATTGTGCTCATGTAGGAAGTGTAGTAGCTCCAAGTCTGGAAGCCGAGCAAGAAACGTGCGCTGAGCCAGAGAGCATAGATTTAGCCAAAGCAAAGAGAAATCCAATTGCACAGCGAAAATCACCGAAGTTTTTTCATCCCTTAACTCCTATTTCCCAGCAAAAATAAAAGGATCTATGAGTGAATGTTGAGTGTTATCCAACGCTTTCCCCCCACCCTTTCCAACCAGAACCTGGTTTCTTTTAAAATGAGTGCAGACCATGGAGAAACGCATGCAATTTTGTGCATGCTGCACGCACAGGGTCCCCTCTATCACGAAGCAGGTGAGTGACTGTCAAGGTTAGTGGTAATCAATTCCTTTCTTTAAGCCGGACCTCTCCTTAAGTTATGCCGAGATCAAGGCACGAATGGTTGAAGGATGTTAAATCCTCTCTTATATTAAAATATAAATGTTACAAATGTAAAAGGAGGGAGTAATATTTGTCGGAAAAGACTCAATGAGTCCTTAGCTCTAAAAGGAAATAAATCCATCATATAGACCTTATAAATTAATAAATTATGTCTTCTTTTATAAAAGGATTTAATATTATGTTTTCCTTTGTCCTCATGATATAATTTATATCATAGGATTTTATATCTATCATTTTTCCTTATAGATAAATCTTTAATTTAATAATACTTGTCTTTTAATTTTTCTTTGTCCTTATGATATGATTTATATCATAATGTCTTTTGTCAAACCCCTTTTTCTGATCCCTTAGCCTTAGTTCTTGTTGTACATGTGTTCGTTGGCCCCTTTGTGTTATTAAACTTTCAGCTAACTTTTAGGTTTCTTTGGGTGGGGCCTTGGCACTTGAGCTCCTCACCCAGAAGCCCTCATATAATAATATTTAAAATCGCAAAATGCTTAGGGGCATATAGGAGGGACATTACATCATTTCCCCCTAAAATTAACACCGTCCTCGATGTTCTTATTCTTCAATGACTTTTCCTTTCCTTTTGAGTCGTCCTTGCTTGCTTTGTATTTCCTATCATGATCCAACATTTAAAGGTCATTCGTGTGCATGTATACTAGCATCGATATTGAAACAATGTAAAACTCATAAATCAAAACTATACGATGGTTCCAATATGCATGTCAGTTCTATTCGCCAAAAAAATAGACATATTACCTCATAGGTACCAGTTTACCTGTAATGCACATACCTTTTCCCAGCATTATTCCTTTCTTTGGATGTCCTTCATCCCAGCAGTCCAAGTGCTAACAGTACTTCAAGTACCAATTCAAGCCACCCAACACAAGGACGATACCCTTCCTAAGGCATATCTCCTTCTTGTGCTATTCAAGGTGCTTTTCCATTAATCTTTTCTCTCGATGTCCTCGATCCTAGCACTCCAAGTGCTAACAATACTTTAAGTACCAATTCAAGCCATCCAACACAAGGATGATACCCTTCTGAAGGCGTATCTCCTTTTTGTGCTATTCAGGGTGCTTCACCAAGCTGAGGCACTTCCAGTTCTGGCACACCACCACAACTCCTAGAGGTTATTCTCTTCACAGAGTCCCCCACTCTTATGACAGTCCTCTCAATGTGTGCGGAATGAGTATTAACCAAAATGTATTACATGTAGGCGTCCCCAGAATGCATAGTGATCCCTCGCTGGCCCGGGGGAAAAACAAGGTAGCTTTCAACCGCTACGTCCATCACCACTTCCTCATGGTGATAACATTTTTCACATGAGATATTTCTCATATCTTCTTAACTCATTGCAGTCCTGGACCTTTAGCACTCCTCAGGGCCACAATTTCCCATGCCTGAAATCACTCCATAGGTGGTCAGTTTATCATTTTATTAATTCAAAGAACATCAAACCTTTAGCATAAGTCATGCCTTACTTCATTTCTCATTTATCAGATAAGAGCCTTTTAACACCAGAATTGACAAGAAGGAAAGTTACAAGAAGCGACAAAACCTTTTCAATTTCCTATACTAACACCATTCGCAAGAAAACACATAAAACCTGAGAATTTTGACAATGCAAGCACTCATTAACTTCAATTTATTACAACAGAAAAAATTCACCCACTGTTGCAATTTTATATATACTACATCTGAACTTTTATCTACTAGATATTATAAGTCTCCAAACAAATTATAGAATTCTTGTGGGCCTCAATAATTCTGTAAAAGACTAAATAAATGACATCTCGATTAGAGCTACCTCTGTGCAAACCAACTTCTTACTTTCAACTCTACTTTAACTAATGGTGAAAACATTAATAAACCAACCCAAGGGAAGAGCCGGGTCACTGAAAAGAAGGTGCTATCATAGATCCACAACTTGTTTTATGTCAAGCAGTGTAGCATACCCCAAGAACGTATAATTAAATTTCTGCTTTAAAAGAAAAAATCAAAATACAATTTATAAACGCTGTACAACCACACAGGAATTGCTATTATTCAAGCATTGCTTATCAAGATATACATGTTGCTTTGTTAACTATTCATGGCACACATATCTATCTAAATCCAGAAACTATGGCAAGGTTTTTATGGATTATCATTATTGCAACAATCCTTAGAGTGAATGATTTTCCTTGTATTTATGTCATATACACCTCCACATGCAAATCTTAGTAATAATGTAAATCTCTGGTCGACTATGCATGAAATACATATAAAACCTATTTAGTCTCAATAAACAAATCCAACTATAATTCTGAACATATATACTTACTTCCTTTAGCCGTATTGGAACACCCTTATAATTGTGGTTAACCCTTTGTACATCAGTCCCTGAAGGGGTGTTGGGTATTAAGAGGAAACTTGTTGTTGTTGATATAAGTCCATTGTATTAAAGACGGCCATATCATTCATTCCCTATTTTGTAATTTTCACATCACGAAACAACATTGATCATTTGTTTTACTTTAGCCACTGTTAGATTATCTAACATGTTTTGAATATCAAAAACATTCACTTGGGATCATTTGACTATTGGCACCATAGAATCAGCTATAACACTACTTAAAACATTTGGAGCACAAGATCAAGTCCATGAGATAAATCACTTCCAGAACATATTGTGTAAAATACATAAACCATGTAAAATAATTGCATCAAAAACACGTAAGACAAGCACATAAAGGTATGTAAGATAAACCACATCAAGAACACATAAAGACGAGGCGAATGTACATGGTTCACCCAATCCATGGGCTACGTCCACCAAACTGTTATCTCATGCAATATTCATTCATATAAAATATTTACAATCTGCAACCTCACGGTTGCTATTCTTGTAGACTTAAATCTCCAAAACTATATCTAAGATATTGCTAAAACTTAGGAATATTTGTTTAGGTAATTTCCTTAAATCAAGGGATCAGTCACCTATTCTTTGTACAACCTAACAAGGTAATGCTCGTGACCTAGTTTTAAAATTTCAGGGTAAGGTCTCCCTTTAAGGATTTTGCTTCAAATGCAACATCTCACCTCTCCTCTCCAAGTATGTACTAAACGTAAAATACTAAAAGAAAATTCAAACACCTAAGCCACGCTTAGATCATGCAATGATTCACAGTAATGAAGGCTAACACTGCTGCAAGATCATACTTAAAAATACAAGCACGCAAATTATAAAATAGAGGAATAGACACATGATTTGTATATCTCCATTTATCAAGTCGAACACATATACAATTATTGACACGAGAGATTCTAGAGGTCAAATGCAAATACTAGGGGTTGGAAAGTTCAGATCTGTAAAGTTTTATCAATGCAGACATGAAACGTAACCTGGATCTGAGTTTTACCACAAACACAAGGAAATAATCGTTGTCAATGAATTGCTTCATTCTACGATGTTCATCCAAGAATGCAAGAGTTGGCGCTTACACTATGGCCCATACATCACTTATACATCTATCATTAAAAATGTAGAGGTTAAGGAAAATGAAGTCATAAGCCCTAATTCCATTGAAAACAAATAGATATTAAAACGTAGAGGCTCAAAACGCATTGTACGATAATCATCTAAGAATGCAGGAATTGGTACCAGTCACATATCTGACTGTGATAAAGTGCATAGGTTGATAATGAAATTACACCATACAGATCAGATTCCAATTCATAATGCACAGGTTAAATTGCATCACGATATGACGATCCATGAATGCGGGCATTGATACTCTCGTGTAACTGCAAATTATGATTTGAAATGAAAACCATACATGTACACAGACGTGTGCAAAGTCCAGATGTGAGATTCATGAATTAAAATGTTACTCGTAGTAGATCCATTAAGATTCTTTCTGTATAGATAACCACAGAGCAGAGACACACTTCCCAAATCTAGCATAGAATGAAACCATGGATTTGAAAACATTTTCCCATTATAAAACATAAAAGCATATCTAGTTTTTTTTTTAAAACATCTCCCAGATCTAAGACACTGAATGCAGACCCAGTTCTGTTTTTCTTAAACATTTTTTCAAATATAAAACATGGAGAAGGAAAAATATGCCCTCCAAGATCTAAAGTTAGCTAAGGAATTCAACATTTTTTCAAAATGTAAAACACATTCTATGAAATAAAATCCTCTTCCATAACTTAAAAAACTACCAAGGATTTATCAGGCTTTCTTGATCTTAAATGCTTGTGAAATCCTAACATGCATATAGAGCTTCTTCGAAAGGTACGAAAAAAAATCAAAACCCAGTTCAGTATGTTAGAGAATACCCATATTCTCTCTTCGGAAGTCGGTCGAAAATTGCTAGGGGCCTAGGATCGACTCGCTTCTCCCATGGCCACCGCCCACAGCACGACCACCCCTTTCCTCGAGGAATGGAAAAGCTCTGAAATTCCCCATACTCCCCTCCAAAATCTCCCTTAAAAATACATTCCATGCTGGGGTTTTTTTTCCAAGATCAGTTTCCTGGATCAAGACGCTAAACGCAGGAGTGCTAGCCACAGAGGGACAGGGTCAATTTTCTTCTCTCAATAGAATTTCCATTGCAACCCTAACCTGCATCCCCCCCCCCTGAAGGCACCGAGATTCTCCTTAAAAACCCATTCCCCACCAAAAATTGTGCCCTTGCTTACTAATGCCCTCTACCTCAAGTGGATATTTTTCTTTCAATAAAATCCAAAGAAATCAGTGGCACGACTGATTTCGAGGATATGGTCATGGAAAGGTCATTATTATTTTTTCAGAGAATATCCCTATAACGGAGGAGATACCACATAACTCCATCTTTTTCTAAATATAAAAAAATATGCAAAAAATCTCCATTCTTTCCCAAGTAATCTAGCATTGGGTTTGGTTTTCCTTATATTTAAAATAATTGGAGAAAACACCCTTTTTCCTCATAAAGGGTTGACCCTTCCAAAAACTTGTTTTTCCCCTTTTTATTATATAAGCTAAAAGAAATAAGTCTCACCAA
>LPNX010900105.1:35210-97895 GCA_001517045.1 Pseudotsuga menziesii | reverse complement strand
GAGCTCCTCACCAGAGAACCCATACAATAACAACAATACAAAATATTTTCGGGCATACAAGAGGGAATTTACAAATTATCTAGGGTATGCGAGAGGGATGTTACATCCTCTCCCCCTTAAAAATAACACTGTCCTCGGTGTTCCTTTTTTTTCCTTCTTCATTCTGTCGTCCTTTCTTGTTTTCGTCCCTTTCATCCTGGTCCCCTGTGATCTTTCGTATCTTCTCAATTCGCCATCGTTGAAGACCTGCAGTTTTTCTATAACAAGTTCGGGTCTAGCGGAGTTTTCTTCAGTACAACATGTACAAAATTATAATTCAACTTAACATATGCTATAGATCCCTTTTTCATTGTAATAATCTGCAATTTATTCATCAATAAAATATAATTACTACCCTTTGGATGTTGGTTTTATCTCCAACCTTTGGATATTCATGTCATCCTCGACCTAAGGAAATCCCTTCCTCACATTACCCATTCAACATGTAACATGTTTTATGTTCTTTTTGTTTTCCAAAACTCTCCCTTGAGTTTTCTTTTCCATTCATGTGTCGACTTACGACAATTTCTGAGGTTACTCTCCCTTTAACCACTAGTTAAAAGTTTTCCCCTCAGTGACATCAACCAGCGTCCTGTCTTCCAGATGTCCAACTTTTCCTAGGTCTTTTGCCACACGCTCCTGTAGCATATATGCCTAACACCAATGTGCTCACGTAACAATCACTTTCCTAACACCATGGTGCTCCCGCAACATTCTTGTTCATATTTAGTGCAGATTCCAACTTTCACTATTCGTATCACACACTCCTTGGTGCTTAGCATTACTTTACTGTCGTTGTCCTGATTCATGAGTCGGCTACATGGCTAGTCAAAACATCTATCCATAAGCATAATTTTCATTCATTTAATCAACATTTCCTAAGTTGTAGTGATTGTACCCTTACCATCATTCATGGTTCACACAATCTTATAATTCATACAGGATAAACCACCACTTATTTAGAAGTAGATTTAGAATCCATGGCTCACCTTGATCATGAGATGCTAACAATCATCGTAAAATCTTGCAATGTTAGTACATAACACCACAATCCACAGTTAAACCTTGGTTCACAAAAACCTTGAAATATGAAATTTATAATAATAAAATAAAAATAACACTCTTTCTTGAGTGGTTTAGCTTCCTTATTTAATCCAGTGAATTTTTGAGATAGATAGTCCATTTCAGTTGGTGGTGTCTCACACATACCCTGCAAAGTTAGTCCATAACGTTATACATCGTTCATTCACTTATTATTTTCAAATGTTTAATAGCAATTTCCCAACACTCAGACTTTAGATCTGCAATTCAATCATTAAGGCAGAGATTTTAAATATCCAAACTATAATGATTTTAAAGTAAAGATATTACTCTATCCTTTGGCTAAAAAAATGACTGAGCTAACAAAATCATTCAGAGATGATATTTCCCCTTCAGGTCCATTCAACTAGATCATGTGTTAATAACATGCATCATATAAATGCCATCAAATTTTGTTAGATATACCCGAACCCCAAATCAATGCATTAACGTAATTTGGACACCTTCATACGTTGTCAGACTTAAAACAATTCCAACGTTTACCAGTAATTTCAACGACAATGTTTATTAGATCTATTCAAGCCAACACAATGCGTTACAGAGATTGGGCATCAACCATTATTACGTCCAAAGGAATTTTCAAGCGTCGAATCTAGATATGTCTTAGATGGAAGGAAAGTCAAACAATTACGTGTATCAATACATATGCAAATATTGTACAGCATTATTTACAACTGACCAATTAATATGCAAGAAATAGATAGCAACTCAAGGCATGCTTTTATGGAAAGAATTTGATCAGTTGATGCCTGAGAAATTTCCATTGAAGTGCCTTAATACAGAGCATTGCTGGGAAACAAAAGGCCGCATTGTAACAAGAGAGCTATCACATCAATACATAATCAACAATTAGCCAATTACCAATTAATAAGCAAAAACAGTCAACAACTCATGACACGCTTTCATGACAAGAATTTTCTAATGATGCGTGAGAAATTTCCTTTTAAAGTGCTTTTGACACAAATAATAAATATATATGTTCCTAACATACTGTAAAAAGGAATTGTGAAAAGGGACACAAGTTGACACCTGTAGTGTATGTTGTTAGCACATGCTATTTACCTTGCATCTTAGAATGTAAATTATCCAACTATACATAAGTCAGCAACCAACTATAGTCTCTCAATTTGATTAGAGATGGAAACATTCCTAACTATATAAGTTTCTTTATAGGGGGAGATACAAAAATCAAACTCGGATTATATTATCGTCCTTAATCAACACATTTTAGAAAAGACTGGAACTACTTTAAGGATAATTTTGCACTCACAACCCCTTTTTATTTTTTATTTTTAACTTTGAAATGGAAAAACAAAGCACCAGGGTTTCCTTCATACACTAGTGGAAAATGAGAGATTAGTGACCAGGAGACCAAACATTTTGGTCACCACAGTTTGTTTCAAGGGATAAATGACCAAAATTGATAAATTTAAGTGAGCTAACTAAAAAAGACCAAGATAAATGACCACTTTTGGTCACAGGATAAAAACCAACAAAAAACGACCAAGATAAATGACCAAATTTGGTCACGAGATATATAGACTAAAAATGACCACATAACAATTGGTCATTTATTTGGTAATTTTTAGTTGTCACTCCGGCAATGAAAAAAATTACAAATTTGATAATGAATTTCTACATTTTACTAAATTCTAACACTACAAATAGATTGAAAGACCCCCTTAAAAGGGGTCTTTGAATCCATCTGCAGTGTTAGAATGTAAGGGGGTCTCTGAATCCATCTATAGTGTTAGAATTTAGTAAATTCTAACACATATACAATCTATATTTAAACACCCTCATATTAACAAAATTGAATGAATGCAACCCAACTATATGTTAATTCGGACATGACCTTGGTATATAAAAAAACCCACTAAACCTTGCAGGCATATAATGTTAATTATAAGGCTAATTTTCATTACCTTGGCATACAGTTATAGTTTTTATAGGCTAATTTGGACATGACCTTGGAAACTTGGCTAATTAAATCGATGGGATCCACGTCAGTTGAAATCAATGATACATGCAAGAATCTTTTCGCACTAAATTGACATGCAACATAACCTCCTTCCTCCATCATCTTGTTAGTCCTCCATTGGATTCTCTCTCTACGTCGATTTCCGATAGAGTAGGATTTGTTGCATCATATATTCGATATTTTTCTTTTTATTTCCTCTCTCACTATGTTTCTTTCCGAGCCTTTAATTATCTCTATCCTTTACGCTCAGGGTGTCATAGTGGACCTTTTCCTTATGTTCCTTCTAAACTATCTTCTGAACAAAGGCATGCACTACTACATATGGCTCAAAATTCCCATGACAGTTTGCAACGAATAAGTTAAAAACAATTTTTTCATGGAAATACAGTTTAAAATTTTGGAAAAAAATGAAAATGTCCCTCATGATAGTCTCTATAGAGACAGATAGTCCATAATGTTCCTATAGCAATGGACGTTCATCTCTATAGCAACATATATTACATTTGGCGCTAGAGCAAGGATGAGCAAGAAATCCCATAACATCGAACCTTAGAGCTATTGATGTTACATTTTAAGATGGGTAGCTCACTGCAAAACGCATTCCCAAAACCTAAACCCCAAGGCCGAAAATGCATTCATTCTTCGTACACCAGTATAGCGAGATGGCATCCTAATATTCAAGGTGGATGAGGAGGCAGAGAAGGATGAAAAGAGAAAGCGATTCGAGGTGCTCGATGTCTTGGAGGAATATCTAGAGGACAAGCACCTCCGGTTGTAGAGAATCAAGCACGAGCAGGATGTACTTTCTTCCGTTTATGTCATCACTGGCTACGAGGCTGTCCTACAGCACAATTCGCTAGAAATCTATGTGATAAGAGATAAAAATGAACGTCTCATCTTGTTTAATAACAAAGGGCTTTTCCATTTTGAGCAGCTTAGAAATAAGAACGAGGAAGAGAATTGAGATGAGCAATTTCGTAGTCATCCCGATCAGTGATCAAATTTGAAGGGTGGGTCTTAATTTCAATTGGAAGGGAATTTATTATTGGATCCCTTCAAATATTAAGGGAAATATAAATAATTGTACTTCAATTGACAAGTATAAATTAACGAAACCATTTCACCAAAAAAATGAAAAAAATAAATATTGTTTTTTCAAATTTATAACAATTAAGCACCCGTCAATATTTGCATGAAAAAATGATATATTTTTAGTAAAAATTATTTTGAACACATTAAGTTGTCACATGTGTATCATTAATTTTAGATTTCAGTAACATAACAACTATTCTATTGTATTATTTTCCATTGGAGCACACTTCACTGTACAAAAAAACTACTTGAGAGATTTAAGTGTGATAAGGACTGGGCACCTGAGAAAAAATCATACGTAACTCATAAAACATTAAAAAAAATTACCTACATACCAAGAAATTTAGCAAAGCTAGCATAATCGGGGTCGAGGCATCAAATTTTTGTGTTCAACACTTGTCTTGAAAGCATACATGTATAGGATGGAGGAGCAATGGAATCAAGCCTAAGTCACTTGAATCCTTGCAACTCAACTGCATGTCTGAGTCTCAACAATCCACCTTTTAAATTGAACCAAAATACCAAATTACAAAGTTTATTAATCGCTAAATTTGAGAAAGTTCTAGGTGTGATTAATTAAGGGCTTGGGGCTCTAAAATTTGTTGTGTCTTGAACCAGTGCGGGACTTAGTGATCCATAGTCATATAGGAATTTAAGTTATTTAGTGAAAACAATTAATGTGTATACCTATATGTCGAAACCATTTTCCATGATGATGCAAGCCTTTACCCTCTTTATTGTCTTACCAAAAGGCATGATAATGAGGAAGAAGACCTAAAATTATGGAATTCACCTTCAAAGAATTCCTTGCAATCACGTTGGTAAGGAGTGATAAGAAGATCACAACAATCTAACCAGCGTTCAAAATTGAACCCTTCCCAGCCCTTCCAAAGGGTTCTAGCACTTCCCAAACGTGTAAAGTTAAAATTGCCCTTAAAAAAAAAATTAAAATCTGAATTTTACCCTTCCAATTAAGAAGGGCATAATTTATATCGACATTTCAAAAGAAGGGCAGCATTTGAAATTACCCATCCGTACAAATTTCTCAAGATATTGAAATTCCTATGCTATAAAGTTCAACTCATCATTCATAACATTGGAAAGATGATAGATTATAATCACTTACTCACTCATGTAATGCACTCACTGCTTAGTTGTGCAAGATGGCCATTTATCATTGATGACTATGAGGCAATAGCCATCGACATGTGACTCTGACTCCCGAGTCACTTGGGGCTGCAATATAAAGTGTGAAATTTTGTCAACAACTATGACTATAACAAAAAAGAACAACTACTAGTCTACTACTAGGCCCGAAAGGAGCTCAAAAATTTGTGCCTACTACCTATGTGAACCTCACTACCAATGCCCACTCTTTTTTTGTCAAAATGAAATTTAAAAGGCTGGTTTGATAAGTCCTCCTCTACAAGACTTCATTTCTTGCATGAATATCATGGACTCATGAAAACTATAAAGAACACTTGATGTCATGCAAATACAAATAATGGCATGTTTCTAGGATCACAAGCTGTGCAGAAGTCAATTTATGCATTGCTATACAGAGGTTTCATTGGGTAGTACACGATATGGAGAAACAATGGTTTTAATAAAATAAAAAAACAATTGTTGGCTCAAGAATAGCATTCAATTTGATGGGTGGCATGATCATGATGTAATCTCCCTCTGTGCTTCCAAACATTTGTGGTTTCTCACAACATTTGTCCTCGGTGCTACCAAAATACATATAAAAATTACTTGTCTTTACATCCTCTTCTCTTTAAATCCTCCTCTCATGGTCATAACTAAGGATTATTATGCATGCACATCCTCAACTTATAATACGAATTGGGTCATGGCACAAAGACAACCATAAAATATTAAATGTGTCAAGACGCAAAGAGTAAGAGATAACTATAAGTAAGTCCTATATTAAATTTACCATATAAGTCTTTGATTAACACTATCAACTGAGATTTGACACGTTGGATTCTTTTGATCTTCTTATCACTCCTTACCAATGTGATTGCAAGGCATTCTTTGAAGGTGAATTCCATAATTTTAGTTCTTCTTCCTCATTATCATGCTTTTTGGTAAGACAACAAAGAGGGTAGTGGCATGCATCAACGTGGAAAATGGTTTCGACATATAGGTTATACACATTAATTATTTTCATTAAATAACTTAAATTCCTACCCGTGACTATCGATTCATTGAATCATGGACTGGTACAAAACACAACAAATTTTAGAGCCACAAGCCCTTAATTACTGACACCTAGAACTTTCTCAAATCTAGCCATTAATAAAATTCTTTTTGTATTTTGGTTTAATTTAAAAGGCTGAGTGTTGAGACTCAAACATGCAGTGAGTTGCGATGATTCAATTGACTTAGGCCCCTCCAGCACATACATGTATGTTTCATGACAAGTCTTGAACACAAATATTTGATGCCCTAAGCCCGGTTATGCTAGCTTTGCTAACTTGCTTGGTATGTAGGAATCTTTTTTTAATGTTTTCTGAGTTGTGTATTATTTTTTCTTAGGTTCCCAATTCTTATCATTCTTAAATCTCTTGATCTTGGATTGCACATGGATGCCCCAATCTGGTTATGGCATAGTCTAAGTAGTTTTTTTGTATAATGAAGTGTATTCCAACTTGAAAAAATACAATAGAATAGTTGTTATGTTAATGAATTGTAAAATTAATGACACACATATGACAACTTAATGTGTTCAAAATAAGTTTCATTGAAAATATATCATTTTTTCATATAGATATCAAGAGATACTCAATTATTTAAAATTGTAAAAATAAAAAATAAAACAATATTTATTTTCTGCATTTTTTTGGTGAAAGGATTTAATTAATTTATACTTATCAATTGAATTACAATTATTTTTATTTCCCTTCATCTCAAAAGGGATGAAAGAACAAATGCCCTTCCAATTGAAATTAAGACCCACCCTTCAAATTTGATCACTGAATCTAACATGTCAAATCTCAGTTGATAGTGTTAATTAAAGACTTATATGTTAAATTTAATATAGTGCCTTACTTATAGTTGTCTCCTACTCTTTGCATATTGACACATTTAATAATTTATGGTTGTCTTGGCGCCTTGACCCAATTCGTATTATAAGGTCAGGACGTGCATGCATAATAATCCTTAGTTATGACTATGAGATGCGGATTTAAAGGGAAGAGGATGTAAAGACAAGTAATTTTTATATGTATCAAGTAATTTTTTATGTATTTTGGTAGTGCCAAGGACAAATGTTGTGAGAAACCACAAATGTTTGGAAGGACAGAGGGAGATTACATCATGATCATGCAACCCGTAAAATTGAAGGCTATTCTTTAGCCAACAATCGTTTTTTTTTAATTTGATTAATAACCATTTTTTCTCCATATCGTGTGCCCAATGACACCTCTCTATATTAGAAATGCATAAATCGACCTCTGCACAGTTTGTGATCCTAGCTACATGTCATTATTTGTATTTGCATGACGTCGAGTGTTGTTTATAGTTGCCATGAGTCCATGATATTTATGCAAGAAATGAAGTCTTGTAGACTAGGACTCATCAAACCGGCCTTTTGAATTTTAGTTTGACGAAAAAAGAGTGGACATTGGTAGTGAGGTTCACATAGTTAGTAGGCACAAAGTTTTGAGCTCGTTTTAGGCCTAGTAGTAGACTAGTAGTTGTTCTTTTTTGTTATAGTCGTAGTTGTTGACACATTGTCATCAATGATTACTAGTCATCTTGCACAGCTAAGCAGTGTGTATCACATGAGTGAGTGAGTGATTATAACTGGTCATATTTCCAATATTTTGAATGATGAGTTGAACTTTATAGCATAGGAATTTCAACATCTTGAGAAATTTATCTAGATACATAACTTCAAATGTTTACCTTATTTTGAAATAGGTAAAATTTAGATTTTGATTTTTTTTTGAAAGAGCAATTTTAACTTTAGCTCTTGGAAGGGCTGGAAGAGTTCAATTTTCAAGGCTGATAGGATGCCAAACCCCATGGCCCCCAATCTATTAGCCTAGACTTTTATTTTCTTGGGGCCAAGCATGTGTATAATGGGATACTTGAACATGCCACTGGCCTTGCCCTCAATCCAACTACAGGTCCCGAGGTCGATTTCAAGCCTTACCACTTATTCAATATTGATGTATCATTAGCGAATCCCCTTAGGAATATACATTTTCGGTTTGTTCATGCTGTCTCATAGCAAGGAATACACAACCAGTTTTTTCTGGCTAAATTCTGCCGAAATGCAAATAGATGTATTCGCTACCGGGCGGGATGGGAATTCGACTTCCAATTCCAACACGAATACCAATGCGACGTGATCCGTACCATGTGGGTGGATGAGAGTGGTATCGTGGATGGGTTCTTGTTTTTTGGTATAGGGCCCAAGGATGTTATGAGGCAATATGCTAGTCTTATGGATATTTCTTTCATATGGGTTCTGATGATGGTCTTCTGAAACAAGGAGGTGGGAATGACAGGCCATTTGTTTTAACGTATTCCATTTTTGCTGGAAGCCAGAGGGGCGGCACAGTTTGGAAAGGAGATAATAAAGCCGATTGGAACCAACTGAGAGTTCTTGTTCCAATGTTGTTAACCCTTGGTCTCACTGGAATGGAATTTTCTGGTATACAATTTTTTTTGATATATTGCATTAACCATTCTTGTAGAATTTTTATAGAAGGAACCTGATATCTACTGCAATTTTCCTGCAGGTGCTGATGTTGGTGGTTGTTTTGGAAATCCCGAGCCCGAATTACTAGTTCAATGGTACTAATTAGGTGGAGATTCCCATTTTTTTAGAGCTCATGCACATCACGACACCAAGAGGAGAGATCCCTGGTTATTTGAGTAAAATTTATCTACCCTACTTATTTTTGTTGTCTTTCTCATCACCTGCCACACACCACAATAATTTCCATAGTTTTGGCTCTATTCCTAATAGACATTGTTTTTTGTGGCACAATATATATGTAACGCCCTTTCAACACCCAACTAACAAACAACTTGGATGCCATTTCAGACAGTAAAGATTTCCATTTGGATTTAAACCCAAACATTTTTCCATTTGTTTATCATAATTGGCTTCTGTCGGGCCATATTGCATTCCCTGCCTGTATTTGATCCTCAAGGATACTTGGATGTTAATTATATTTGGTTCGGCTAACTTGGTTATGAGGGAAAATGAAACTCTCTGGGATTATGAATGTTTGAATCGAGTGATTTGGGATATATAAATATTGGCAATGTCCTTTGAGCATGGAATTGGGGGTTTCTCCCTATGGGTTTAGTGTTTCAGGGATTTGTAAGTTAAAAACCTCTAAAATATTTTGATGGGAATATGCGTTTTAGATATTTGAGGAGTACAAAACATGGAGGACAATGTGCAGAGCAGCTGGAGTCTCCACGGCAACAAGGATATATGTGCCCGCTATGAGATTCTAGAGTGGGTCGGTAGTAGAACTTATTCGAATGTGTACAAAGGGAAAAGAAAGGAGGACGACCTGATAGTGGCCCTCAAGGAGCTCCATTACTATCAAAGATATTGGAGAGAGATCGAGGCGCTCTGGAGGCTTTCTGGGTACCCCAATGTTGTGAGGCTTTATGAGTGGTTTTGGATGGAAAATGAAGACACAGTTCTGGTTTTGGAGTTTTATGCCTTCCGATCTATATTCTGTCATAAATTTTGCAAAGAATAAGGGAGAAAATGATATTTCTGAGGCTGAGGTTAAGGCCTTGATGATTCAGATCTTGTAGGGGTTGGCTCATTGCCATGCCAATTCGGTTATCCATCGTGACCTGAATCCCTCTAATCTTCTGATTTTGGCTGATGGGATTCTCAAACTCGCTAATTTTGGCTAATGGGATTCTCAAACTCACTGATTTTTGGAAAGTAAGTACAGATGATATAGTGGCTTCATATGTCCATCTACTTGTTTTTATTTCTTGTTTCTTTCTCAATTCTAATTGAATTTGTTATTGTAATTCTAGTTTGATTCTAAGAGAACAACTCTTATAGGCCAACTAGGTTTCAAAAGGATTTATAAAAAAAACATGTTACCAAATGCTTGATGAGGAGACCTCATTTTCTCTTTCCCTTCCCCTTCCTATCCGGCCTTGACACTACATTATGATATTACTAATTAATTTTATATGTATATTAGGTCTCAATAGGAATTAGGATGTAAAAATGCCATATTAGCAGATACTTAACAAGGAGACAGTCATTTATTTCTCCTTCCCATTATTATCATGCCTTGACACTACATTAGTACATCACAAATAATTTTTACACAGTATGATATATTATATATGTAGCAACAGGTTGGTTCATCTTTGTTACACTTCAAACGCTCTAGATTATTTCTCCCATTTTTTGAATTGTTCCTACATTCCGTTCTGTTTCCCATTGTCTATTTATGGTAAAATAACATGAACTCTTCAAAGTTTTAGGTTTATCAGGTATGTTGAAAGGATGTTTCAACAAATGCCACATGTGAAAAGTCCAACTATTTTGTAATAGCTATCTGCAGAGATATAATATTAGTCAAGACCTTTTAATCTGAAATCTTGAAAATTGTTTAATTGATGTAAAAGGATTTGGAAACTAGATAAATGAATCTATTATGCCATTTAGTATAACTATTCACACATATGATGCATAGAAGTGCAAGGTTAACAATTGCCCAAGTTGAAATTGCATAGTTCTTAAAGGTTAGTGATTCTTTGTCTGTAGGATGCCTGGACATTCTAAAGCTCTGTGATCTCTGAAATCGTAAATTCATATATCTAGGAAAGGATAGTTGAAGAGCCTGCAACCATCTATGAGGAAGAGTATAAGCTTCCTCAAGAGGATATCGTTGTTGATGCCCCATGAGAAAGGTTGATGGAGAATAAGGATAGTGTCAAGGGAGTGCGGAATGAAAGGGAAGAGGATTCAATCACTATGATTGAATCTAATTTTGATGACATGGCAAAAAATAGGAATTTGAGCTGGAAAAATGAAGGTGATATGATGATGCATGGATTCACATCTAGTGTTGGAACTCGATGGTATAGAGCTCCATAGTTTCTCTACAGAGCAATGATGTATGGAAAAGAAATTGATTTGTGGTTGTTGGGTTGCATTCTAGGGCACCTGTTGAGTTTAGAACCTCTCTTTCCTGGGACTTCACACATTCATAAACTTAGTAGGCTGGTTAAAGTTCTTGGGAGTCCAATAGAAGAAAATTGGACTGGATTATCTAATCTTCCTAATTATAGGGAACTTTGTTTTCTTGGTGATGCTCTAATCTTCCTGATTATAGAAATCCCGTTAGATGAAATGGGGAATCCTTAGAAATTTTTTCTTTTTACAAAAATCACATTGTGGAAAGAATAAATACTATATCATTATCTTCAACAAGAGGTTTTATTCACAGAGACATGTATGCATACATTCGGATTTAAGAAGATGACCACAAGTTTTGTCTTGGTGTTTCCATTTGAAGTAAATATGATGTTTCCTTGTTTCCATGCTATTCCTTATTCTGGATATTTTATTTTAATGATAACTCTTCACAATGATGGAAGTGGAGAATCCTTTCAAAAAATTCTGGAATGGCGAAGAGCTCCAGGTAACCCAGGTGGTTTTATCCTTTCTCAAGGTTCAAAAAGGAGTGTTCAAGGTGGAACTTCCTTTACTGACAACTTCTCTTCACGAACATGGCCAAATTGGGGGGTGAACAATCATTCATGGAGCAACTACGACAGGTCTGGGCAGCAGTTTTTTGGAATTCAAGGAAGATGAGAAAACAGATTGGGAGGCAATGACAAAGAAAGGGATCATCCAAGGCATGATCAGGATGTACTAGAGAAAGGTTATTCTTTTTTTTGTGTATAGAAAGATATTTTGAATGTAGATTGAAGTCTACTATGTTTTCATTTATGGTATGGTATTTTATAAATCTTTATTCCAGAACTGGTTGACTTTCTGCATACCATAACTCCCTCTATATATTATGTTGTTTGTCTCTTTTGGTGGATAAGTTGTCCATGCCTGATTGGTTCTCTCGTTGTTTACACAAACCTACTTATAGATGGAGAAATCCTTGGGATGTGGGGGTTTCATTCTAATGTAAGTACCATAATTTAATAAGGAATTTAGTATTAGGTTGCATGATAATAGTCCCTTTCAAGAATTAGTGCAATAAAATAACAAGGAATAGAGAAGAATGTAGAAAATTGAACTTAAAGGGAGAGGCAAAAATAATAGAAATTATTATGGAATAGAATATTAATATTTTATATTGTATGTGAGTAAAAGTGGCCTATATGACATAGATGTTTGCATACAAAGCTATCAATATAAGAATTCCCTTATAACCAAAAAATAGAAAAAGAAAGAAGAAAAAGAGAAAAGTGTGGGGTAGAGTATAGGTCTGATCTAATATTACAGTAGAAAAAAATATTGGACTCATCTGGATGTTTCCTCCCTTGGCCTAGCCCAACCATTGTTTTTTTTTGCATTGCAGATCTCTTTATCTTCTCTTTGGTCCAGACCATCCTGCATTCATAATTACTGCCACTCCTGCTGTCTGCCCCTGAAAAGTTGTCTCCTAGCTGCTGATTTGGGGGACATTTTGTGGTGGACATTTGATGTGGGGTGTATGTTTTGGAGTGATATCTATGTTTTCTTAGACATATTTTCTTTTTTAAAATATCTTTTCTCCAGAGAAATAATTTCCCCCACCCTCGTGCATTGAAGGATGCATTGAAGGATGCATGGAACTCTCATAACCCTTTATTCAAATGAAATATTTTTGGTCAAAGGAGTCGCTGTGATAGAGTTTTTATAATAGGACAACAACAAATCAAAACATTGAATGTTCTCATATAAATGCCAGAATTACACTACTGTATGTAGAGAATGTAGTGAATTTGTAATGGACAACCTTAAAACCCTTTGTTCAAACTTCAAACAGAATATTATAATAATGTGTGGGTCGCTTTTCAGATTAAGTTATTACGATAGGAAACATGCAAACTAAAATAAGAAGGGATATTGTAGTTTATCACTGACAACCACTGATGCTATTTAATAGTTTCATTTTGAAGACACATTTTCTTTATTATTATATAGATTGCTTCTTTGTGGACATTTCTTTCTTTGCAATCTCTTTCTATAGCTTATAAAGTCATATATTATTCTTTGCAAAATCTTGGTTTTGAAGCTTTTGCTAAAATTCTCTTTCTCTTTCTTCACTCTATTGACAAATATTCCTGCTTTCCTTTCTGCTTCGAATTGAACGCCATTCAAGGCACATTTATTTCTTAGTCAGGTCTCTTTAAATGCTTGTTATAAAATTTCGTTTGTTTTCAACTAAAAGTTTAAGCAATACCCAATTATGGTATTTGTGTGGTCAAAAACTCAATGTTCAAAGAGGTTGATTTCACTAGTGTAGTGCAAGGAAAGGCCATGACATATGAGATTTTTGTTCGGATTTTATATATTTCTGCCAGGTGATTCTTTTAGTCGCCTTCACTAAGTAACATTTGTGTTTCCCAAGTTGATCATTCTTCAAACCCAAAAAGCTATAGCACTATCTTTTAAATACACACACATTTGCTTATTTCATTACAATTGTATTGGATTTCTTCTTTAAAAAAATTGACAATGTCTGGAAAAACAACAGCAATGTTCTTAGATGTAGCATATTGAGTCATTTACATTCTTGAGTTGTGAATCTGGGATGCAGACTCTGGAAGGTGGTTTCATGGTGGTGAGCATCTCGCCCGGCATGGAATGTCATCTGAACATGATGGCCTTTTAGGAAGTGGGGATAGTCCAATATCATCAAGGTCATCGAGAGGTTATATCATCCCAAATACTCTGGGACATGATCAACATCATTTTGGTCGAACAAATCATGTAAATGATACATATCAGCCTCTTTGTTCATCTAAGGTTTCTACCCTTTGCCAATTTTAGCCGCATAATGTATAATTCTTTGAATAAGGCAAGTTTATTAATAATGTTGTGCCTTTCTCCAGGTTGGTAGTCATTCACGATCAGAGATAACAGACTTCTATAATGATGAAACTTTTGGTACTAATGATATATCCAATCAAGAAATAATTGAAGAGGAGAGAAGAAGAAGAGGTATGGTACAATTTTTCTGATTTATGGAAAACCTAGAATTAAGAATACGTTCGATGTAGATTCCATTCTCAGTGCAAATGTTCGGATTGCTTGAAGTTGTGCAAGGGAATTGCAGATTTATCTTTAGATTATTTCCATGATCATAATTTTGTGTCTGTCTCTGTAAACTTGTCGAAGAAGTTCATGATTTTTTATAATTCTACAGTTTGCTAATTATTTTTCAATTATTTTTCTATGATTCTTTCGAACAAATGAGGAAGGAACAATAAAACGTGCTTCAGGAAAAATATAAGCTTAATGCTCAGAAGGAAGTTGAAAATCATGCATGTCATTTGGGAAATACTTCTAATATGAAGTATGATGAACAGTTTATTCTGGAGGATGGGGAGAAATTAGAAGATCACTCAGCTATTCTCCCTCTTCCAGATCAATCAACATCCTCTGCATCTGCCAAAACTGGTTTGCCTCTAGTCTCAATGCCAGCAAGACCTTTGGTACCTCCAGGATTTTCAAAAATTTCTCTTGATAAAAGCATTTCTGTGAAAGCTAAAAATAAAGAAGTTGCATCAGAGGTAACACCTTTGATTTTCTGCTTCTACAGTTCTACTTGATTTCCCCTGTTCAAAAGATTATTTCGAAAACATTATAAAATTGGTAGATTGTTTCTTATTGCTCATTTCATTAATGAGTGGTGATTTGTTGGATATTAATAAAATTATCTTATTTTATCTGATTATTTATAAATGAGGACAATTTTTTGGTGTTTTGCACTATTATTTGTTTATGTGGATACTACATTGCTTGAATGATGTTCAATGTTAACCTTGTATAATATTTGTTAAATGATTTAACATTGTATAATTTTTTCTAGGTTGTTAATACTGAAGCAACCAAAATTTCCAGTGATTCTACCAAAACAAATACCCCTTTGGATGGTAAAGGAAACCAAATGAAAGAGGAGAAACTAATCAAATCAACCAGTGGCACCAATAAGCATGAACCTCAGGTATTGGGTCAAGATACTTATGGTATATTAGCATCTGGTAAAGATGACAAGGGTCAGCTGTAAGTGTCTGGCAATGTTGATTGTTATCAAGCCATTGGTAGCTTAGATATAGCACCTAATTTATTGAAGGCTGACAGAGCTGTCAGCCTACCAGAAAGTGAGCATGATGGTTTCATCCATTCCAATCCTTGTGGAATCCATAGACCCTTTTGTTGCTTCACTTTCATAAAATTCACTCAACCCTTGCCGTTGCTTCACCTATATCCTTATCATAGCCATCTAGAGTAGAGTCACAACCAATGCGAATATCTTCATTCCTTATCATAAAGAAGCCTTCAAAAATAGTTTGACTGAAATCCTCCAAAAATGAAACCTTCCATGTAGGGTGGGGCCTCTGTGAACCTTCGATCTTCATTGTATTTGTAGAAAGCTCATGCAATTTCTTTTATCGCATGCATCCTATAAGCTTTTAACAAAGCTTTCCATCATTGTCCTCCTAGGTTTTTGTTGTTTTTTGATTAAATGGCTTGTATGATTTGATATGACATCAAATAAAATAACACAGATACAGTATAGAAAGAGAAAAACATAATTTTCTCATTCAGTGTATTTGTTGTGCTCACTAGTGCGACTGGGGCATACTGTATTGGCTGCTAGGAATGACATTTTCTGGTCTGGCAATAATGGATGATTTTAGGTAATTGAAAATATTTTAGTGAGGATAGTGGTTGATTTTAGTGGGGACGGATTGATGGTTCTTGAAAAAATCCAATGTAACTGTTAAAGGTGGATTAATCTATACTAAATGTATATGTTTGGTCCCTGTTTAACATCAAACCCTTTTCAAGTATATGATGCTTTAGTGTTTATGAACTCTTAGATATGACCTTCCTCCAACTGTCCAACAATAGTGTTCCGGTGTGTTTTGGTAGCAGTGGGTTTTTTAATGACTGAGTTGAAAGTGGAAGCTGTATGGATGAGTCCAAGTATCTTCGATGGAAATTTTAACAGTCAACTCGAGGCAACCGAGTAAATTTATAGAAGTGGCTTTATGAATTCAATAGTGACATTAAAGCTTAGATAAGTTTTCCACATTCGGCTGGGAGGCCTACTATTGACTGATGTTTTGGGTGCTTTACATTAATATCAGGGATTTAGTGACCTTCTCAAAGTGTCCATACAAAGCTATAGAAGGGGAGAAATGAAGAGGGTCCCCTCTTCTTCATTTACTATTCATTACTCGTGAAGTAGTGAAAGCTTCCATTTCCATGTACTGGGTTCACTGCTTTCTTTGCATGTGGCTGAAGTAAAGATGAGACCACTCTTACATTCAAGGAGTAGAGTATGTTACTTTTTATAGGTCACTGAATTCATTTATTGCAGCTAGGTAAAAATTGCAGTATAGTTTGGGTTAATTTTTCTGTTGGTCAGGCCTTCTTCTTCCAATAACGTGTAGTAGAAAATTGGATTTCAAAGATATTTTCTGTGCTGGGTGGTCAAATCTGATTTGGTGCAAGGTTCTGGCATGAATTTCAAATGTAATTTCTCTGATTAGAACAGTGTGGGATCTCCTTAGTTTTTCAAAATGATGCAAGAAATCCATGATGTATCTTTTAAGGGTTCTCTTGATTCGAATACAGTTCTTCCTTCCAAGTATCCTTAAATTTATTCCATGTAAACTTTAGGTTGTAATTTCTAAATCATGTGAAAAGTTTTGTTACCTGTATAGTCCTTTGTTTTGATGAAGTTTGAATTCTTAACTTCATCTAGGAATGCCAAGCACTCTTATTATCTATACAAGAGAGTTCCTACTATCCTTCGCTGAATTGGATAGTTGCAATAATCAGCCAAGTGGGCTTGATCCCCAGATTCTAAGGTACATCCTAGTTCATGAATGATTTTTATCATTTTGGAAAACTTGCTAGATGAAATGGGGAAGCTTTAGAATTTTTTTCTTTGTGCAGAAATCAAGTTGTGTAAGGAGTAAATAATGCATCATCATCTTCAACAAGAGGTTTAATTCACAGAGATAGGTATGGGTACCTTCTGATTTAAGAAGATGACCACAAATTTTGGCATGGTGTTCACATTTGAAGTAAATATGATGTTTCCTTGTTTCCACGTTATTCCTTATTTGGGATATTTTATTTCAATGATAACCCTTCACAGTGATGGAAGTGGAGAAGCCCTTCAAAAAAATTTGGATTGGCGAAGAGCTCCAGGTAACCTAGGGGGTATTATCCTTTCTCAAGGTTCGAAAATGAGTGATCAAGGTGGAACTTCCTTTACTGACAACTTCTTTTCAAGAACAGGCCCAAATTGGGGGGAGAACAGTCATTGATGGAGAAACTATAACAGGTCTAGCCGACAGGGTTCTGGAGGTCAGGGAATATGGCAACACAGATTGGGAGGAAATGGAAAAGAAAGGGATCATCTAAGGCATGATCAGGATCTGCTAGAGAAAGGTTATTCCTTTTTTTGTGTATAGAAAGAGATTTTGATTGTAGATTGAAGTCTACTATGTTTTCATTTATGGTATGGTATTTTATAAATATTTATTGAAGAATTGATTGAATTTCTACATACTAGAACTCTCTCTATATATTATGTTGTTTGTCTATTTTGGGGGATAAGTTGTCCATGCTTGATTGGTTGTTTTGTTGTTTACACAAACCCACTTACAGATGGAGAAATCCTTGGGATGTGGGGGTTTCATTCTACTGTAATTACCATAAAATAATAAGGAATTTAGTGGTAGGTTGCATGATAGTAGTCTCTATAAGAATTAGTGCAATAAAATAACAAGGAATAGAGAAGAATGTAGAAAATTGAACTTAGACGGAGAGGCGGAAATAATAGAAATTATTATGGAATAGAATATTAATATTTTATACTGTATGTGAGTCACAATGGCCTTTGTAACATAGATTCTTTCATACAAAGCTATCAATATAAGAATTCCCTTATAACCAAATAATAGCAAAAGAAAACAACACAAGAGAAAAGTGTAGAGCAGAGTAAAGGTCTGGTCCAATATTACAATACAAAAAAATATTGGACTCATATGGATGTTTCCTCCCTTGGCATGGCCCAGCCATTGGTTATTTTTCAGTTGCATATCTCTTTATCTTGTCTCTTGTCTGGACCATCTTTCATTCATAATTGCTACCATTTCTGCTGTCTGCCCCTGAAAAGTTGTCTCCCAGCTGATGATTTGGCCGACATTTTATGGTGGAAATTTGATGCGGGTTGTATGTTTTGGAGGGATATGTATGTTTTCTTAGACATATTTTATTTTTTAAAATATCTTCTCTCTAGAGAAATAATTTCCCCCACCCTCGTGCACTAAAGAATGCATGGAACTCTCATAACCCTTTGTTCAAATGAAATATTTTTGGTCAAAGGAGTCACTGTGATAGAGTTTTTATAATAGGATAGCAGCAAATGAAAGCATTGAAATTTCTCATACAAATGCTAGAATTACACTACTGTATGTAGAGAATGCAGTGAATCTGTAATGGACAACCTTAAAACCCTTTGTTCAAACTTCAAACATAATATTCTGATAATGTGTGGGTCGATTTTCAGATTAAGTTATTACAATAGGAAACATGCAAACTAAAATAAGAAGGGATACTGCAGTTTATCACTGACAACCACTGATGCTATTAAATAGTTTCATTTTGAAGACAATTTTTCTTTATTATTATATAGATTGCTTCTCTGTGGACATTTATTTCTTTCCAATCTCTTTCTATAGCTTATAAAGTCATGTATTATTCTTTGCAAAATCTTGGTTTTGGAGCTTTCGCTATAATTCTCTTGCTCTTTTGTCACTCTATTCACAAATATTCCTTCTTTCCTTTCTGCTTCCAATTGAATGCCATTGAAGGCACATTTGTTTCTTAGTCAAGTCTCTTTAAATGTTTCTCTTATAATTTCATTTGTTTTCAACTGAAAGTTTAAGCAATACCCAATTATGGTATTTGTGTGGTCAAAAAATCAATGTCCAAAGTGGTTGATTTCACTAGTGTAGTGAAAGAAAAGGCCATGACATATGACCTTTTTGTTCGGATTTTATATATTTCTGCTAGGTGATTCTTTTAGTGGACTTCGCTGAGGTAACATTTGTGTTTCCCAAATTGATCATTCTTCAAACCCAAAAAACTATAGCACTATCTATTAAATACATACACATTTGCTTATTTCATTACATTGGTGTTGGATTTCTTCTTTAAAAAAATTGACAATGTCTGGAAAAACAACAACAATGTTCTTAGATGTAGCATATTGAGTCATTTACCTTCTTGAGTTGTGAATTTGGGATGTAGACTCTGAAAGGTGGTTTCATGGTGGTGACCATCTCACCCAGCATGGAATGTCAGCTAAACATGATGGCCTTTTAGGAAGTGGGGATAGTCCAATATCATCAAGGTCATCGGGAGGTTCTATCATCCCAAATACTTTGGGAGATGATCGACATCATTCTGGTCAAACAAATCATATAAATGATACATATCATCCTCTTCGTTCATATAAGTTTTGTAGTCTTAGTCATTTTTAGCTGCAGAATGTATAATTCTTTGAATAAGGCAAGTTTATTAATAATGTTGTGCCTTTTTCCAGGTTGGTACTCATTCACGATCAGAGATAACAGACTTCTATAATGATGAAACTTTTGGTACTAATGAGATATCCAATCAAGAAATAATTGAACATGAGAGAAGAAGAATAGGTATGGTACAATTTTTCTGATTTATGGAAAACCTAGAATTAAGAATATGTTTGATGTAGATTCCATTCTCAGTGAAAATGTTCTGATTGCTTGAAGTTTTGCAAGGGAATTGCATATTTATCTTTAGATTATTTCCATGCTCATAATTTTGTGTCTGTCTCTATAAACTTGTCGAAGAAGTTCATGATTTTTTATAATTCTGCAGTTTGCTAATTATTTTTCAATTCTTTTTCTATGATTATTTCTAATAGATGAGGAAGGAACAATAAACGGTGCTTCAAGAAAAATAGAAACTTAATGCTCAGAAGCAAGTTGAAAATCATGCATGTCATTCAGGAAATACTTCTAATATGAAGTATGATAAACAATTTATTTTGGAGGATGGGGAGAAATTAGAAGATCACTCAGCTATTCTCCCTCTTCCAGGTCAATCGACATCCTCTGCATCTACCAAAACTAGTTTGCCTCTAGTCTCAATTCCACCAAGACCTTTGGTACCTCTAGGATTTTCCAAAATTTTGCTTGATAAAATCATTTCTGTGAAAGCTAAAAATAAAGAAGTTGCATCAGAGGTAACACCTTCGATTTTCTGCTTCTACAGTTCTACTTGATTTCCCCTGTTCAAAATATTATTTCGAAAACATTGTAAATTGGTAGATTGTTTCTTATTGCTCATTTCATTAATGAGGTGATTTGTTGGATATTAATAAAATTATCTTATTTTATCTCATTATTTATAAATGAGGACAATTTTTTGTTGTTTTGCACTATTATTTGTTTATGTGGATACTACATTGCTTGAATGATGTTCAATGTTAACCTTGTATAATATTTGTTAAATGATTTAACATTGTATAATTTTTTCCAAGTTGTTAATACTGAAACAACCAAAATTTCCAATGATGCTACCAAAACAAATACCCCTTTGGATGGTAAAGGAAACCAATTGAAAGAGGAGAAACTAATCAAATGAACCAGTGGCACCAATAAGCATGAACCTCAGGTATCAGGTCAGGATACTTATGGTACATTGGAATTTGCTGAAGATGACAAGGGCTAGCTGCAGGTGTCTAGAAATGTTGATTGTTATCAAGCCATTGGTAGCTTAGATATAGCACCTAATTTATTGAAGGCTGACAGAACTGTCAGCCTACCAGAAAGTGAGCATGATGGTTGCATTCGTTCCAATCCTTGTGGAATCCAAAGACCCTTTTGCTACTTCACTTTCACAAAATTCACTGAACCCTTGGCATTGCTTCAGCTATATCCTTATCACGGCCATCTGGAGTAGAGTCATAGCCAATGAGAATCTCTTCATTCCTTATCATAAAGAATCCTTCGAAAATAGTATAACTGAAATCCTCCAATAATGAAACCTTCTTTGTTGGGCGGGGCCTCTATGGACCTTCGATCTTCATTGTCTTTGTAGAAAGCTCGTGCAATTTCTTTTATCACATGCATCCTATAAGATTTTAACAAATCTTTCCGTCATTGTCCTCTTACGTTTTTGTTGTTTTTTGATGAAATGGAAAGTATGATTTGTTATTACATCAAATAAACTAACACAGATACAATATAGAAAGAGAAAAACATAATTTTCTCATTTAGTGTATTTGTTGTGCTCACCAGTGCGACTGGGGCATACTGTATTGGCTGCTAGGAATGACATTTTCTAGTCTAGCAATAGTGGATGATTTTAGGTAATTGAAAATATTTTACTGAGGACAGTGGTTGATTTTAGTGGGGATGAATTGATGTTTCTCGAATAAAGCCAATGTAGCTGTTAAAGGTGGATTGATCTATACTAAATGTATATGTTTTTTCCCTATTTAACATCAAACCCTTGTCAAGCATAAGATGCTTTAGTGTTTATGAATTTGTAGATATGACCTTCTTCCAATTGTCCAACAATAGTGTTCCAGTGTGTTTTGGTAGAAGTGGGTTTTTTAATGACAGAGTTGAAAGTGGAAGCTGTATGGATGAGTCCAAGTATCTTCGATGGAAATTTTAATAGTCAACTTGAGGCAACATAGTAAATTTATAGAAGTGGTTTTATGAATTCAATAGCGACACTAAAGCTCAGATAAGTTTTCCACATTCGGCTGGGAAGCCTGCTATTGACTGATGTTTTGGGTGCTTTACATTAATATCAGGGATTTAGTTACCTTCTCAAAGTGTCCATACAAAGCTATAGAAGGGGGGAAATGAAGAGGGTCCCCTCTTCTTCATTTACTAGTCATTACTCGTGAAGTAGTGAAAGCTTCTGTTTCCATGTACTGGGTTCACTACTTTCTTTGCATGTGGCTGAAGTAAAGCTGAGACTACTCTTACATTCAAGGAGTAGAGTATGTTACTTTTTATAGGACACTGAATTCATTTATTGCAGCCAGGTAAAACTGTAGTATAGTTTGGGTTAATTTTTCTGTTGGTCAGGCCTTCTTCAAAGCTTCCAATAATGTGTAGTAGAAAATTGGATTTCAAAGATATTTTCTGTGCTGGGTGGTCAAATCTGATTTGGTGCAAGGTGCTGGCGTGAATTTCAAATGTAATTTCTCTGATTGGAACAGTGTGGGATCTCCTTAGTTTTTCAAAATGATGCAAGAAATCGACGATGTAGCTTTCAAGGGTTCTCTTTATTCGAATACAGTTGTTCCTTCCAAGTATCCTTATATTTATTCCATGTAAACTTTAGGTTGTAATTTCTAAATGATGTGAAAAGTTTTGTTACGAGTGTAGTCCTTTGTTTTGATGAAGTTTGAATTCTTAACTTCGTCTAGGAATGCCAAGCAGTCTTATTATCTATACAAGAGAGTTCCTATTATCCATCGCTGAATTGGATAGTTGCAATAATCAGCCAAGTGGGCTTGATCCCCAGATTCTAAGGTACATCCTAGTTCATGAACGATTTTTATCATTTTGGAAAACTTGCTAGATGAAATGGGGAAGCTTTATAATTTTTTTCTTTGTGCAGAAATCACGTTGTGGAAGTAGTAAATAATGCATCATCATCTTCAACAAGATGTTTGATTCGCAGAGATAGGTATGGGTACATTCCGATTTAAGAAGATGACCACAAATTTTTCCATGGTGTTCACATTTGAAGTAAATCTGATGTTTCCTTGTTTCCATGTTATTCCTTATTCTGGATATTTTATTTTAATGGTAACCCTCCATAGTGATGGAAGTGGAGAATCACTTAAAAAAAAATTGGATTGGCGAAGAGCCCCAGGTAACCTAGGGGGTATTATCCTTTCTCAAGGTTCGAAAAGGAGTGATCAAGGTGGAACTTACTTTACTGACAATGTCTCTTCAAGAATGGGCCCAAATTTTGGGGAGAACAGTCATTCATGGAGAAACTATAATAGGTATGGCTGAGAGGGTTCTGAAGTTCAAGGAAGATGGAAACACAAATTGGGAGGCAATGGAAAAGAAAGGGATCGTCCAAGGCATGATCAGGATGTGCTATAGAAATCTTATTCCTTTTCTTGTGTATAGAAAGAGATTTTGATTGTAGATTGAAGTCTACTATGTTTTCATTTATGATATGGTATTTTATAAATCTTTATTCTAGAATTGATTGACTTTCTGCATACTATAAATCTCTCTATATATTATGTTGTTTGTCTATTTTGGGGGATAAGTTGTCCATGCTTGATTGGTTGTTTCATTGTTTACACAAACCCACTTACATATGGAGAAATCCTTGGGATGTGGGGGTTTCATTCTACTGTAAGTGCCATAAAATAATAAGGAATTTAGTAGTAGGTTGCATGATAATAGTCTCTATAAGAATTAGTTCAATAAAATAACAAGAAATAGAAAAGAATGTAGAAAATTGAACTTAGAGGGAGAGGCAGAAATAATAGAAATTATTCTGGAATAGAATATTAATATTTATACCGTATGTGAGTCACAGTGGCCTTTGTGACATAGATTTTTTCATACAAAGCTATCAATATAATAATTCTCTTATAACCAAATAATAGAAAAAGAAAACAGTAAAAGAGAAAAGTTTGGGGCAGAGTAAAGGTCTGGGCCAATATTACAGTACAAAAAAATATTGGACTCATATGGATGTTTCCTCCCTTGGCATGGCCCAGCCATTGTTTATTTTTCAATTCTAGATCCGTTAATCTTGTCTCTGGTTCGGACCGTCTTGCATTCATAATTGTTGCCTGTATTGTTGTCTTCCCCTGAAAAGATGTCTCCCAGCTGCTCATTTGGGGCACATTTTATGGTGAACATTTGATGCGGGTTGTATGTTTTGGAGGGATATGTATGTTTTCTTAGACACATTTTCTTTTTTAAAATATCTTTTCTCTAGAGAAATAATTTCCCCCGCTCTCGTGCACTAAAGGATGCATGGAACTGTTATCACCCTTTGTTCAAAAAAAAAAAATTTGGTCAAAGGAATCACTATGCTAGAATTTTTATAATAGGATAGCAACAAATCAAAACATTGAAAGTTCTCATACAAATGCTAGAATTTCACTACTATATGTAGACAATGCAGTGAATATGTAATGGAAAAACTTAAAACCCTTTATTCAAACTTCAAACATAATATTCTGGTAATGTGTGGGTCGCTTCTTAGATTAAGTTATTACAATAGGAAACATGCAAACTAAAATAAGAAGGGATACTGCAGTTTATCACTGACAACCACTGATGCTATTTAATAGTTTCTTTTCGAAGGAAGATTTTCTATATTATTATATAGATTTCTTTTCTATGGACATTTCTTTCTTTGCAATCTCTTTCTACAGCTTATAAAGTCATATATTTTTGTTTGCAAAATCCTGATTTTGGAGCTTTTTCTATAATCCTCTTGCTCACATGCAAACTAAAAAAAGAAGGGATACTGCAGTTTATCACTTACAACCAGTGATGCTATTTAATAGTTTATTTTTAAAGGAAAATTTTCTTTATTATTATATAGATTGTTTCTTTATAGACATTTCTTTCTTTGCAATCTCTTTCTATAGCTTATAAAGTCATATATTATTGTTTTCAAAATCCCGATTTTGAAGCTTTTGCTATAATCCTCTTGCTCTTTTTTCACTCTATTCACCGATATTCATGCTTTCCTTTATGCTTCCAATTGAACGCCATGGAAGGCACATTTGTTTCTTAGTCAAGTCTCTTTGAATTGTTGTTTCAAAATTTCATTGGATTTCAACTGAAAGTTTAAGCAATGTCCAATTATGGTATTTGTATGGTCAAAAAATCAATGTCCAAAGTGGTTGATTTCACTAGTTTAGTGCAAATAGAGGCTATGCCATGTGAGATTTTTGTTCGGATTTTATATATTTTTGCCATGTGATTCTTTTAGTGACCTCCATTGAGGTAAGATTTTTGTTTCCCAAATTGATCATTCTTCAAATCCAAAAAGCAATAGCACTATCTATTAAATACACACACATTTGCTTATTTCATTACATTTGTATTGGATTTTTTCTTTCAAAAACTTGACAATGTCTGGAAAAACAGCAGCAATGTTCTTAGATATAGCATATTGAGTCATTTTACATTCTTGAGTTGTGAATCTGGGATGAAGACTCTAGAAGGCAGTTTCACGGTGGTGACCCTCTCACCTGGCATGGAATTTCATCTGAACATGATGGCCTTTTAGGAAGTGGGGCTGGTCCAAGATCATCAAAATCATCAGGAGGTTCTATCATCCCAAATACTCTAGGAGATGATCGACATCATTCTGGTTGAACAAATCATTCAAATGATACATATCAGCCTCTTCGTTCATCTAAGGTTTGTACCCTTAGTCAATTTTAGTTGCACAATCTATAATTCTCTGAAGAAGGCAAGTTTATTAACAATATTGTTCTTTTTTCGAGGTCGATACTTATATTGGCATCTATTGAAGATGATAAGGGTCAAATGTAGGTGTCTGGCAATGTTGATTGTTATTAAGCCACTGGCATCTTAGATATAGCATGTAATTTATTGAAAGCTGATAGAACTGTCGGCCTACCAGAAAGTGAGCTTGATGGCTGCAATCTAGATTCCAAGAGAGCCAGAGAAGATGAGGAAAGAATAAATGCCAACAAAGAAACACTAGAGTGTATCCTAGATATGTTGTTTGGAAATGCCTCTACTGATTTTGATAAACAAGATGTTTCCATTCCATATGAGGTTAGTATTGTGGAAATTTCTCACTTTCATCAAAGTTCAAAAGAGAAAGGGATTTTGAGCAAGAGACACGTTTATTTTATATTAGTAGAAAGATAAATGGGGTAATGAAAACTTGTCTTTTTATCCTTTCAAATAAAATTTGATTTTTATAATTATACTGTTGGTTATTGCTTTTGATGTTGTAGTTTGGTTTATATAATTGACCTTGAATTTGAAAGACTGTTCATTGTCACATATGGTTTCTTTATTTATTATTGATTAATGTAAATTTTGTAAGTTAATTGTTAATTTAAGGTGAAACAACAAATTTAAAAGGTCACAGTATATATATTTCAACAGTTTATATGATATCTACTATAGGATTTCAACTGCGGTTACATCACCTATTCATTCCGATATTATCAAAGGAATTTGTGAATCTTTTGGGGACATTACAATCACCTATATTTGAACACATTACTAGCATACACATTTGTGTATATATTTACATATTTATTGATTAGTTAATTCCTTTGTTCTTTACCATGTGTAGGTTGCTTGTCACTTGTTTTGGACCAAAATAATGGCCTATGCAGATTATTATGAACATGCTTTGACAAATGGTGTTCTCAACATCCAAATATGTAATGATCCTGGGATCATGATTTATATGCTTCCCTAAGAAGTTGGAATTTTGAGATTGTTTTATTTAGTTCAAATGCTAATAAAAACAACATAAAATTGCATTTACTATTCAAATAGGGAAAACCAAGGTTTTCCTTAGAGCGGGTCAAATGGATGAATTAGATGTTAGAAGAAATTAGGTACTAAGAAATTTGACAAAAATTATTCAGTGCAAAATTCGTTCATATATTGCTCAGAAATAATTTCTTGATTTGCGCAATGCTGCCATTGATCTTCAGGCCTTATGGAGAGGTATTTCATGTTCATGTATTTGTAGGTCTGCTGGTTCTAAATGTTTATGCATTTTGAGTACACCTGTTGTTTGTTGGAATTGTTTCTTTTTTCCATGTTAAATATTGTGAAATTACTATGTACATTTTCAGTTTTTTGTTTTCTTTTTTTAGCAAGCAACAAAATTTATTGCTTAACATATGTTGTTTGTAGGTAACCTTGCTCGCAAGCTTTATAACAACATGAGGAGGGAGGCTGTTGCAGTGCGGATAGAGACGCATGTGTGCAAATCTAAAGCTCAAAAATCTTAGAAGCATGTGCATTGCGGATAAAGAAGCACGTGCATGGATAGAAATCTCAGAAAGTGGGCCATTGGGTATAAAGAGCCTGTTGCTGATATTTTCAAGCTGCTAAGTATGGTTTCGAAGCTGCAGCACAATTTAAGTATGGTTTAGCAGCCAAGTACAAGTGGGATGCTCTAGCCATTGTAATATTTTGAAAAGTCATCAATGTACTAGACGATATTCATGTGAAGCTATATAGATATAGTTTTTGAGAAAACTCTTATTTATTGAAATAGTTGACATTTCATATAATATAATTTGTGCAGTTCAAAACTTATATGCAGGTTGTACTTTGGATTATTTATAAGTGTTGTAATTAACTAATTAATATAACTTTGCATAATTCACATGTGTATTAGATGATGATAAATAATGTATGGTTCTTTTTTTTAATTTAAACATAAAATCATATTAAAAATTTATATTGATTAATAATGGACACCATTAAAACTATTAAAATATAATAACCACACACAAAATTACTAAAAATGACTAAATTAGTGACCAATAAATGACATTAATGACCAAAATTCACATATAAAATGACCAAAAATTGAGAGATACATGACCCAACAATGAGATATAAATGACCAAACAAATGACTAAAATTCGCATATTAATGACCAAAAAATAGTTTTGGTGGCTAATTCACGGTCTTTTATTACACGACCAAATTTGGTCATATTCTAGTTTGTCATGTGGTCATTAATTTAGTTATAAATGTGGTCATATATTTGGTCATTGATTCAAATATATGACCAAATTAGTGACAAAATATATGACCAAATTAATGACCGACTGACAAGTTATAAATGACCAAAATAAAAATGACCAATTTTTGTCGCATAATAAAAGACCATAAATTAGCCACCAATGATCGCCAAACCAAAAGTGGTCATTGATATGTGGATTTTGGTCATTTTTTTGGTCACTAATCTCTCATTTTCTACTAGTGATAATTGATTCTGGAGTTATAACTTATAATAAATTACTTATAGTAAATACAGAAAGCACCATAGAATCTGAAATGAATTCAATGCCCTGCATAACGTCTCCAAGGGACATGGATCCATATTTTTTGACGATTCATACTACTTGGATGTTTCTTGGGTAATTTTTATATGTTTTTATCATTCTTGAACTTTTGTGCTCACAATCCCTTAGCCAATTCCCATTCATTACATAATAACACACAAATAAAGACACGTAAGGTTATAGTACATGAAATTGAATCATACTATTCAAATGATAAAACAACGTTTTCATCAACTTAATGCCATGCTTTATCTCCTATGAAAATCATGCTTCCTTCATTATCCCCCTGGTTTGGTTTGCAGTATCACAGAAATCCATGGTTATGCATAGCTGATGCACAATGCTTAGGCAGACCAAACTTCCTTGTGATTGAAATCTAAACAAGAAGCAAATGCTCTTTGATTTCCATCTGAGATAAAAAATAAGAATGCAGTCATGAGCCATTTGTCCTTGACGTAAGAATTACCTTGTTATACCTTCTTCCATGATGATTTCTTTGATCCTCTTCGTTACCTTCTTCGAGCTTTAGAGGCTCACTCGGACAAATTATCCTCCTCGCTCATTAGTGTCATGCATCCACAAATAAAAACAATCGATTGGTTAGAGGTATCCATCTTCATGCGTCCTAAATAAATGTTGAACCCAAATAGTCCCCAGTGCTATCACTCTGGCTCTGATACAATATGTAGCATACCCCAAGAACGTATAATTAAATTTCTACTTTAAAAAAAAAAATCAAAAGACAATTTATAAACGTTGTACAACCACACAGAAATTGCTATTATTCAAGTGTTGCTTATCAAGATATACATGTTGCTTTGTTAACTATTCATGGCACACATATTTATCTAAATCCAGAAACTATGGCAAGGTTTTTATGGATTATCATTATTGCAACAATCCTTAGAGTGAATGATTTTCCTTGTATTTATGTCATATACACCTCCACATGCAAATCTTAGTAATAATGTAAATCTCTGGTCGAATGTGCATGAAATACATATAAAACCTATTTAGTCTCAATAAACAAATCCAACTATCGTTCTGAACATATATACTGACTTCCTTTAGCCATATTGGAACACCCTTATAATTGTGATTAACCTTTTGTACATCAGTCCCCGAAGGGGTGTTGGGTATTAAGAGGAAACTTGTTGTTGTTGACATAAGTCCATTGTATTAAAGGCGCCCATATCATTCATTCCCTATTTTGTAATTTTAACATCACGAAACAACATTGATCATTTGTTTTACTTTAGCCACTGTTAGATTATCTAACATGTTTTGAATATCAAAAACACTCATTTGCGATCATTTGACTATTGGCACCATAGAATCAGCTATAACACTACTTAAAACATTTGGAACACAATATCAAGTCCATGAGATAAATCACTTCTAGAACATACCGGATAAAATACATAAACCACGTAAAATAATTGCATCAAAAACACGTAAGATAAACACATAAAGGTACGTAATATAAACCACATCAAGAACACATAAATATGAGGCGAATGTACGTGGTTCACCCAATCCATGGGCTACGTCCACCAAACTGTTATCTCATCTAATATTCATTCATATAAAATATTTACAATCCACAACCTCACGGTTGTTCTGCTTGTAGACTTAGATCTCCAAAAGTAAATCTAAGCTATTTCTAAAACTTAGGAATATTTTTTTAGGTAATTTCCTTAAATCAAAGGATCAGTCACCTATTCTTTGTACAACCTAAGAAGGTAATGCTCGTGACCTAGTTTTAAAATTTTAGGGTAAGGTCTCCCTTTAAGGCTTTTTCTTCAAATGCAACATCTCACCTCTCCTCTCCAAGTATGTACTAAAAGTCAAATACTAAAAGAAAATTCAAACACCTAAGCCACGCTTATATCATGCAATGATTCGCAGTAATGAAGGCTAACACTGCTGCAAGATCATACTTAAAAATACAAGCATGCGAATTATAAAACACAGGAATAGGCACATGATTTGTATATATCCATTTATCAAGTCAAACTCATATCCAATTATCGAAACGAGAGATTCTAGAGGTCAAATGCAAATACTAGGGGTTGGAAAGTTCATATCTGTGAAATTTTATCAACGCAGACATGAAATGTAACCTGGATCTGAGTTTTACCACAAACACAAGGCAATAATCATTGTCAATGAATTGCTTCATTCTACGGTGTTCATCCAAGAATGCAAGAGTTGGTTCTTACACTATGGCCCATACATCACTTATACATCTATCATTAAAAATGCAGAGGTTAAGGAAAACGAACTCATAAGCCCGAATTCCATTGAAAACAAATAGAGATTAAAACGTAGAGGCTCAAAACGCATTGTATGATAATCATCTAAGAATGCAGGAATTGGTACCAGTCACATATCTGACTGTGATTAAGTGCATAGGTTGATAATGAAATCACACCGTACAGATCGGATTCGAATTCATAATGCATAGGTTAAATTGCATCATGATATGGCGATCCATGAATGCGGGCGTTGATACTCTCGTGTAACTGCAAATTATGATTTGAAATGAAAACCATACATGTACACAGACATGTGCAAAGTCCAGATGTGAGATTCATGAATTAAAATGTTACTCGTAGTAGATACATTAAGATTCTTTCTGTATCTAACCACAAAGCAGAGACACACTTCCCAAATCTAGCATAGAACGAAACCATGGATTTTAAAACATTTTCCCATTATAAAACCACTAGTAGAAAATGAGAGATTAGTGACCAAAAAAATGACCAAAATATGCATATCAATGACCACTTTTGGTTTGGCAATCGCTGGTTTCTAATTTACGGTCTTTTATTACGCGACCAAAATTGGTTATTTTTATTTTGGTCATTTATAGCTTGTCAGTTGGTCATTAATTTGGTCATATATTTGAATCAATGACCAAATATATGACCACATGACAAACTAGAATATGACCAAATTTGGTCGCATAATAAAAGACCGTAAATTAGCCACCAAAAATATTTTTTGGTCATTGATATGCGAATTTTGGTCATTAATCTCATTTATTGGTCACTAATTTAGTCATTTTTAGTCATTTTATGTGTGGTTAATATATTTTAGTAGTCTTAATGGTGTCCATTATTAATCAATATAGATTTTTAATATGATATTATGTTTAAATTAAAAAAAGAATCATACATTATTTAACATCATCTAATACACATGTGAATTATGCAATGTCACATTAATTAGTTAATTACAACACTTATAAATAATATGAAGTACAACCATATAAGTTTTAAACCAAAAAATTTATATTATATGGAATGTCAAGTATTACAATAAATATGAGTTTCCTCAAAAACTATCTCCATATAACTTTACATCGATGACTTTTCCAAATATCACAATTGCTAAACCGTCCCACTTGTACTTGGTTTCTAAGCCAATATACTAGATCCCGCAATAGCTTCAATTGACCCATACTTAGCAGCTTGAAAGCCTCAGTAGCAGGCTTTTCATACTCAATGGAAAAGCCTTAGCAACAGGCTCTTCATACTCAATGTCCCACTTAGTTAAGTTCACTCTTGCAAAATCCAATAAAAAAATATCAATAGAAAAGCAATGAACTATAAAGTAGAAAAAAAAATAAACAAATTATTTATAATGTTCAATAGCCAATATTAAACCAGACAACATTGAAATTAGTTTCACCGCATGGAAAAGTTCACAGTAACTGAGGAAATGAAATTGCATGTGTTTCAGGATCCATGAGAACCAAATTTTCCTTCAATTAATATAACCAAACTTGGGCCACTGAATTTGAACCTCTCTTTTAGGCTTATCCTACTCCATACTAACTATCTTGGGAATTCTCATTAGCAATACTAGTAAATTCAAAGATTGATATTTTTGTAAATTGCACAAATAGCGTACACCTTACCTTCTTGTTTCTGCCATCTATTTTGTGAAAAACCTTTCACCCATGGTTGTGTCCTCAATGCAGAGGTGCATGTTCTTTTACATATTTCATAAATAACAAGTTACCTCAATTACATTGAATAATAATATCCACCTTTATTACCCACGCAATACCTTAGATTTAGATTGCAAAATAAATACACGCAAAAAAAAATAAGTTTTAAGAATACCTTACAACACCCTTGGAGAGTATAGGATTTTTTCATATTCCACAACTTGCCATGGAAAAGCTCATGTCTTTTAATAGCAACTTGGTTCAAAAGACAGCCAATGCCTAGTAAAAAATCAAAAAGATCTTGTTACCTTGAGAGATATTCCACAGTTCACATTACATTCCTCTTCTGTTTTGAGATGAAAATTCAAAAGTATTTGGATATAATCTGAAATTTCCTTCCAGCTTTGTACATCTAGAGCTGATTTCCTATGTTTTTTCTCCATAAAACTGAGGCATACAAATGCCTCTCTAACTTGAAAATGCTTGACATAGGAGAACCGCCTATGTTTTTCACTTAACAAAGATGAGAATTTCATTGAACAGCACAACCACTTTTGTCTAAAGCATCTAAGGCCCATGTCTCATAACTTCATTATCTTTAAAGTAACAAACTGTCCATCTTAGAAGATACTCAGTCTTGAATGATCACTTGTAGAAGTGCAAGTTTGTCTTTGGCCACCTCTAGTTAGCCAAAGTAACATTATGTGCTCACAAGTAAGTAGGGTTTCATCCTTTCAGGCTAATGATAGGGTTAAGATTCAAGAATAGGCAGTTATAAAAGTTATATATACCACTGGAGTAGCTATAAATCTATTTGTAGAAAGTATTCTATAGGAAGGCCCTTTTAATTCCTAGTTGAAAAGATATAAAACTCCTGCAAAAAAACTGAATATATATTGTTTATTGCATTAAAAACCATTCTACACACATTCTAATTTAACAGGAATTACTTTCAAGCTTCCATGTAGTAATCAGCATGTTGATCACTATTGAAATATTTTGGTGTGCATCAATCAAGCTAATCTTTGATTCCACCAATTCAATTTCCTAACACTTTGTTATTGGGAACATTCCAAAAGATCTAGCCAAGCTGTCAACATTTGAATCAATGTTGCAGCTTCCCCACTCTGTTGCACATCAATATGTTGAAAATGATGTAGTTAATGAAGAATACACCCAGAACAGGAGATAACAAGTTAGTTTTGGGGGCAACATAAATAGGACAAAATTCAATCAAGATTATGAGGTATGATGAAACTTAATAAATAGAATCGATGCATAGAGAGAGTTGCACATTATCTATCTTTTTGGATTACATAAAAAAATAGGCAGGGAAATGCATCTTAGATCTATAAGTTATGGGACCATATCCAAAGAGACCAATGCTGACAACATTGACTTTGACAATTGACATCAACTTCAACAATCCAAATTTGTAAGTTGAAACCTGTCAAATATATGCAAGTTACAACTACATGAAATATTGACAAACATTATCCTGTATAATTAATAAACTGAACTCTTAGTTAGGTTAAAAAACAAAGATAGGCACACAGAAATGGGACCTAGGAGAAAGTGTAAGTATAATTAAAGCAAGCAAGCAAAATGTACTATGCCAATATTAAACCAGACAACATTGAACTTAGTTTCACCGCATGGAAAAGTAGGTCACAACCTAATTTTTTGTGGCTTAAATTTGTATTATTTTTCAAATGGTAGTCATCCTGGATATACACTCCTACAAGAGTGAACTGGGAAAGGATAATCTCAATTTATGAGACCAGTGATTCGAACTACTTTTCCATTGGAGAACGTATTTTAAATGTATTCTTAAAATTTCCTTTGGCTTATGTTGACATTCCAAATTTATTCTTAAAATTTACTTTAGCTTATGTTGACAGAAACCAATAATTAAAGATACTTGAGAAAGCCAATATAGATACCTGCAAAATCCAACCATTACAAAAGGGCCCTAACTGAGAGAAAATAAATAGGCAATAGTATGTGCTATCTACTAAAAATAATAAGACGAGGTCATAAAGCTGAATATACCTTGAAATTACAATAAACTTTCCATAATCAAACTAAGCAAGAGCATATAGTCATCTATTGGGCAACTCTAGTTATGACATTAATTCATGCATTTATTCTAGCAAACAGAAAGCTGAAATTACCCAAGCCCATGAAGCTCGTAATTTTAGACCCTCCGGTCTAATTAGTAGACTTTAAACTTTAAAGTTAAAACTTAAGTTTAAAAGCTAATCTAAATAGCTTACATGAATTTTTTATTTGGTTCATAATTTGAATTTCATTACTCATTCTAAGTTGAATTTTATTTCAAAGATTACTAAGTCTAGACTCTATATAGATTATTTGAATTTTCCATTTCTAATTTGTATTTCAATGCTTTTAGTTGTAACTTGTAATATTTGTCATTCATGTTTATGGTGAATTCTAAACTTTTTAAATTTTATTATTTTCTATATATACAATACTAATATTATCTATATTATTGCCATGGCCAACCTACCATCCCCTACAAAATTTGGGTGTCTGCTCCAGCGGTACCGAAAACTCATTCCCCTATCCCAAAACAATGCAACATTGATGCACAACTAGAAATAAAGTAATACAACACAAACAACAACCAAAACACAAGTACATGCAATTCTTGTTAGTACTGGTTTTCTCCACATTCCCCAGTAGCATTTGTAGAAAACAACAAATGCACACAATGCCATTCCAAACAAAACCTTGCACAGTTATAATGCATGCCAATCCTTCATACATTTTGCTATTTGTTGCTCATTATATATTTCATCATTTTATATGGGTTTTAAAAAGGATGACCATAATATGTCAATCCACCGGGTTTAAAATGACAATATAAAGTCCAATTGATTTACCAATTAAACAAAAAGTCAGTGATTAACAAGCCACATTTATATGTACATATAGTATAGTTAGAATTTGAAATATCACTTAAAAACCTCCATGAAGTATGCATATGGGGCAGATAATCTAACCAGGGCTGAAATGCAGCTTTCTGTAGAAGACAAGATAGTGCAAGCTAGTTGTTTTCTATCAATATCCTAGACCATGATGGAAGATATCTCCCCAGATGCATACTGCACACAGAAACAGTGGTGAGAGTTCATAATTAAAAAAGAAATATTGGTCCAATAAAAAAGAAGAAGAAAAATCCTCATGTGTGGAAAATTAGATACATCATACCAGCTAATATAAAAATAAATGCAGTCTCACCAAGACCAAAGATAATTCTTATTAGAGACATGGTCAAGTTGTACACAGAATCTTAAGAATGTAGATGAGAGTTTGACTACTAAAATCCTTGTTCTTATGTACATAAATACCAGAAATGATTAGCTGAAGCTATTAATCCTGGCTTTTGAAAGGATGGTCAGTTATTTTCTATTAACTTGACTATTGAAATCCTTAGTGATTCATTTTGATTTTCACTTCACCCCAACTTTCTCCACCTGATGAGGATGTCTCTAGTTACAATAATTAATATAAGAATTCCCTTCCAAGCAATATATAAGAACTTTCCTAGGATCACAACCCTGTAGACAAATGACATGGCTAGAGACCCACAAATGAATCCAAGACTTGGAAGGTACGAGTCTTAGGTGAATTATATAGAACATATATCCCTAAACTAAAGCATTTTATCGTAGAAAAAAGGTTTACAATTTTTCATGAATAGCATTACCAGATACCCTGTCAACTACTGCCAGTCAACCACAACATTAACACTCTGAGCACCACGTCTATGATGTTGAGTTGTTTTCCACGATGTTGCAATCTTATGTCTATATTATTGAGTGTAATCTTTCCAGACATGAACACTCACATCAACTGGAAATTCGATCACTTTAGCATAAGCATCGTCCATTTTCACTGACATCTAGAAAACTACATTTGAACACAATAATCTAGAAAACATACCGGCAATAGATCTTACTTGAAGAAACAAGAAGCATGCTGTCATCCAACTCATTCACAAGGCAGAGCTTGGATTATCCCTCTGTTTGGGCCATATTGGTTGTTAAACGTATTCAGCAGTGAAGCTTCATCATAGTTCCATATCTTGGAAAAAATTAAAATAGTTTTTCCATGCATACTCAGTCTATGACCTTGCAAATTTTACATGCTAACTATCACAACAGTGTGAGAGATTATTAAACACATATTTTAATTATACATTTCTTTAATAGTTAATTTTAATAAACCACTTATCCTTATCTAAGAGTTCCAATAAAACAATATATTTTCACTGCATGCCCTTAATAGCCTTTTATGGTCACCATAAGTTGTATCTGGTAACAAGTTTTGAAACAAGACCATGCCAAACAAGTGTTCATTTCAGGCATCCTTCTTGCCTCTAAATGTGGTGTTTCTGTGCATAAGGATGCAGTCCACCTTCATACCTCAGTTTTCCTATTATAGCTGAACATATCAAGAGAAAAATCCTAAGACCTATTAATTGCCTATTGCACCTCTAATTTAAAGTAAGACTAATATGACAATATACTGTTTCAAAAAAACACTTGCAATAAGAAAAATGTAAAATTAACCTAAGTCGATAGTTAAACCAGATTCAAGCACGATATGTCTGATTAATGAAGGACTGATTTCTCACATATTTACATTGAAATTATGGGGTCATACAGATAGACAACTACAAGTTAGTGCACGCTATTTACATGCATTATTACAAGCATAATTTCTCATGTCAGAAACCTGACCCATGACTATTCTATAGCAAAGATGCCAATAGCTATTGGAAAAATTCATTCAATTTTGAGAGGTCTAAAGGCCAATAGCTTTTTCAAGGTTGAAAAAACAATTGTTATTGGATAAATTGGATAGATTATTTGGATTTTCTTCTTCCACAATAGGATATCCTCAAGGCCAATAGATTTTTCAACGTGATCGAAACCAATACAGATACCAAATCCAGCATCAAGGGAAAAAATACACTTATTTGTTATCACGTTGAGAGAACATAGAGACAAAGCTTCTTCGATAAATATCAAGGGAATTTTACAATTCACTTGACTATACTACACAAGTGCATGTTAATGCCTCCACTATAACCATCAAAATACACCTGTTGCTATAATTGCAAAATAATACCCACAAAGGTACTAAATAATTACAAAAGTTACAAGGTACATGTTTCCCTAGAACTTTGTTGGCATGCAATCCAAATATATGCATAATAGTAACTAGTACTAAATAATTGCAGAAGTTACAAGGTACATGTTTTCCTAGAACTTTCTTGACATGTAATCTCTAAGTCTTACAAAATGTGCTCATTTAAGATGGCTTTTGTGTGGAATTTAATCCAAATATATGCATAATAGTAACTGGTACTTAATTATTGCAGAAGCTACAAGGTACATGTTGGCATGCAATCCAAATATATGCATAATAGTAACTGGTACTAAATAATTGCAGAAGTTACAAGGTATATGTTTTCCTCGAACTTTGTTGGCATGTAATCACTAAATCTTACAAAATTCCCTCATTTAAGAGGGATTTTGTGTGGCATGCAATCCAAATATATACATAACAGCAATTGGTGATGATATAATTGCATATTCTTTACCTCAACATGACAATCTTGACAATTTTTCCTATTGTCATATGAAGTAAATGCCCCTACCAATAAAATGCAGGTAAACTTGATGAAGGTTAAATAACCTCCAAACAAAACATGTCTTGCACAACTATCTCTAGAGTGAAACTAGGAAACGTGTTGAAATAATAAAAGTTACATCACTATTAAATCAAATACCTGTGAAGAATCTCTATGCTGACAAAAGAGATCACAGCCCTTGTGACAACCTGTGAATGAACAAAGACATGAGACAATTTTATGTTTTATGGTACCTTTTTAGTATCATAATTTATAACATCTACAACTGAGCCTGCATAATATATGCCGTTGCACCACAAAAAAATACCCATTGCATATTTAGATGTTCTCTGCTATTGTTCAATGGATATTTAACAGAGTAGTAGTTTAAGCGATTCTAAAAAAATCATAATATACAACCAGAAGACATATTAACACTAGTAGAAAAAGAGAAATTAATGACTAAAAAAATTACTAAAATCAGGCTATAAATGACTACTTTTGAGTCAGTGACTAATAGTAGCAAATTACCACTATCTTATAGCTAGTTGTATTTAACTAGTCATTAATAGCTTGACTTAGTAGTCACTGATTTATTCATTGATAGACAATGCTTTAGTCATTGGTAGTCAATGATTTAGTCATTGTTTTAGTCATTGATAGTAAATGATTTAGTCATTGATTTAGTCACGGATTTAGTCATTGATTTAGTCAGTGATTGAATCATTGATTTAGTCGCTGATTTAGTCACTGATTGACACCATTAATGACCAAATATATGACTAAATAAACTACTAGATGTTAACATATTAATGACTAAGCTAAATACGACTAAGATACGAGAAACTAGCTACTAATAGTCGTATATATGTGGACTTAGTCATTTTTGTAGTCACAAATTTATGATAGGGCACGGAGGAATCGAACCACCAACCTCCTGCCTATAATTAGGCAGGCGGTCTACCATTGAGCTAGCACCCTTTAAGAAGTTGTTATTGCTTGACAATGATGACATTCAAACAAATTTATGATAGATATCAATCTACAAACTACATAATTATTACTATTACAACTTACCAGTAACTAGTATTTATGAAAGTAGTTATTTACGCAGTGGAGAATTGTAAATAAGAAAGAGCTGTGTTGGATGATTTTGCAAATCTCGACGTTTCGATCCGTACTATGGGAAGGGTAAAGAAGCTGCTGTGTCCCCATTACACCAATCACAGCAGGCACGCCTCACTCTAAAGAAAACTGCACTTGGGCTTCTTGTGAATCCCTTGGTGCAAATGACATGGTCAAAAAATTTCTCTTCAAAAGTTATGCACCCTACACTACTACATTTCGACCAAAAATACGACGGCCATATTGTCAGATTTTCGACACTTCCCTGTCGCATTTACGACACTATGATTTTTTTTAAGCGTCGGTGGATTTTCGTCGGTTATCCGACATCTTTCCAATCCGTCGGTTAAGAGACACCTTAGTTTACCGTCAGTTAAATGTAAATCGTTAGTTATCCGACATCTAATTCATAATAAACTTTAAACGTAAGCGTCAGTTAAGCGATTGTGGAGAAAACGTAAGCGTCGGTTAAGCGACAGCATGGCCGTTGAAGAAAGCAACGGTATTGAATTTATTTTTTTTAAATCACCTACAGGTCGTCGCTTAACCGATGACTATAAAACGTAAGCGTTGGTTAAGTGACAGCAGAGCTGTCGCTTAAGAGACGGTATTGAATTTTTTTTTTTTTTTAAATCACCTATAGGCTGTCACTTAACCGACGGCTATAAGTGTTTTTTTTTTTTTAAATCACCTGCTTCCCAACATATCAAAACTTTATTATTTATATATGTATGTTTATTGCAGGTAAATAGTATGCAGTAAAATGAAATTTCATTTGGCAATATTCACACATTATAAAGGCTGAGTTAGAATACATGGCAGATTATATCATTGTAACCAAAAAGAAAAACTTATCTACATAAGTGATAGACACTGCTGACCAGATAAACTAAGAGGTCATTTCTGAATCAACTTCAAGCGTTCACCCACTATAATGTGGTGTCTAATTAATCATAATCAGAGGGCATAAGCTAAAGTAAAATCCATTCCTACCAGAATACAATTGTGTTAAAGCTCTCTACCTTGTTCCCGAAGAACATTCCTTAGCTTAGACATTTTCATTTGTGAATGGAGGTATGGCAGCGTTGTCACCCTTGTTTGCAATTTTATAGGTACCATTCTCCCTTGCATTTGAGCCCTTACCACCACCAATATCTGAATAAAAGAAGTCCACAAACTTATTAAAATATGTTTTTAAACATTATACAGTATATGCATTGATGCCTTGTTCTTTTCCACTTGTTTTGCTAGTCACACTCTCTACCTTGTATACATATTACATATGTCATTTCTAGTTAAGCATTTTCTGTGATATACATGTAGTCTTTGCAATAAAAAGCATTATTTCATGTAGTTTCCCTAGAACCTTGGGCAAGAAGAAAATAGATAGCATGTTTTAAAGTACCGCATTTTAAATAAATAACATGGGCACACAATAAGAAGCTACAACTTCTAAAATCTGGACAAATAAATTTAAATTAAAGTCGTGTGTATTGGTTTATTATAACAGCCATGATTTTATTCAATGGTACTTTCACTATAAAAGAGTTGTCTATGGAAAAATCATACCTTGTAAAATAGGACGATAGCTTGCTCGAACAGATCCATGACCTATTAAATATCCCCCCCTTCGACCTCGACCTTGAATTCCAGATCTGGGTCTGAATTCCATAGAGTTTTGAATCCTCGTGTTCTGTACAAATAGAATGCATTATGAAGCATCAGATCTTTGAATGTAAAAGTGCATTAACCAAAATCATCACAAGCAAAACTATGATGAGACTTCCCTCTTAATATTAATGCAAATACAGCATAGCAAATCTATCCAACATACTAGACCAGAAAAGAGCAAAAATAGAATTCCTAACCCTATAAAGACATTTGCATTCATTAAATTACCACAATAATTACCCCCAAATAAATGATAACGGCTTCAAAATATGTTATTTCATATAACAAACAAACAAAGGCATAGGAATTTTGATGGGCTCTTAATGGTAAGTTACAAGAACAACACATGCCATGAAACCAACCTAAATTCTATCACCGACAGGTTGGCTCCATATACAAGTGGGAGTGGACAGAAACAAGCACTACGTAGTTTTTGACACAATAGGAAGCCCCTTGTTTGTGAATTTTTTGCAGAAGGTATCCAACTTGCCAGTCTTCCAGAAAATGAAAGTTAAGGGATGGGATAAAAGTGTTGCCACAAAATGAAAATGAAGGAAAGGAATAAAAGTGTAGCCATGGGTACATATATAGTCCTAATATTTCATGTCAAGGGATCTTTGAGGGAGACAGAAAAGGAATACAAATGAACCATATAAAAAATGCCAGCATTATCTTGTAACACTTCTTCAAAAATCCATATATTGTATCTAGGTTATGTCGTATAAAATTCATGTAATGGTCACTCTACAATCCTCTGCTGTATATCATAAGAAGCATCACATATCTGTTGGCATCATCCAAGTTCTCTTTTCCCAACAGTAAAAGGTTTTATCTTGAGAATCTGTATTGCAAAAGGAGGTACAAAATGGCTGGTTGAGAAAATGATGCATGTAAGAAACAGGCTAATGAGATAAGAGACAAAGGTCACAAAATAATGTGATGATAAACAATGAAGTTTGAACAACACAAAAAGGATGACAGAACACATACCAGATATTGTATTTCAATAAATAATGGCATTGTTACTTTTTCAAGGAGAAACAGTAACACTCAATGGATGGGCTGTAATGCTCTGTCCTGTGAAGAATATGCAGTCAAACTTTTAGTGAACAAACTAGCTGAAACTAGTGTTTCTTCCTGTGTTTCAAAGCTGTGAAGATAGGTGAGCAGCCCTGAGGAATTTTTTGTCAATATTGCGAGAGAGAAAGCATGTTGCATTAAGTTAATTTCTGTGAATATTTTCCTTGCCTGGGCCTGAGTCACAGTAGCAAAGGTGCACAGGGTTTCAAGGTCGATGTACATGCAAAGGATAGAAGCACTTGTTATGGTGTTCATAAACAACATGTGCAGAACACTTCTTATATATGGATAGACTCTAGAGTATATTGCAAACGAAGGGGGCACATTGGCTAGTGTAGCATGCAAAAGGAGTGTAGTCAAAACATAAACCTTGTCTTTTACCCATCTTTAAACAAACCATGCAGAAGTTGAGTTTAAGTTCTAGTTTTAGGTTCTGAGCACTTAAAACTTCAGTTAGTGTTGAGTTAGCCACCAATTTCAGCGGTCATTTAACGCTTTCAGTTAGCAGCCACCAAATCTATAATGATACTGAGAATTTAGTTTTTTTGTGGGGAAGCAAGTTTACTTATTTCTGTTGACAGCAGCAGTGTTCAATACTGACCTATCCAAAATAGGAAAATCATGCATAAAGGTCTTCAATAGGACCTATGTGCACATCACACAATATTTAAATTTAAATTTATTGTTTAGATATCCACTGACAGAAAATGGCCATTGGGACTGGAAAAAAGTACATGAATCCAATTTTACAGGAGAAAAGTACAGGCCTGCCTACGATAGCATATTGAATCACATTAAAAATAAAAACTAGGAGAAATGACACTGGAACCAACTTTTTAGTAGGATCAACAATGATAATTAAACAAAATAGTGACTCAATAGGCCACAATGAATAACTTGCCTTTTCTTCTAGTAGAAAACTTACAAGGATGCATTTTCCAACTGTTTTGGTGGAAAATCTTTGAAAATCATGGCAACTGCAACAAGATATCTGCTGCTAGTCCTTGTCATGCTTTCTTCTGGGAATGAAAGAATGATAGGCTATAGCCAAATAGACAATAGGACACAAAGAAATGTGAATTTACTTACTATGCTCTATTACAATTAACCTCCAATTCATGATCTGTTCATGTTGGAACCAGTTATTAACTACCTTCCATAAACCATCAGTGGAGTCTTGTGCAATGGCCAATGAAAAGTAACATAATGTCGCCACATCATGTTTGTGCTCTTGGCTTCTTTGGTTGTGGAAACAACAGTTGATAAAAGAGGAGTTCATTCCATGTATCAGGCACTCCTGGAAGACACCAATGCAGACAATCCTAAGAACCACCTTTTGATCTGAGAATGTATTTGGATATATGTGACTCGTCCCTCAACTCTGAAACCCCAGTGATATCTAAAAATTCAACCCTTGTGCCCCACACAGCACACTCAACATCTAGATCTCTAATATAGTGTTCAATATAAGCAAAGTCTAATATAAGCAGTACATAATCATTTTAAGCCCCTACTCTTTTACATATTTGGCTTTAATTTATTTGTCCCTGCTCTTTTACATATTGTCCTCCTTTTGCATATATTTTGTGTAATATAAGCAGTGTTCTTTCCAAAAAAATCTTATCAAATATACTTTATTCTTATGTTTTGTTTTATTTAGAGAATGTGCCCTTACCCAGCTTGCATGTATGGATCTTATTATGCCTAATAATTATAGTTCCTGCAAAATGCGTGCATGTCTTTTATCAAGATTTCAACATTGCATGCACCATGTCTGCTCAAATAAATTCCTAAGTTATATCTTGACTGCAAAGATGCTCAAATAATTTTCAAGATACTTGTAACAGCTCTACTTTTGGGATTTTCAAGCAATTAGACAAATGCAAGGCTCAAGTACTCCATGGAGTTTCTTTCAAAATAGGATGCAAACAAAAACTTTCTCATGATACAATGTGATACCTAAAGTGAAAGGAAAGCCTGGAAAGAGAATAATATTGTAGATATGATGGCATATGTGTTGCAAACTTGAAATTAGTTAGCATTTCAGCTTTTCTTCAGCATCCCTACTGCTTGTGTTCTTCATTTTCTTTTCATTGCCATATTCTTAGGAGCTGGATTCAAAACAAATGCAATTCGCATTCACACAATCTTTTGAGCTTTCGTGTTACAAGATAAAAATGCACATAGATGAAGGTTACAAATGGAGATGTAGTGGAAAGTCGGTAAATATCAAATGCATAACAGTTTTTGAACTCATCTCAAATTGGGTCCACTATATTTTGGTTGATGCACAACAAATTAGCTCTATGTGTGCTTCTCTATCTCTAGGACTGTGGGAATAATATCTGTCACATGATCTAAATTGCATGACATAGCATTTTATATATTTAGGCCCAGCATGGCTTCAATGAGATCAAAGATAGTTGAAGATAGCTTCAAACAGAAAGAACATTACAAATGCCAATAACATCAACTTTTTGCACAAAAAAATAGTGACATAAGAAGCCCGTTTTTAGTGCTGTACAAAATTTACTGTAGATCAGTTGAAGACTCTAAGGTTGTATTTGTACCTAAAACAAATAAAGCCTGTGACTACTCTTAAACAAAATTTTCTAAAAGGTATTTGAAAATAAAAAAAAACCCTACAACAAATAAAGCCTACTAATTTTTTTATTATTAACCTTTCAACTGTTAATAGGTGTGATGGAATGCTCACCTTTTTGGGGTTTGGTCTGTTAGAGCATTCACTTTAGGAGTCTCACTAGTGGCCCTTACATCATCTTTCACTTAGTTTTCATATAGCATTCATTTTGGAGACTCATTTTATGCCTTACATGATGGAACGTTCACCTTTTGAGGGTTTGTAGCACACCTTTTTGATGGGTAATAGTTGGACATTTTGGAGCATTGTTGCACATCATCACATGCTTATGTGATGGATAATTCCACCATTTGGAGGTTCCTTGTTGATGTGTGATGCTTAGTTGGAGCTAGCATTCACTCTAGAGGATATCTACATGTCATCTCTTTCCATATTTGGAGGAGGGTCCATCCCTTGGAGGCCTTATCTATGGGGGCATTCACTTTGGAGATGATCCACTCATCATTTATGCCATTTAGGAGATAGCATCCAGCTTTGGAGGACTCTTGGCACACTTTTTGAGGATTTCTTGGAGGGAGTTCAAAATCGGAGTATCTCTTCCACACTTGGCATGCTTTCTTTGGCTTAGCGTTCACTCTTGGAGGCGATCTATGCACATTTTGAGGTCATTTGGTCTATGAGGAGACCTACGGTGTGATCTGGATTCCTTCATCATTCATTGGACCACTTTTCTTTTGGAGCACTACTTTTGAAACTATGTTTGGCAGTAGTGCAAAGAGGAACACATGCTAGTTTGAGTTGTAACAAGAGTAATGCAAAGAGGAACAACATTCAAGGAGAAATTCTTGCTCTCTTTCATTCTTCCACTTTGTTGTAATACCTAGGCCATTACAATTTCAACAAATCTAAACTCTTGCAAGCTTAGACATCTGAAGCATGTGACTGTCCTATTAAAAACATGAAGCCATAAAGTATGGTTCATCCATCCATTGTAATAGCCCTCATTGATATCCATAATGATCTATCAGTAGATATGTTTCTTCTAAAGTGGATTAAAGAGCATTTTTATAGGATATTTTTGTAAGAAAATCAAATCAAATCCAATTATATTGATGTCTACAAATGACCAAACTAGGTCAATGGGACTGGAAAGTAAAACCTGCCAAAATGAGCGATAGGAGAGTGCATAAGTCATCACCAAAGAATAGTAAAGAGAAACTCAATAAAAGAATAAGAAGAAAACCCCACATATCATAGGGATCCGGCTATAAATACAGTCTCAAAGTAGTAGATTCTAGAGAATTCAAAGGATTCTAGAAAACATTAAAGTTTCTTATATAATCCAAACTTATTCACTGGGTATTGACATATGACATAAACATCGGCAGCAGTTACCATAGAGGATAATGAGAAACTACTATGTCAAACACCTTCACTAGAGAAATAGCCTAAGCAAAACTGAAGAAACTGACTAGACTCTACATGGTTCACCTTCATTCTTCCAACAACTCTAACTAAACTGCAATCATCTTCAAGGTATGAAATGCACAGAAAACCAAGTTGAAATGTACTTTATCCCACTTCATGAAAGGACAAGCATACCTTCCACATCAACATTTGATGCTTCTGCACTTAGCTGTTGAATAATACGAGGTACCACATCTCCCCTTGTCACCCCTCCTGCAGAATCCAGGTCAATAGTAGCATCCCAATTAGGTGTGGGTATTCCACCACTAGCACTTAAACCCTGAGAACCATTATCTGACAAAATCCTGGCTATGTAGTAGTATATATAGTGCAAAACACTTTTGTCTTCACATTGTTGAGGAAGCTGCATATTTACAGATGTAACACCCATCATAAGAGCAGAAGTATATAAATGACATGTCTATTATAAGAATTTTACTATCCAAATGAACATCTAGCGTCACATTTTTATGCATATGACATTAGAAATTGTTTAGAAGGAAAGCTCAAAATCACTACATTATCCTCTCTGCTAATTAAAAAGCTAAAAAGATTACCACTTGAAATATGGTAAAAAATGCAAGGCAATTTCAAGTCACATAGCATATACAAATTGGAAACAAAAAGTCAATTAAGCTTGTGGAATTTACATATTACAAGCAAAGGTTCAGGAATATGCAGACAGATAAATAGTGAACAGTTACATACCATCAGTAGAGATGGAGCCAATGAAGGATCAACTGAATTATACACAGAAATTTTGGGGAATAATTGATGTACTAGCGGCTTTTGGGAGATTTTTTGTAAAATTAATGCAAGAATGTTAAATACAGCCACTAAAAACTAAAAGGCCAATAATAGATTACAAATCAAAAGCACAAAGAGAAGGGAAACTGCAAAGACTAACCTAGTCAGCTGCTGCATCAAGTTCATGAATACTCCTTGCAAGTTGGGAATAAGATAAAGGTTGCAAATCGTAGTGTACAACTAATTTTAGACATGATTCATCAAATTCAACTGGTTTCTAATCCAGACAAATTATTTCCCAGTCCCCAAATCAGAATGTTCATGTCAATTGTATTAAACTAAGAGATAATAGCCTGTACATCACATAATCTTATATTGCTTGTCCAAATGATGGTGAAATTTGTATCTTGCATGTACCTGAAGAATGAAGAACATACCAATCTTGATCATTTGTGCTAATAGTATCTATCTCCATTGTGATTCATATCTAAAAAGTTACTTTTTGTGAACTGAATTGACTACATAATTAAATTTTAAAATTTTCTAGGATACTGCATGTAGATACAAGCAGAAACCCTCTTTTACACGACAGGGGATTTGGTCAGAAATGAGTTTAGAATAGATCAACTTGGAAAGAACTTATGCAAAATGAGCTTAGAACTGCGTCTAGCTAATCCTGAAGAAACCAGAGAAATTAAAAATTCCTTCGAATAATTGGAAACATGTAGAAGGATAGGAAGACACCTCCAACAAAATAATAACAGTTAGCACCAGGTAAAAGGATTCTAAAGGATAAGGAGTCAAGCCAGCTGAGATGGTTATGATGGAATCAGGTCAGTACCTCAATTCCATGGCAATTCATATGAGAAAGGGCACTTGTTTAGGGTATGAAAGGGAACCTGATTTCCACATGACATCTTTCTTACATCTATCTTGATAATGTGCAACTTGATTTTCTATTGACATTTTGGCTCAGAGTATTCCCACTTCCTTGCGAGGAAATATTACCACCTTTCAGCAGTTTTACCCCTGAAAAGATACCACTACCTATGTGGTTTCAGCAGATTGTGCAGTCAATGCCCTTGATGAGGATGGTTACACTCCTCTAATGCTTGCTGCAAGGGAGGACCATGTAGATGCTTGTAAAATCCTACTTCTCAGAGCATCTTACTGTTGTCTAGTAAATCATAGAGGTGAGACGACTTTGGCACTTGCTAGGAGAAATAACCTGTCAAGAGTTGTTGAAGGTGTCATATTGGATCATCTTGCATGGAATATGGTTTTTGCTGGTGAACAACTCTGCAAGCACACTAGGCAAGGTAAAGGTTCTCCTCATATGAAGATGGTTTGAATTCTTAAATTGGGATTGATAACATGGGGAAAATCTAGCAAAAGAAATGTTATTTGCAAAGAAGCAGGGGTGGGACCAAGTGTTACATTCCGCAAAAATCGTTACAAAGGTGATGCAGATAAACCAACGATATTTAGAATTGTCACTATTAAGGGAAGAGAGGTTCATTTTGAAGCTGGAAGTGCCGCAAATGTAGAGCTTTGGGTATGTGGAATCAATCTGATTGCCAAAGAAATGACTACTTTGAATGGAAATGCAGTCAGGAAATTAAATTCTACAGGGAGGTAAATGTGGTCTTTGTTTCTTCATTTGGAATCAAACTTATCTAGTCTATAAATGAAAATCCATGGTGGAAATTGACTAAAAATGGTTTCTTTCTGATGACATCCTCACACAAATGACATGATACTGATTCTCAACCATACAGAAGCTTTAACAGGTTTAAATGAGTACTGTAAATGTAGAGTCTTGGCCTTACTTTGAATTAAGATTGCATATGCAGCCTAGCATTTTCAACTACCAATGCAGTTAAATATGGAGGTCTCTTTTATCTTTACAATTATGTATCCTCACATTCTGGATAGCACGATAGATGCTTAGAATGCTATCATTTAGAGTATAATGTAAAAACAACATGAAGATAAATAGGCTGATAGATACATTAGGTTTTCCAAGTCTCTAGAACTGTTTAACTGTCTATTGTGTGTTACGTGGTCAATTTTGGAGTTAACTGCAGAACCTCTGAAATGACCTTTTAGACATCTTGAAAAATGTATGGGTTGCAACTTCTATCAGGCAGCACTGAAAATGCCTATACAGGATCAAACATTTTCAACACCTTTTGTCTTTGCAATGAGTGGGTTACCTTCAACTTTAACTTTAGATACCAACACAGGAAATTCTCCTCGAAGTATAGTTTCTAATGGAACTGTGATATCTCAGACCAGCATTTTAAGCCCTTCCACACCTGCTAATTTTACAGCAAGCGCTAGTGTGCCATCCACTACTTCTCAAGGGATTGGTGCTTCTGGGTCTGTCCTTCAAAATGGTGAGTATGGGTCAACTAGGAACAACCCCTTAAATCAATAGTATATCCATCCATTTTGAAAACAGGTTCATAATCATTGTCAAAAGCTACCACATTTGGAAATGTTAATGATGAGAAGTGAATTACAAGTAACTAGGGTATTGGTTATGTGGTAGGTTGTTTAACTACAATGCTAACATCAAAGGACATATGTAGTTTTGAATTGAGAGGATTCTCTCTTGCAAGTTGCAACTGATACCTCTAGCCAGGCTACTAGTGTTTTATTTTTGCCAGATAGTGTCATGTTAGTGTCCTCAGAATGCTGTTATCCTTTTAGTAAAATTCTTCAAGAGTTCCTCCATTGATTGTAAACTGAGGGCAATGTGTTAAGAGACAGAATGTTATTGCGGGGGGAAACTATAAAAGGTATTATTCTCTAATTCATACTAATTTTCCTATTTAAGATACAGCTTAGTAGCTGCTTGCTTGTACTGTGCCATGCAATTTTTTAACAAATTCTCCAAATGAATGCAACAATGGAGTTGATGCCTGGTTTGTTTACAGATCTGTGGTGATGGTATATTTAAGCTCTGCCTTTGTCTAGTGGCCTGCTAATCAGTTGCGGAACAGTGGATCTGACTTGTCTAGCCTGTGACCATGAACATTCGTCACACGTACTTTGTTTGGGGCATTCTTCTAGTTATAAAATATGTGTTTTTGCATGCATTGTAAAATGATCTAAACTCGAGAACTAAACAGAATGATCATGAGATATTTTCCCTTCCCTTCCAGCAGGTAGTATTCAAAGTTCAAAATATTGTGAGTCACTGCAGTTTTACCCATCCAACTAGGCATGCAAACAGAGGTTGGGTTATACTACTGATAAATGTGGAAAGCAGGCTCATCTGAGGCATCAGGTTCGACTGTTAGGAGATTATTTTCTGCTAGTGGCATCTTCTGGCTTCCATGATATATATATGTTATCTTGTAAGTTCTTTCTGCAGATGATATTGATTTTTTTGTGTGCTCCTCTATACATGGCATGCCTATTGGATTGTTCCATTTCAAGAACCAGCTTCTATTCGGCAGTAATATTCTCACTGCAAGAGGATTCTACGCTAACAAAACCATGTTTGTACCAAGAAATCCATGTGCAAAAATTCCACCAATATGGGTATTTTCCAATGGGATTTTCCTTGTTTTCATGTTTAAAAAGTGAAGTTTATAGCATTACAATTGCGATTGGATATTGTGTAGGATACTGCAAAACATCTCTGGTCAATTCTTTCCAGGTGAAAAGGAGTGTTATGTGTTATTACTTGATGTAATTCAACATTTTGACATCCATATATGGACCTGTAGACAAGACAAATTTAGAATGCAACTAGGAACAAACCTATTTCCCACCCATCTTCAACTATGAATAACAAAGAATACTGGTCATTTACGTTCTCAATATTTTCATTTATAGAAAAAATCTGCACAGGTCAATCACATATCTCATACAAATGATTAAAGTGGGTCTTGTAAGAATCAAACACAGATTGCAGAGTTAAAAAAAGAAGCCCCCAAGTCTGACTTTGTAAATTTTGTGGTAAAAGACCTCAAGTAGTCGTAGCTCTGCATTTGGGTTGGATAGATCCACCTTCAAGAATAGAAAAAGAGAAGCGTATTACTAAATGAAATCAACAAAATTTCCATTACTCGATGTAATTTGGTTGTAAAAATATTTGGCCCATAACATTAAAAGGATCTACATTAAATTTGTTTGAGAGTCAAACTATTTTCACCTCGTCTTTCATTGCATGGTGAAATGTAACCTTTAAAGATTTCAATCCTTGCAACTTTGAAAGTGGTATATCCAGTACTTCATAATACAAGATATCATAAATCTTCCCAAAAACCACATTAAGATCTTAACAGTCAGATAAAGTGAAGCAAGATATGAGCCACTAAAACCAGTGAACACCACAAAGTTTGACTCAATGTTGAATTTCCGATTTTTAGTTTTTACTCAACATTCCAACATCAACGTTTTGAAAAAAATACAAAATGAAATTTCTTCTTAATTTTCCATTATTTCCAACATCCTCAACTCACCTCAAATCAAAAAAAAATTATAGAAGCAATTTCTTTATTTTAGTTAAATTATGTTGTTGAACTTGTGTCCTCTATTATTCAAACTATAAAGTTTGGCCAAATTGTCAATTTTTTTGTTCATCTCTCATGACTATACTTGACCACCATAAATGACACAAAATCACTACATCATAATAAGCTAAATATTAGACAAATTTCACCCACTTTCTGACAATTTATCCAACCAAAATCCAGTAGAAATTGTTGGAATTGCAATTTAGGTTGTTTGAATTGCATAATCAAGGTGCCAAGGGTAATTGAAATGCATTGAATCTATTTCTTCAATCAAAATTGCAATTCCAAACAATGAAAATTGCAATTTCAACAAAAATCACATCGCTCAATTTCGACAAAATTTACCAAAAAATACAAATTGACAATAAGCTTATGACAAAGTCTCCCACAACAATAACAATAAGTACGTCTGTATAATTGGCCTTTTCATAATCAATGTTGATCATTATTTAACATCATATGAGTCCAACTTCCTTTCAATGCACATCCTAAAACCCTAACCACTCCATGAATTTGCTATGCACATCCTAAAACCCTAACCACTCCATGAGTTTGCTTTGCATAGTAAGGGATCAAATTCTATCTTGAAGTTTTCATCTTAAACTCTAAACTCAGTTTTCATCTAAAATCTCTTAAACTCTAAACTCTAGTAGAACAAGTGCAACATTCTAATCCAACATGCGATTTTGAAAGAACCTAGGTTCTCTCGAGAAAATGTCTTCATGTCGAGGTAAATGCTTCCATGATCCCGAAGTAAATTATTTTGAAGATCATTCTTGTCCTCAAAACTCTATATAAATGACAAAAAATACCTTTGCTTTTATCTAGATGTGAGCACCCTCTCGGCCACATCTTCCTAGGTTGATGTGGTCCATTTTGCCATCACTCGTCTATGGGAAATTGAATAGACCATTCAACTTCCTCATCGATATTTGGGCATGCAAAGTAATGCATCTATCTTGAATTTATTCAACTTTTAGCCTCAAGATTGTGAAATCAACTGTGATTGAAACTCCTCCCAGAAACCGTCCCGGGATTTCTAGTAATGAGATTTATGATATTTGTTGCACTCTGATATTCTGGGATCTCTCAAAAGGCAAAGAATTCTTGCACTGTTCATATAAGAACTTAGAATGTTCTGTTCCTCCTGCAATAGCCCTAACTCAGCCTGCTACTTTTTAACTTGATCTTGAGAGTTTTCCTTTCTCCGACAAATTCAAAGTATGCTAATCCTCATCACCTTCCCTCTCTAATGACATGCGCCAGACCTCTGTCTTCAGTGAAAATTCATCTTCAATGGCTGCATTTAGTTTTTCAGCTAGACTTGAGTAGCTTGTTGATCCAGTTAAGGAAAGAATTAAGTTTGCATTACAAAAATGGTTCGGTTAATTTACACTTCTGATGATTCATGACAAAAAGTAACTCTTCTAGAATTTCAAATAGCTTGATTCATCATTTGAATTTTGGATGCATGCATGGAAGTAAAATACAATAGTTATCATTCCAGGGAACAAATGATGAAACTCTTCATGGTGAATATAATGCAGGCCTGTAGATGAGAAGTTTGAGTACAAAATTCTATAATCGAAGAGTTAACTGAGTTATCTTCGAGATTAAGACTTTTTGAATACACTTTCTATTAGAAAGATACCAGCATGAAAATCTTTGGGTAGTTGAGATTTGCAAAGAAAGAGATGAAGAGAGCAAACATCTCTATTTAAGGTTGAAATGTGATATGCTTCATATGTGATTCCTATGGGATGCCCTTGGCTACCTCACTGCTTGTGAATTCAAAACTGGCATCCCACTTCCTGCTCTTTTAAATATTCAAGACGAGCGAACAGTGAATGATCATGTCCATGGTAATCTACCTAACAAAGCAAGTTGCAAAACTGGATTTTGAGAAATTCTGAGAAATCAAAGCAATACGTTGAGAGTATTTTGTCACGGCTCACACTTCAAAGTCCATCGGGAAAATATTCTTCTCTAGTTCGGTACTCTATATGACTAATCTTCAAGTGGTGTTGGAGACTGCTTTTTGGACTTGTGATAAATCCCTTCTTATGATTTTCTCTCCCAAAGACATGAAACCATTTGGTTTTCAAAATTAGAAAAGGAAATCCTAAAAAACCACTGTGCACTACAATTCAGAATGCCACCATGCTGCCACATATATCTGTGCGTGTCCTCATGTTCCTTCCAAGCAACATATAGAATCTAATCTTGATGATTGGTCAAATCGTTCTTGTGAGCTTTTGTTAATAAAATTGGCTTCCTCACAATAGAATTTTTTTGCATCTCAATACTGTGGGAGGACTATGAGCCACTTATATCCGTGAACAAACACTCTCCATGTCAAGCATGTTATTGAAACCCTAGATCCTAAGATATGGAAGGTCCTTATGGACATGAAGCCGTAATGGCAATTAGCTTGAAAGGATCTTCGGCTTCCTTCACACCTAACAAAACCAAGGTCAGAGGCTCAAACTTGGAGTTGGTTCAAAAATAACATTTTTTAAGCGCCCAAAAATTAAGTTTATCCATTTGGTGGTGAAGACAAATCCTAAAGATGTACTTTTGCTTGATACATTAAGACCCTTAATTAGATATCAGATATATAAAATTTCATACAATATACCCACCATAGAAGCACCTTGAGCTGAGGGTTGCATATAATATGTACACAATTAAAGTGCTCCCAAATCAACCTGCAAGTTTGGAGAAAACGCTTGAAAACCCTCTTTTTTTGAAGGAAATGAATATGAAAGGTTTATCCTGCCCTATCCACACTTTAGTGGTTACCTCTTGTCTGATACAATTATAGTAGTTTTCCATTTGTGGGATGCATAGTAGCCTGAAGAATCAAGCCATTTCATGAAAGAGTTTGCAACTCTGATATATGTCAATAACCATATATCATAGGGAAATTTAACCTTAAACATTGTGTTGAATATATCTTATGATGGCAATGTGGTACCAAAAGAAACTGTCTTCTGCAGTCATGGCAAACTGAACCATAACATGGTTATCACACATTCCCTAGAGCAGTGGAAGGATGGATCATGGATGATATCTACTAGCATCCATTGATACTTCAATTAATCCAGCTTGAGCAAGCAGCAGCAATAGTATGCTAGGCTGCACATAAGGAAAATATGTAACAACATCATAAGGTTAATTATCTGAGACTAAGCCAAAGGTTGAATAACACCAGAGGTTCAAAACCCAAGACTGTTTGCAACGAACACAAACAATTTTACTGAAACTTAATTGTAATTTTGACCTCCAAGGTTTCATCCCAGAAGTTTAAGTTTCAGTAGTTAGAGCACAAAACTTCTTAAAGGCCTCATCAACTAGCCCATGGGCGAAATACACAGACACATGAAATTATGAAGGGAAAGAAATATGATTCATTCAACTTTTCAACCTAAGACCAGAAATGGAAAGGAAGGTAGGTATCACTCCATTCAAACCCTTTAAGAACACAATTATTTACCTCTGGAAGCTTGTAAAAATAGCAAGAGGACTCTTACCTCATCCAATTCCCGTCAAAAACAAGGCTCTCTTCTCTCTGATTGACCATCATCCTAGTCAAGCCAGTCGTGCCCCATGCCCATCTATAATTAGTCAATTTTGGATCAGTCCTTGGCTACTCGACCATCCATCAGTTCCTTCAAAGATAAGGGTTCATAGGGAAGTGATACCCCCTAAGCGCTTAATGCCTCAAGTGTTGGCGGGTCTATTTAGTCAGGTGTATAGGTTAGTAACATGAAATCAAAGGTTCAATAGAGTAGTGAATGACTATCAATCCTTGCCTCGCGTAGTGTCATTTATAGAAACCCTAGGGATAGAAGCAGAGGATGTTCAACTACTGGACTATAGAGAGGGTCCCTTGGAGAAACAAAAGGTGTTTGAATATAGGGGGTCTAATTGCTCTAGGAAGGTCCCTATTCATGAGCCAAGGGTTTATTCCCCTCTTTGTCAGAGGGTTATTTTAATATTTTGCACAAAACAAAATTTTGGATAACAGATACCAAGTGACTCCCCACGTCAGATCTGCATAGAAACCCTGAGAATTTTGGAGTGGGAGTCACTCCAGAGGTAGATTTTTGCATTGAATCAATTCAAATTCTAAATCCTGATTGATGCAACCATGACCAGAACTGAAGACTGTAATGGGGAAATAACAATTCCATGACAAATGATGGTCTACTATTTGTTAATGGAACACTTAAGGGACTCAAAACTCTAGTTAGGCCAGAAAGAGTTTTTTATCCGCTAGAATTCGCTCCTACATTAAGTATGCTCAGAATCTTTTAGGGACCTACTCACTGAGGAGAGCTTGCGCCATGCCGTACCCTCCATTAATCCTACCCATCCCTTTAATATTGATATTCCAGGAGAAGAGTGACTCGCTAGTATATTTACTTTGACGAGCTTGGGGGAAACCTATACTTTCTCCTTACAACCCGTGCAAAGTCACAGTAGTATTCACCCTTTTTTTTAGGTTGAATACTAACCAAACCCTTTACCTTCTACTGGCGACAAGAGGCAAAGATGTTTTGCGAAATTTTACAGTACTAAAAATTTACTCACTAAAAATAATTTACTCCTAAAATTTACTCACTAAAAAATTAATTATCCCAAGGTCCCCATTAACACCAGTTGAAGGAGCTTTATTCCCAGCATCCTCAGTTGACCAGTTGAAATGAATTATTTGAATCATCAGTTGAAGCGTGGAAACAACATCAATTGAATAAGGAGCTGCCTGAGCAGCTGCATACCCAATAGCACGAAGCCAAATTGTTCTACGTTACCTTTTATTGATTCCATTTGAACAGGAAGGTGATGATTCTATGTTTTTCACCAGTTTGACATTGACAGGAGCTATTCTATTTGTGTTAACATTTTATAATACACCATGCCCAGGAGGTAGTAGGCATTTGTGTTTACTCACTAAAAATTTAATTCTCCAAAATCATGATGGATGGAAACTCTCTAGTGAGGTGCCAGATAGGGTTTTTATCCAAAATTCACTAAAAATTTATCAATTCATAGTACTTACCAGGGATTTTGTAAGCAAAGAAGGTGGTGTTGAGGCCAGAGGTGCATAATTCGCGGCCCGCCTCTTCAAAAGTCTCCAGGTTCTCTCCAATGCTTCTTTATCCATGGCAGCTATGGAAATTGAATAGAGAAATTGTGAAATCAACCATGGTTAATATTGATCCCCAACTCCTCAACGGTATGACCAATATCCATATCCAAAACGCACCAAACCCTCCAATGTTTGGCGCGAACGGCTAGGCCATTTGACAAGAAGTAGCAGGTTGAGTAGCAATCTAAATTGTTAGAATTGAAGGATGGTAAGGAAAATCGGAATGCCCTTGTTGCTGTAGAGGTTGGGTCAAGACCGTTCGACCTACCATGAAAATAAAATATTTGTGTGTTTTCATATATATATTTTTTATTTTTATTATTTAATTTGGATAATGGTTTTTTTTTTCAGTTTTTTTAGGTATATATATATATGTATATTTTTTTTATTATTTATTTTCATAAATTATGTTTATAGTGGTTTGGTTTGTTTTATTTTTTTATTTGTTTATATAAGTTATATAGATTTTTTTTTTTTATATAAAAAAATAGTTTTTTTTATATTTTTTGTTTTACTGTGTGGACTAGGTTAAACGAACAATGAATCAGGTAAGTAGTAATGTCTAGTAGAGAGGTGGGATGTGGGACTAGGTAAAGACTATGGGGTAGGTAGTAATCTTGTGTATGGTAGGCTTGTTGTAATGGTTGGTATTCTAGTAGTATGGTATACTGGGTAAAGCCAATTGGTATGGGGTAGACTGCCGAGCCAATTATTATAATCTACTAGCCCATTCCTAGTTGGGTGTAAGCCACGCATATCAAATCGATATTCTAATTCTATTTAATTGAAGGTTTCTTTCACTCCTGCCATGTAATATTGTACCGTACTGCCCCAATGAGTTCCCTCAACATCTGTACTCCACAATTCCTCTAGTTTAATGGTTCACTCCGAGAAATCAATCTACTAGCACCATCTTGGTAAAGAGACAAGCTATTCCTCGTACCATGACTTCCTTTCTACCGTGAACCAATTGGCTCTTGGCTGCACTACCTTCTGAATCTACCTATCAAGGAATGTCATTTGAAAGCAAAACCAGGAAACAAGGAAAAATGGGACCTATATTAACTAACTGGTTATCTCCTTCTCAAAGAAAGTAATATATAAGAAAATAGGTTGAATAATAAAAAATGGTAAATAAAGTTACTAGTATAAATAATATGTATAAAGGCAAGTTCCCCATTTGAAATAGGCACCCGGAGATAAAACTGATCATGACACCAAGGTTTGTAAGAATCGCCCTCAATAAAAATATTCTAACGAATATTTCCTTTCATAAGAAGGCATCAACTCCTATATCAACTATGTGATCGACTGCATGGAGTAGCATAATGAGAATCGGCATCGACTGATATTTACGCATACTTGTATTGATTAACAGCATTGCCACCTGATCACATCGACTTATACATGAAGTACAAATATCGAGTGTATCAACTCTTGGGATCGACAAGCACTTGTGAGCACTATTGAAAAATGGATGTAGGTTTCTGGGTATAACACAAATCATAAATGACACCCTCTAACATTATGCAATATACACCCACCATATCCATATTACTTGCAATTAAAATTTGGGTTTAGAAACCACTTTTATTAAAGTTCAAACTCTAGAAAAATTAAGAAAAAATTAACAGCAACTTATAGAAATAGCTAAACATAAAAAAAAAATCATTAATTTTCTACCAAAATTAAAACATCACTTCCTCTCACATATGGCAAATTAGTATGCATTTAGGAGGTACTCACACCTCTCACACCTGGCAAATTAGTACTAGCTCTGTCTTTGACAATTGGGTTTATATGCTCCAAAGCACTACAGACCTCTCTTCTCCCAAAGTTGTAATGTTGCTTACCAAGGTTACTCTAGATCTTTTACTAAGGATAAATGATGTATGGGAATCACTCTTAAATTGCAACGTGGCCATTCAAAAATTAAGATTCTAAATTTTACAAAAGGGAGTGGGTTTCCCTTAATTGAATATTCTCCATATGTTTAGGTTAGTGGTAATCAATTTAGTGAACTAGTTCTGGAAAGAATCGAGTTAGATTTGCTGTAAATGGAAGAGTTAAGTTAGAAATAGGATAGAATGCAATTGAATTCATTTAGGATATCTTGTGAAGCTGTCAGATTGTTAGCATAAATTTAGGAATTAACTTTCTAATTCTATAATTAGTTTCCTTCTCCTTTTGTATATATTCTGAATTAGTCTTTTAAAAGGTTCAATTCTTTGAGAAATGGAAGGCTTATTTCCGTATGAGATTGTTGTAATCCCCAAAGTTAATCAATGAGTCTTACAATTCCTGGGGGCTTCTCATGAATCTTACAAATATAACAATATTAAGCAGATTACATAGTTTTAGTATTTGGGAAAGCATTATACTTTACTACAAAAAAAGAGGTGCAACAGCAGGTAAAGACTTGCACAACTCCTCTCGTAAGTGTTTCTGGAAGGGGTCCCGTAGGGAAAGTAAAGAGTCCAGGTCCCTCCCTTGAACCTTGAAGCGAGGAAATTCTTAGATATTATAACCTTTAGTCTGAAATCCTATACACAACATTTTTGGTCTACCAACCCTTGAATTGCTAGTTCCTAAGTTTTATCTGTAAACATAGCAATATTATTATGAACCTCGGCAGGTCTGACCTATTTTCGGGGCTGCAACTTGTGAAAATCACATGATATCCAATAAGAGATTTGATACTTATGGCCTATTATAGTGCATCTGCAGGTGTAACATTCCTCTGTTACTGTAAGGGAATTATGATCTAGCCATTTCATCTCCACCACATCCACAACAAAGAAAAAAAACATGAATATAAAAAAAACACAATAGATAATCAAGAAAAACACAGAACAAACCTGAAGGTCTAAACATTGATGTCATTCTGAAGGCAGTGGAGACCCAACGTGAAGCTCAATACCAATATTTGTCAGTTTCAATTTCTGTCCACCGACACCAATCTCATCACCATGTTTAGAATTGCCTGAATTCCAATTCCATTTACTCTTCTTAGATGTGTCTTCAAGCATCTTCTTAGATTTAGAAAAATTACTTGTAAATCCAGTCCTCTTAGCCTAAGTATTCAACATAGTAGGTCCACGTCAGAATTGAAATCCCTATACAGGTGCCTGAAGTATAATTAAAGAAAACAATTCTTTAGGAGCCCAATCCTCTTCAACCAACAATCATATATAACTCACACTACTACATTTTGACCAAAAATCCGACGGCCGTCATGTAGGATTTTCGACACTTCCCTGTCGCATGTACGACACTTTGATTTTTTGTTAAGCGTCAGAAACTTGTCGTCGGGTTTTCAACACCTAAATAACCGTCGGTTAAGCAACACCTAAGTAACCGTTGGTTAACCGACGGAATATCCTCGACAGTGGTGAAAGTTTTTAAGAAAAACGACAGCAAGAACCGTCGGATTTGCGACGGATATCTACAAACTACGTTGGAAAAGTGACAGTTTAGAGCGTCAGATTTGCGACGGATATCTACAAAAGACATCGGAAAAGAGACAATTTAAAGCGTCGTATTTGCAACGGATATTTACAAAAGACATCGGAAAAGCGACAGTTGAAAGCTTCGCTTAAGTGACGCCTGCTGAAATTTTTTTTTTTTAATATTTTGAAAATATTGTGCTAGTACCTAATTCAATTCCGAAGGATGGACTTAGTACAGAATGGATGGATGCTTTCTTTTAACATATGTATTCGACTTTAAATTTTCAAAAAGTGAGGCAGGGGAGATGGGTTTTCTGGTTATATCTCTGGAAAAATAAAGTTAACAGCCCTGAGATGATATTTGGATATATGTTGAGTTCTCCGAATAAGTATAAGGGGCTTGTCAAGTTCTTCACAATGTAGCTTGGCAGTAAGATCTTACACCTAGTTTGATGTCAAAAGATATAACATATCATTATATAGAGCCATTCAGAGAGATCAAGAGACAGGCTAAAATGAGTCTATTGTTTAACTCGTTGGAGCTGGCGAAGCTCACGGCTTCAACGTAACTCATGCTTATTATGCAGTCTACTAAAAATTAGGCAAATAAATGGTAATTGCAAGCCATGTAGGCCCGATAGGTAATGGAAATCTTAAAATACCTCTCAAGTCTCCTCTCATTTACTTTCACTCTCATTCTCTCTCATGGAGCCGCTTTCCCTCCCACATTGTTTATTGTTCACTTATGGGCAATAGCATTGTTATAGCTATTGCTGCCATGTTTGCTGGAATCCACCTGCCCCCTCTCACTTAGAGTGTTGTAGTCACCTTCACTCAGCTTGTTATAGCTGCTTGGAATCCGTGTTGACGTTCAAACAACCACCTCACTCAATATGCTTGGAGTCAACCTTCACGGTATCTTCTAGGAGCTGGTCTGGTTTTCCTTTGCAAAGAAGTGCCTGAACTGCAGAGTGTGAATTTTGAACTTTGAGCATTTCAATTGCAGCTGCTAGCAAACTTGAAAGAAATGAATTGAACCTCGGTGTATTGAAATGGATTTACCAAACTTTGAGGTTTTTATAATTTCTTATTATAATTTATCACAGTGTTGGTAAAATGAAGCGATTTTGAAATTTCTAATTTTGATTTCATATAATTTACGCAATAAACTAGTTCCAATTCATCATTTATGTTTGGGGGCATGCTCTAGCTATTCTATACATTCATTCCCCCAACCTTACCATTCCCTTGTCCTCTCCATTCCCACATTTCCATAAACTAGTGTTACATAGCAGTTGAGGTTTAAAGTATGGATCACAACTTGGCAGCTATACTCTGTAAGGTTCCCCACCTATCAAAGATCTTGGCAGCATGCCTTAGGTGAGACAGACCTTGTTCTAGGGATTGATGATGTTGGCACTAGCTTACATTGGCCTTTGCTAGAAACCTATGTGGACCCTGGTATGCAATTCCAGCCAACAAGTGTTTGGAAAAATCCTGGTATACTGTTGGTTTAATCCATGGTATGAATCTCTCCAGATATTCCTTGGTGAGAGTTCTTCAAATCTACACTACTGTTGTAGTATATCTGTGCAATTGGCTTGTAGAATCTGCTTCTTGGTAGCTATACTCTGTAAGGCTCCCCACCTATCAAAGATCTTGGCAGCATGCCTTAGGTGAGACCGACCTTGTTGTTGGGATTGATGATGTTGGCACTATATTACATTGGCCTTTGTTAGAAATCTATGTGGACCCTGGTATGCAATTCCAGCGAACAAGTGTTTGGCAAAATCCTGGTATATTGTTGGTTTAATCCATGGTATGAATCTCTCTAGATATTCCTTGGTGAGAGCTCTTCAAATCTACACTACTGTTGTAGTATATCTGTGCAATTGGCTTGTAGAATCTACTGTAATAGAGGTTATGAGGAAAGTATCAGGACTGTGCCCTAAATGGAAAAATGACAAAAAAATTGATGAAGAACTTGAGCAATAAGGTGTTACCTGCATCATGTCAATGACCCTAAAATGGTATGGAAGGCATCTGTGAGTTGCAAGTCACTAGAGGAACCTTCAAATTTTGCTTGAAGATAAGATTTTGAGCAGAATTCTGAGTACGGGGAAACCTTGATGGAGCCAGAATTGTAGAACTCATAAAATCCCTAATCGCAGGCTCTGTACTGACTGATATGAGAACAATTAGATGACAATGCAAATACTCAAACACAAATAGAGAAATGCAAGTGCAAAGGAGATTGCCACAGCTCTAAATGTTGTGCACTCTATATTGTATCAGGGATATATCGAAGTTTAGAATTGATGGAGAGTGATCATATTTGACCAAGTTATGAAATATCAAATATTTTTACAATGAGGTAGGTGAGATACAAAATATAAAATACAAGATTCAAATATAATACATATTTGGACTAAATTCAATAGGAACTAGGACTGGCTCTTTTCATTCATAACTATTTCCATCATAATAAGCTATCTTCTTTAATTACTTAGGACAGAAGGTTAATGTACCATTTGTTTTGTATCTTGACTAATACTTATCTTTTCTTGATTAGTTTAGAATTAAAGCGACAGTTATTGCCAAACCAGGACTCCTTGTTTTTTCTTTCCAGCCTGTGAAGGCAAGGCACTCTTAAAGAGAGGCATCAATCAGCTAAACC
>LPNX010900105.1:17569-34867 GCA_001517045.1 Pseudotsuga menziesii | reverse complement strand
GACATTCCACTCACTGGACATTCCACTAACCTACAATGCTTGATCTGCACAACTCATTAAAGTCACTACCTAAAGGGCTTTATGTTCTTTCAAACAAGTGTAGAGAGAGTTTCTGCTGCCTGTTTTTTTGTAGTTATAGTCGAGCTGCTATTGACCCTTGGAAATGCTTTGGCACCAAGGAGTCCAGATGTAAAATATTACAAATATACAAATACTAATTCAAATCATAAATAGACAAGCCTTTGTTTCTCTTATCTATTTGTTGTTCTGGTATTGCTAATTCTACGGCAGATTAGGCACCATTGCACATAGTTTTTTTTTTCAATTCCATTTGATATTTTCTTACATTATGTATATTGTCTATGTTCCATTTACAGAGAGTTTGGCCATATTATGTATGGCTATGTTCCTTTTACAGAGAGATTGTCCATATGTGACCTAGGTTCATAGAGAGGAATTTACCACCTATGCCACGACTTTACGTATTTTCCTAAGGAATTCCTAATTTACACTAATGGCTACCGAGAAGGTTGTGTCTGCAAATCATCTGCAAACACTGAACAATGATATTTCTTCTGCTATTATTTTACAATCATAGAAATTTCCTTGTCCAAGTCTTTTGTGTCCTCCCCTAATGACATTCCACTCACAGGATATAAATGAGATCAAAGTTGCAAAAATCCAAGGGGGTCACATGCCACATGAACAGCCCTGCTCTGCAAATGATAGTGTTTCTGACTCCAGTAATATTCCTTTACAAGGAGCTGTTGAAGTGCTTAGTTTTATTAAAGAGTGCATTTTTTCTCCAGATTGGCATTCTTCTATTTACAAAGAAGCCTGTCACCAACTACTATGGAATGCATAAAACCGCATATTTATAATGAGAAGCACAAATACATACCTGGAAAAGATTATTGGATGTTTTAAGTCCCGCAAATTTCCCATCCAATTAATTTCTTGCTGTAGCAGTCACTCCACATAATACTGATAATGCCTAGAATGTATATGTTGCCCAGATTAACACCAGAATACCAGTTGACTTTACAGAACACAAACTGTATAACAGGAAAACAAAGGTGGTGTGAAGAGAAAAAAATTCTCAAGAACAATGATTCATCAGTCTCACCACCCAAGCAATCAAATAGCAGTTGGATTTCAAACAACATATGTCGTAAGCATACATGACAAAAACTCGGCCCACAACTTGAAGGAAATCCTTCCTATTATAGAGATAATAGTAACTGAAGCAAGACTCATTGAAAATGTTCTGCAAGATTCATTAACCAAAAACCACTGTGATCACCAAGTCTTTGAATCACTTCCTTTGCTTCTGAATGTCGAAAGTGAGAAGAAAGAGCGAGGTGCTGCACAGAAACAGTTTATAGTTATATCGTTGTTGTGAAATAGGAAAAACTGAAAAAAGAAAATGTTCCAAAGAAGCAATACAAAATGAACATGCTCTAAAACTAATCAATGACAAGGTATTCACCTTTGAGAGAGGTGCCTCCTGATAAGTGATCTTCTCTTAACCTGAAATTTGCAGGTGGAGCTGGGGTTGAGCTTCGAAGTGATTGAACTGCAACATAACATCAAACCACCATTTAGTCTGTGTACCAACAATATGTTTTAGTATTTAATCAAGCAATTTCAGCATTCTGTAATGTGTGGGATACTCTTTAGGAACAATATGTTTCATTCTGTGTACCAACAAACATGATTGGCGACATGGAACAACCCAAAGTCACTCCAATTGTGCCCCTGATGAAATCAAAAAATACCTGAGTGCAATTCTGCAAATAATAGTCTCATAGAGCTTCATGACAGCCATGATCAGAGAATTAAGGATGCCAATGTCACAAAGTCTCTGAAATAAACAGTCCTTTGGCACAAAGACAAAAACCTTCCAAAAGTCCATTAAAATACAACAGACTATGGAAGAGAGCTGCCTAACTTCCTCAATGATGGAATAATAACAAAATCAATAAAAATTGCAGATACAATGATCCAAAATAAAACACATCTATCCATTCAAGATTTATGTTTGCAGAGGCCATTGATGACCCAAAAAAAATCACAATATATGTCTATGTAAGGTTTATGTTTGCAGTTGCTATTAGCTCCAACTTAAGCAGGGAAATAACAAATACATCAGTGGATAGAGCCTTATGAATACCCTTTCTATATAAGGTCATTAGCTGCTATGTTTTTCTAGAGGTCACATGCTATCAATAATGATTGAGGAACAAAGGTGAACTCAAACTCCAATACACCTATCATGTTAACGATCCCCGATAACTAGGATTACAAGGCAAACTAACTTTGTGCAAATAAAATTCAACCAATGGCATTTGCACATAAACATAAGCATCAATACTTCAATAAATAGTAAATTAAGATCAACGACTAAAAAATACATTTTAACCTTGAATACATTTTCTACAATACTTACAGGTAATGATGAAGATTTCTGTAAATCATCTTTGTCTGTGTTTTTGCTTGATGAAGCTTTAATGACTGATTCAACACCAGGCCTACTAGGACACCATTTAAAGTACATGAAAATGTTAATTAGCAACTAGACCTTTTGAGATTTTGTAAACACTCTTATTGACAGAATTCTATAAGAATCATTTGGCTATGCATGCCCAAGTAGATTGTAGATAGAAGTCAATTCATAAAAAAATATGATGAAGCTAGGGTTTGCGTTCACAGATAATTCACAAGGGTATATTTTATGAATATATCTCATGAGTCATGACATATTCTGTTACATGTATGATATTATACATACACTATTATGTTTCAGCACAGTTATACATGGATGGGGATAGTTGAGGCCCACAGGAAAAGTGATAAGATCATGTAGCTTATGCCTCTGATTGAATATGAATGGTCCTGTTATTTCTGAGCTTATTTGAAATATATAGTATTTAATAACCATAATTTGATTTTAGCTGAGACCAAACGCTTGGTTCTTCCTATTTGTCACCAAGTTCAAATTAATACTTGTCAGTTTCGAGGTGAAAGTATTTTTACGAATGCTATAGCGACAGCTTTCAGTTGATGAAAGAATGGAGGGGGGTGGTGTTTCAGATATGTCCTATGAAAAACACTTCCTTGAACATTTTCACAAAGCATGCTTTAACCTGTTACATGAACTTGTTATGAGGCATGCCTTATCCATCGAACTTGTTATGCTCTTCTACCCTTAGCAATGTAAGTTTTCCTCGAGTGTTATAAATGTGAATGAGGGAGTCACAGAAGAGCATGGAATGGCTGATCTCTTTCTTACACTGGGTTTTAATAATCATACCACCCAATTGCAGTTACTGGGGAGGGTATTACCTCTCCTACTGCTTGCCGATAGAGTTCATAAAAAAAATCCTCCTGAATGTCATCCTCTACAACATCTTTATTTAGATCCTCCTCTAATCCAACATCTCCATCTACCATAATATCTGTACATTGATACAAAGCAGGAATTTTAATCAGGCATCAAAACCCAGACCAAGGTCGGTAAATTTTTAGTTATTTTGCCCTTAAATTGGAGAAATTTGTTGGGCAAGTGGCCATTCAAGCCTTGATCACTGTCAGGTAAAATAGGGCAAAATCCAATGCAGACTTGGTTCACTGATGAGGTTGACAGAGGGTTGAGTCAACGACCAGGTTTCATTCTTGGTCTGATCTACCCCACTTAAGTGGTATGTTAAGAAGATGAGATGTGGTGACAGAGGGCTGTAAAATTTTGTTATTTTTCCCTTAAATTAAAGTAAGTAGCCAAAGTATTCATGGGGAGTAGGATCAGCAGGAATCCTGGGAAAGTATTCTTGTTTGTAGGCACCATCTCGGAACTCTCTGCTACTCGGGTAAGGGTTTGACTATTGAAATTGTTTCTGCGGCTACGTCTTGGTTGAATTTGGAACCTCTCCCACGTTTGGTTGTTTTATAGAGCTTGGGGGCACACAGGCCCCCTCCCTATTGAATTCCAAGCAGCAAAAATCTACAAGTATGCTACTCTCTAGCTTATGATGATATGTTCCAATAAGAAGCTGGTGAAGGTCAGACCGTTTGATTTGGTTTTTCATTAGGAAAGGTGAATCTCAGGAGTCAAACATAGCTCCATGTTTAATTAAGCACACATTTTCTAACCGAGGGTTTGGAGGTATGCACTAGCTGGCTTACAAAAACCTTCAATCATCACAGTTGTGGCTATTAAAATAGGTATAACGAAGTTCAATGAAAAGACTATGCGAAAACAAAATCAACGAGGCAATCCAAACGGTGTATATCCTTTGGGTGTAGCTTTCGATGGAGTAAGGAATTTGGACCCTAATTTTGGATATTTCCCTGCAATTTCTTTGTCTCAAGGTGAACGTTGTGATTTAAATTTTGGTTCAAGGACTTTCAAGTACCCTATTGAGGGCTTCCTTCCTGTCCAAGCACCCCCCAAAAAAAAGGATGGAGAGCATGTTGCGCTTGTATCAGAATTGACTACCTACTTGCTAAAATGTTTAACAAGGCTAGTCAAACTGTATAGCCAGGATCCTAGTACTTCAACCTCAGTAGAGAAGTTGAGAAGATTGAAGAGAGTTACTCCACGTGTAGAATTACTTAATCCTATTGGCAACGAAATTTCCAAAAAAAATTTCTCTCTGTTGGATGGTGATATAGGCAAACAATTTTGCTTGTTTTTGGTATCCATCTACTCTCATTGGTGTGTTCAACTGATTTTACTTCAATTTTCTGAGTTGTTTGACCTCAAGAATCACCTGCTCAATCAATTATTAACTATATCAACTCCATAACCCATAGAATTCAAGGCACTAAGGTCATAAATCATTTTTCAGAGTTATACTTCGTTGTTTTTAAGGTTCTTTACACACAGATTTGCACTTTTGTAGCAAAGATTTGAGGTATTTTTCAGAGATTTGCATAGTAGTTCCATTTTATTAGCAATCAGGGCAGTACACCAGATCCCTGAGAATCATAAACAGCGATACTCCACAATATATCTCTAAGACACAAATAAATGGAGAAGGGGGCATAGACACAAAATGTATTCAATATAATGTATGAAATAATGGAGGGATACATCAACAAGAGGCAGAGCTGCAAAAATTACTTTAAGTGAACCTCAGACATGGTTACAATCCCGGAGACTCAAGAAGAGGAATATGTAAAACAGGAGGAGGTTTGACAGAACTAAGAAAACATACTCATAGCCTATCTGTCGATCCTCTGTTACAGCCTTGTGGATAAATGATCTAAGCTCCTTGATCTCTCTATTCTCTCAAATCTGTGGAAGCCAAGAAGCTCTCTAAAACTGTTGATGCCTTGTTAACTTCTTCCCTCTTTTCATAGTCCTCTGGATGTTGTTGTAGTAGTGGCCCAGTAAATGCAAATCATGTTCTATTAGGAATTGATCTTTTAACTTCACTGTCATAATAACACCAAGCCAATAACAGTTCTCAGTTTGAAAGTGAAGGATTGATCTAACCAAAAATGTCAGCAAATGCTGAAAAACAATTGAATTGACTTATAGTAGGGAATCAATGTATCACATATGTGCATAAGTGAGTGAGATGATATTAGCTTTGTAAACTCTGCAGCCTTTTGAATTTCTAGTATAAATATACTATTCTTGTCACCTAAAAAAATCTTTAAGGTACTAAAATCTTTAAGGGACCAAATAAGATGGATTTGTAGATTTTGATGCCGATTGTGTGGTGGCCTGGTTCTCGTGAAGATTTTTCTTCAGAAAGTAATATGAGACAGACAACTTTTGCATTATCAAGGGCAATCGGAAAGGTGACTATTGTTCATTCTGCACATTGTAAGGATATATTATGGGTTAATAATTAAAGTAATGATTGTTTTGAATTCATAATATACTTTGAGTTTGCATACAAAATATTATTCATAGTTTGACAGAAAAAAGAAACTTATATGTACCAAAGAGCACTAATCTTGAGCTGCAGACATTTTGCCACAACCACAGCTTCAACACCAATAACGATCGGCAATTCTTCTTTTCCTTTTTTCTTCTTTTCAATATTAACTTTGTGACTAAATGTATGTCTTCCTTTGTGTAGCTCCTGAAACACATGAAACTTGTCAAAATTCCTTTATTAAAATTACGTATTCAACTTTCATTTACAACCATTTACAACCATTTACAACATTTCAACTTTACCACTTCCTCTGCCCCCCCACGGGCAATTGACAATTGACAATTGACAAGGCATCTTAGTGTTGCAAACGTCATAGAATTTAAAACACAAAGAACAATGCTTCCCTATTTGAATGAAAAATATGAGTAGATGAATGTTCAAATGTGTCAGATATGCCAGGATAATTAAAGATGATCTCACCAACATTTAAACCGGAAGCAGATTTACAGCAGATTGTGAGATTGTCATTAAAAAGGTGTTTAAAAGTAGACAGACAATGATATAAATTTTCACCTTCTATACTTCATTCAAATCAATGTACACAGAATTCTAGTATTTACACCCATTTGAGGTTGTCATTGCCTAGAAACACAGTAACCTAAGCAAATAGTTTTGTGCTCATATCAGATAATAAGCTACAATATTCTTACTTGAGGAAGATTCCAGCTGGCAGAGGCTTTTTCACGTGCATTTCCAAATACCGTCTCTTGTGAAGCATCTTCCCAGTTCCAAATACTGAATAATGTGCTCCAAATAAATAAATAATTCAGAACATACCACAATAATCACATAAAATTTATTTGAGATAGCTAAACATTAATCACTTCTCATGTTAAACAAAGAAAAGGTCTCTATCCATCTTAAATGAAAAGAAGATGTTAATGTTAATCTGTAAATTAAGACCAAGCTAATGCGTAAAGCATAATGAACCACAACAAATATAATGTGCTAGAAAAAATAGTGAAGTGTATGATCATTTTATTGGCAATTATAATACTGGTGAACAAGATCCAAAAAAGCTGTTGATAGTGGAAGAACCAAATTGATTGAGGAAACCAATACATAAAGATGCGAACTTATTGGACTTCTAACCAGTGTTCTGCATACCAGCTTCTATTCCCTTCATGGTTAGAATCAATTAATCGTCCAAACCTGGTGGCATACTCACTCATTGGATTCAATTTGACCAAATCAGCTCGGCATACTCACTCATTGGATTCAATTTGACCAATTCAGTTGTTCGTTTGGTTGAACTTTCCTTCGACAAAAGAGGGATTCATATGGAAATGTGTCTAGTTATCCCAATGCTCTTACTTCCTTACTTTGGCTATCAAAATATAAGAAAATAAACAGCTGGAAGATTAAATGTGGGAAAGGAAGAGACTACAATGCAATGCAGCAGCAGTGACCCTCATATCACATAGAGAGTGAGAGGGAAATTTAGGGGAAGAGAAGTTCAAATTTTAAACTATATTATGAACATAGTCTTTTCACCTTTTCCATACCAGTATAATACATGCTAAATAAAGATTTCTTATGCATAGAGAACTTGTTTTTTATAATTCCAAATCAAAATTATTTAAGCAAACATAGATTACTCACCGATTTGGAGCATTCTATCAGCCTTAGCATGACCTCTGCAAACCCTCCTCTGCCTCTATAAACCCTCCTCTGTGTGACCTCTGTAAACCCTCATCTACCTCTGCAAACCTTCATCTACGTGACCTCTTCAAATCCTCGTACACCTCTACAAAGCCTCCTCTACATGACCTCTGTGGCCCTCTGCTCTACGAGCTCTATCCCATGTGGCCCTCTCCTCTTTGGACCCTCCTCTACCGCCCTCTCCTCTGCGAGCTCTGTCCCTTACGGCCCTATCCTCTTCGACCCTCTCCTCTTCGGCCCCTCCTCTACAGCTATAATGGGTTAAAGGTTTCTTTCCATCTATCCACTGCGACCCATATCTTATGTGCCTTCTATCCACTATCTAATAGTCCCCTGTGTGCCATCTATCCACTGTGACCCCTCTCCTCTCTTTCTTTCACTGGTGTTACCTCCAGGATGAGAGACCAGTCGTTGTAACGTTGGCCATAAGGAGAAAATAAAGACTCAATTGGGCTGGTTGAATAGAGAACAGGTAGCTCCCCAGAGGAGTGAATACTCAAGGTTTAAGTGCCAGAGCCAGCATCTCAAGCAAGCCCGTCTCTTTCACTGGTGTTACCTCCAGATTTGTTTGTGGCGGGGTTATAATTTGTGTTTGTTCTTGTTTTTTGTTTTTTATTTAGTTTATTTTAGTTTTATTATATTATATTTTTTTATTTTTTATTAACACAACAATAATTTACATTGGCATCTCTCACATAGCGATCGATTATCAACAAATGTATATCATGTGAAAACAACTTGCCGTCGCTTAACCGACGGTTCCTCCGTCGCTTAAGCGACGCTTACTATCCACAGTCCACTACAATGAAAAAATAACATTGTTTTATCATGTGATATAAATAACGCGCCGTCGGTTTAACGATGGTTATGAGAATATCCGTTGCTTAACTGAAGTGTGTGGCCACATTTAAAAAAAAAATATGTATCCTTGTGATTTTTGGTAAGCTTAAACAGAGAAATCCACGCACCGTCGGAAGTAACCGTCGGATTTTGGATCGAAATGTAGTAGTGTCAGTGACTGCAACTTGGTGAGACCTCTGGCCCAATCAATTATCATGACCTTTGATTCGTCAAAAATAGAAATCTAGAGAACTATTTTTTTTTTCGAACCATAAAAGCCCCCATAAGGCTAACAGTTCATGCAATTGCTTTGTTGGATCTCTGAAGATCGAGGTGCATGGCACTAATATTACTAATAGAAGGTAGACAACTTACAAAAATTACACTTCATTGCCAAATTTGTAATTTTTCATGACACAATTAAAAATCACTAACATAAATGACTAATTCATATTCTTCTAGCTAGTCATTTTTTATGTCATGACTAAATTAGTCATTTATTTTAGTCATTTTTAACTCATTCACTTATTATCTAGTCATATTTGTTAACTGGTGACTAAATTAGTCGTTAATTTTAGTCGTTTATAGTTGAGTCAATCAAAATTGCTCATATTTAGTAGTAAATCACTTGAAAAACCTGTGGTGACTAGAATTTTTAGTCACCTAGTAGCTAATTCCTCATTTTGTACTAGTGTAATCTGGAGAAGTCCACTGAAAATTAATAAGCTACAGAACAAGTAGTCCAGAGACAAATAAATGTTCCTACAACAATATGCTTCTTCTACTTCCAAAGAATGTCAAGTACTATAGAAACAATAAATTCAATAAATCACATTCAAAGAGTAAGAATTTCCTTCCACATATCCATCCGATGACTCATCTCTCTCTTTAGCCCTATTATTCTGTTTCTCAAAAAAAATCTCCTTATCATTAATTAGAAAAAGTGTTTAATAATCATGGGTCCCATATTTCTAGAATTAGCATAACAGTGTTGAAAATCATGACCTTGATCTGGTAAATTTATGAAAGTATCCTAGAATGACAAATTGAAAATAAAGATATAAATAAAAAAACACAAAAAAACCAGTTGAAGAAAATGGAAACTCCTTAAATTACTCAAAGTTATAAAAAAAATATCGCATTCTACTCAACAAAGTTAACACGGAGCACATTTTTTCTTCTTCTTGTTTAACAACATAAGAGAGAAGCTTTACATATGGCAAAGAATACATCCATTTCTTCCAAGAGGCAACTTCAACAAGTTTTTTGACACTAAATAAACCCCTAGTTGCATAACTTAAAGTAGAATATTGATTTTAGGGAAAATCTTTACCTATGATATCTAATGGACATTAACAAATTTGGTCAAAATAAGCAAGTCACAATGCTGCCTCTATAAGACCGAGCAATAAATAAATGGAACTTGGTGAAAATGTAATTAAAATGCTATACATCTCACGGAAAATCACTGTTAAAGTAGAATATTTATTCTAGGGAAAATCTTTACCTATGATATCTAATGGACATTAACAAATTTGGTCAAAATAAGAAAGTCACAAAGCTACCTCTATAAGACCGAGCAATAAATAAATGAAACTTGGTGAAAATGTAATTAAAATGCTATACATCTCACAGAAAATCACTGCTAAATAGATGTTTTTGGGTGCCCACTGAATTAGGCCATATATAGATCAAATTAGTAAGCCTAAATCAAATTCAAATCATGTCATCTTATTTCCTTGACTTCATTTTCATAGAAATAGCATGGAATACTACATCTTCAGAAAAATGCATCCATCTACATAAGACGCGGGATTAGTTCTTGAACAAGAAGCATACAACTAGGATATATAGTGGCTAATGACAATAATTCAAAGTTCCTATTATACTAGGGGGTTCTAGACTTGACCAAAATAGTTGACCTTAGGAAATTGTAAATAAGGAGGAGCTTCCTTGGGTAAGTTCGTGAATCTCGATGTTTCGATCCCTACTCTGGGATCATCATCAGGAGACAGCTGAAGGATCCAACCATTTTTTATTACCTGAGTTACTGGATCTGCCATCCCTATGCGCAAGAGCCAGGGATACAATTCGAATCCAGCAGCAACTGTCCATGATCCATCCTGGAGGCAAATCCTATGGTAAAAGAAAACGGATCCTACCACCATGAAAAAGAACCAGACTTTCTAAAATGGATCCTTCCATTATGAGACAGATCTAAAAATATTTGGGGTAATTTTGGGAATAGATCCTGACCTTTCTGAAATGGATCCTACCTTTATGATGGATCCCAAAAATATGTAGGGCCATTTTGAGCTTATATCACTAGTTAAAAATACCTTTTAATGCAAAAAACCCCAAATGACCAAAACACTATCTACTTAAAACCATAAATCCCACTCATACTCTATTAGAAGACTAATTCCCTCCATTGCAGAATACAAATATGTTATTCATCCTTTGTATATAGACTACATGCAGGTTTGATATAATGTGGCTCTTGGACAAAGATCAGTCATCTACAGACTAAAGTGCTTGGAAGTCTAAAGACTAAAGCTCCAGCATGTTCCATCTACAAACTAAAGTGCTTCAAAACTTCAACTGACCCATGAATATATTCGAGATATTCTATGAATCCTATACAAAGAACTTCAGAAATCTTTCAAACTTTTCTCTATTTATACAATGAGCTTGTAAGTTTGTTAGCCATCGAAAATCAGTTGCTCAGTGGATGGGAGGCTTTTAGGACATGCAATGCAACTTATTAAAATTTTGATCTAGTTTATTTTCTTAGCAAAGTATATTCTTCTCTTTATTTTATGTTTCAAGAACTCAAAACCCAATACAATCGATATACACGTAGAGAAAAGAGCCAATGCAATCCTAATTCTAACATATATAACTAAAAATAGAAAATTATGTATATTAAGTTAGTAGTTAACTAAAAACAGAAAATTCATTAGTTAACTCTTCATAAATATTTCTCACCAACCAATTAATCCTATACTTCTATATATACTTAATGACACATAGAGTGTACAATGTGTACAATTGTGGCAATTCTTTTCTTGCACTTCCTTATTATGTGAGTTCTCTATATTTTGTGCACATATCAGATCTACAGTTTTAGAGGCTTCTAGATGTCTAGAAAAGATCTATATTTTTTGCATTGGTCAATCCTTTCCCATTGTGTTTTATATTGGTGTTCAAAAATATTGTCTTTATGTATATAAATACGGTGGTCGGGATTTATTTAGTTAATTGTTTAGTTTGAAATAAATAAATTAGTTGTTCTAAAAGATGGGCCATGATTATGGGGAAACAACCCCTAGTATTAGTTAGCCCTATCTCGGAAGGTTTAGATCCATCGTATTAGTTAACCTGATCTAGGAAGGTTATGATCAACCACTGAGTGAGTGCTTGAGGAAGATGATAACATGTGCCCTATTGGGGGAGATGACTTTCCAGCCATATTACAAAAGGAAACGATGTAATAGAAATAATGCCACACTGATATCGTTGGACCTACCAACATTTGTTGTGGCTAACCTCATTGTTGCTATCGCAACCTTACTAACTACTAGCATAGATAGATGATGTCTTTGGGGGCACAGGTTTCATGGAAGTATACCCAGGAACTTGGGAATATCCTTGGGCCACTAACTTGGGCTTATATGTGTTCACCTCTCTGTTAGGAATTATATTTTTTTTGTTATGAGTAATCACTTACAACCGAGAATATGATTTTTGGTGGTTGTAAATTGTTAACTTCCAAGCACTATTCTTATTTATTGAATCGATCTCCTCTTGAATGGCTTGTTTCCACCTTTGTTTATCTAAACGATACATATATATAGCCTCATAAAATAGAGAAGGTACCTTGTGCAATTGACGCACCACAAAATTATTATTTATGGAAAATGGGAGGTCTCCTCTTTATCCCACTCCTTATAGGTTGGAGAACAGTGCTACATACTTTTTATTTAGTAGGTTAAGTCATCAATCTCTTCAGTGTATTCACTATCAGTTTGTTAGTTAGCACTATTTCTCTCACTCGATGGATACACACTGGAGTCCACGTCTAGGAAATAAAAATAGACAATCTTAAACAAAGGCGCAGGAATTGTTGAAGATATTTCTTTCATATTCACAAGAAAAAATGTAATCAAAAGAAAAAGAAAACAAGAGACAAAATTTTCCTACACCATATAAGATACGGTCTACATAGTATACACAATATGCTTTCCCTTACATATTTTGGGATATACTCGAAGAAAATGGATCCTTATTTTATGACTGGAAATGGAAATTATTACGCTTGATATCTCTGGACAAAATTCCTGGTGGCATCTCTGCACAAGTTTCCTCTGAACTCTCTTCCCTCCTTCATACATTCGAAGACTAAGAGCGTGAAGTTTAGCATGGATCGTAGCAAGGGATTACATACATATCAATGTTATGTTTGATTTCTTTCTCACAATATGTCCACAAACCAATGCTTGTAATTTCACCAAACCCTTGGGAGTACACAATGCTTCCTTTCCTGCAAATTTAGTTTCTAGCGTTATATTCGTGCTCTTTTCCATATTTATTAATAAAAAAATAGGGAGAGGCAAACAACTCAGATATGAAGAATTCACAAAAGCTGGACTGACCCATTTATTAAAATTAAAAAGAAGAAAATCAAGGGTTTTGATGTCATTACCTCCCTCGGCAGTCTCGGTTTCAAGTCTGGGAAGAAGCGTTGTTTCGAATTTAAAACCCTTACCTTCTTACAACTCAAAGTCATCTTCCAGGTTCAATGTTTGGGACACGGCCTCCTGTTCATCATGGTCAATCACAAACTAGGGATTGTGCCCAATCGGAAGGAACCTGTAACTAGTGAACACATAGAATGCAAGGCTTACCAATTCTCCAGCCATGACACTAGTCAAGGCATACAGGTAAGCAGTTATGGATATCAGAGCATAAACTACATTGTGAGTGAAGTAAATATAGCAGACCGCCACAATATAATATTGTCTGAATAGAGTCAACTTCATCAGATTCACAGCTGCCTTGCCGTTAGTATGTGCATCCTGGCGAAAATTATTTATAGACCAGATAAGGGGGAACAAGACAACACAACAACAAATCAGGTCAAATAGGAGAAACATCTGCTTCCACGGAATCCAATCGTTTGCATATGTCCCGGTCTCATCGATCACCAGAGTAGCAAAATTGGCTAAGACTTGCAAGGGAATGACAACAATGATAAATATCTTCTCCTTTCCTTGCGGGTATGGTTTCAAGAAGGACCAGCCAGTGCAATCAAGATAATCAGGGTAAAAAGCATAATTCCCTTTAGAAAAATAAAAATATAAAATAGAACATCCCATCCATGGGTTGTTCTAGTTCTCTTAATGAAAGACTTATCCTCTGCCTCCCAAAGGAGATTTAAGGATTTCAGACAGACAAGGGAAGCCATGAATACATGGATCCGGTAGGCCGTAAGACGGTTTTTCACAACCAGGTAGATCCAAACCCCAGCCAGCGCAACAGATATCAAAGACATTAAAAATTAGATCTTGCGCAGAAGGGTTTCACCAGTAGAAATATAATCCCTAGTGCCATCACCGCCCCGGTCAATATTATAAATAACTGTAGTTAGGTCAATCGAAACCACGATGTCACAGATACAATTGGAAAAGACAAGAGTAAACTAGTTTGCTTCGAGCTCTTTGAAAGTTTTGTTGAATGGAAGTGATTTCTCCATATCCTTAAATGTAGGGAGGGGTGTGATGAGCTTACTCTCGAGTCCACAGCAAATTTAGCCATGTTCCAGATATTGCAAGACGTGAAGCCAGGAATATCTGGTGCTCAAGAAGAACCCCATGGACACCAAGTCGATATCATTCTCCTTGATGTCCTTGTCAAATGCATCCTTCAGATATATTTCTAGGCGGCCTCTCGAAGGGAATGATGTACTGTCAAATAGAATCTCTGAATGTCGGATTTCAGCTGAACAAAAGGGAAAGAACCCCATCAAAAATACCCTAGAAAATAACAGGATTGCCATTGTAGAAACTCTTGAATTGGACTCAATCCTGAAGACAAGACAAGAATATTTCATTGGATTGCAGTAGCGTATGGCCCCATGATCGCCAAAATGCCATGGGGAGTGAAGAACACGGAAAAATTCGGGATGGCCATAGATTGAAACATACCTTGTTCCATTGAGTGAAATGTAATATTGACACCTATCATATGGTAATGAAAATGGTAGATTGTTCTGCATTGGCACCAACCACTTCAAGTTGGCACCAAAACCCAAATTGTTAAACTACATTAATATGGTGTCATTAAATTGTTAAACTATGTGTTTAATTTATTTTATTATTATTATTATTATAAAAATAAATATATAAGTTGTTTTTTTTATTAGTATATATTAAAATAGGAGTTATTATGTGGCAATGTCATAGCAATTGCAAAAACTATTTCTACAAGACAAATTATATAAATATGACACTTTTGACACAAAATTGTAATAGAAAGTGAAAGGAAAAATTCCACTCTAGATCACCATACCAAAGAGTGGCTTATGAACAGTGCTAGATATAGACAATTGATTGGAAGACTCACTTTCTTGGAAAATACGCATCCAAATATGTCATATGCAATCAATATATTTCTATATACATGCAAGAATATGGGGAAACTCACTAAAGTGCTACAAAAAGGGTCGTTAGCTACATTCAAGTCATAAATGATTATGGTATTCTCTATATTAGAATGACACCTTTATACTTGTCAAATATTGATATGTAGATTTTGAAGTTGATATCAATGATGGTGCATCTACTTTACGTTATTTAATGATTATGGGTTTAATAACAATATCTTGGAATTGTGAAAAGAAAGCCACAATGGAGAACTTTTTAGTAGAGAAATAATACATCTCATCTTGGGAAGAAACATGTGATATTGTCTAGTTATGACAGATTGGATAGGATCTTTGTGCTACTAAAAAAGAACCAGCTAATTTTTTTTTATCAAAAAACAATTAGCAATAAGCATGACCAAGAATCCAAAATTTAATTCTAAGACCAAGCAAGTTGACACCAAGTATCACCTCATTAGAACACTGAGCAACATCATCAAGCCATAGTATTATCTATCTAGATATCAAACATAAGATATCTTACCAAAGTAAAATAAAATTCACTAAGTTTAGAGATGAACTTGGCATTTGTAAAAATAAACTTTCATAATAAAGAGGGGAATATTAACTAGTTAATCCAAAATTCTATTTTCCCAGAATAAAGTAATCTAGAAGTTAGGAATCATAATCATAGTTCTTATATTTTCATTATTGGTCTATGACACGTGCCACTTTATAACAAGTCTCTAAAGGTTATATAAACCCTCAACATCTCACCTATTGTACATAATTTTCCTTTTCTTGATTAATAAAATTATGTGTTGAGAACACTTGGTGAATATTAACATTGTTCAATGTAAGCAATACTACATAATCTTAAAACAAAAAAAGCAATGACACATTCATATACAATATACACACAATTTGTCCTAGAAACCCTTCATTGGAAAACTAGCCTAACTCAAAGCCACACTTTTGTATCTCAATGTATTTACTTAATTGTTCACAAGGAAATATTTAGGTATTCTGCAACATCAATTCTTCCTAATCTACTAACTAGGATTAGGTTAGAACCCTGTAATCCATTAACTAGGATTGGATTACAATGGGTATAAAACATGTGTCGAAACCAAACAAAAAAAACCCATAAATACACCTATAACAACCTCTAAAAAGAAAGGAGACATTTTGTTTCCTCTAAAATTGCGACCTAGATCCTACCAAACATGTAAGAAGGTATAATCTATACCTATAAATAAAACAACACATCCAACACCAACTCCTTAATAAATTTATTAAACAATATGCATAATGAGTTGATGTAATCAAGGTTTATAACTTTGATTATATTTAATTACATTTCAAAACATCTATGCATTAAGATTAAAGATAAGAGAGGTGACTCAAAAGATAAACAATTCAAGTAATGTGCATTTTAGTTTTCTCAAAATAATCGAAGGGTATTCTTCATTTTCATTATGTACATGATGATCCTTTAATGAGAGAAAAAACAAAATAAATTAAATGAATGAAACCTTTATAAAAGACAATATATTAAATGGCCATAAAGCCTTTATAATGATTTATATTTTGCTTATTTCGAATACAGAATAGTCTTTATGTAAAAAAACATATTTTAGAAAAATAAAATTTCTTGAGAGCAATACAATAGAGTATTTAAATCTTAGATTTTTTTTCTCCATTAAGGTAAGATAAATAAAACTAATATATCATGCTTTCATAGAAAAAAAACAAATCTTCCACATATAAAGATAGGTTAGTGATAAATTACAAAATTTGTAAAAGAAAAGCTTAGATTGACTAAAAACTAAAAAGAGACAATCTAAATAAAAACAAAGATTAATGTTTAAATATGAATGAAAAAAAAATATTTCTATCTTTGAACATCCTCATTTTCATTACATCTAAATGAAGAAAACTCACATTAAATAATATATTTATGTTAAGATTTTCATTATCATCAAATGTATGAATTTGGTAAAACAAAGCATAATCTAAATATAAATGCAACTTAACAACTAATTAAAAATATTTAGTTTACTAGAGAAAAACAATTTCCTTCTCTCTTAAAGTCCTCATTTTCACCACATGTAAATGAAGAAAAATCATATAGACTAACACCTTTATGTTAAAATTCTCATATAGAAATTTGGTGTCTTTAAAGAACTTGCTACTTGTTCT
>LPNX010900105.1:0-17355 GCA_001517045.1 Pseudotsuga menziesii | reverse complement strand
TTTAAAAGTATATTAACTAAATTTTAACTTACATGTTACGTTTCTTAATAAACAATAATATCAAATGACAATATTACTTTCGGGATATATGTGAAATGTCGTCATACATTGTCAAATTAGATATAAATAAACTGATTGAGAAAATTAAACCGTTTACGAAACCTAATAAACATGGGCAAAAAGAAAAGCATACAACAAGGTTTTGATAAAATATACCTTCACAATCATGTAATGTCGGAAGGGACATGAAAATGAAAATTTCATTTCACATCATACCTCACAATCAAATGCCAAATGTGTGTAGCAGTTCGCACGTAACTGAGACTTTTTATGACATCTGGTCCGTCGCCTACCGCTGAGACCAAATTTCGAGACTTACATCACCACAAATTAGGCCAATCAAAATTCAAATAAATATTTTTTTAAATGTATTAAATATTAAAATTTTATAACATTTCAAAACTTCAGAAATTTTTTGAATTTTTTTCCGATGTACAGTTAAAATAATAGAACTAATTACCTGTCCACATATGTCACCATGTGGTGACATAAAAATACTTAGTAACATGTTTTTTAATTTATAATGTAAATAGTTTAATAGTTAATATTATTTATATATAAAATATTTTAAAACAAATGTATATAGGTATATTTGTATGTTTATTCTCAAATATATAAGCCATAGCTCACCGCTAGGACATTGTCATGGCTAATTTGGTGTCAACAGTGGAGTTGTGACACATGAGGTGTTCTTCAATTTATTAAGATATAGGGGGTCTCTCAATCCATATGCAATTTTATAATTTAGTAAAATGTACAAATTCATTGTCAAAATTTTAATTTTGCATTGCCGAACTCATCCACCACTAAAAATGACCAGTTGTTATGTGGTCATTTTTAGTCTAAATATCGTGTGACCAAATTTGTTCATTTATCATGGTCTTTTTTAGTTTATTTTTATCACGTGACCAAAAGTGGTCATTTATCTTGGTCTTTTTTAGTTATCCCACTTAAATTTATCAATTTTGGTCATTTATCCCTTGAAAAAAATTGTGGTGACCAAAATTTTTGGTCTCCTACTCACTAATCTCTCATTTTGCACTAGTGAACATAAAAGAATATCTATTTTTTTTTTTAAAACATCTCCCTGATCTAATTCATCGAATGCAGACCCCATTCTGTTTTTCTTAAACATTCCTTCAAATATAAAACATAGAGAAGGAAAAATATGCCCTCCAAGATCTAAAGTCAGACAAGGAATTCAACGTTTTTTCAAAATGTAAAATGCATTCTCTGAAATAAAATAATCTTCCATAACTTAAAAACCGGCCAAGGATTTATCAGGATTTCTTGATCTTTAATGCTTGTGAAATCCTAACATGCATACAGAGCTTCTTGGAAAGGTAAGAAAAAAATCAAAACCCAGTTCAGTATGTTAGAGAATACCCATATTCTCTCTTCGAAAGTCGATCGAAAATTGCTAGGGGCCTGGGATCAACTCACTTCTCCCATGGAAATCGCCCACAGCACGAACACCCCTTTCCTTGAGGAATGGAAAAGCTCCGAACTTCCCCATACTCCCCTCCAAAATATCCCTTAAAAATACATTGCATGCTGGGTTTTTTTTTTCCAAGATCGGTTTCCTGGATCAAGACACTAAACGCAGGAGTGCTAGCCATAGAGGGATAGGGCAATTTTCTTCTCTCGATAGAATCGCCATTGCAACCTTAATCTGCATCCCCCCCCAATTCTCCCTTTAGAAGGTGCGCCCCCCTGAAGGCACCGAGCTTCTCCTTAAAAACCCATTCCCCACCAAAAATTGCGCCCTTGCTTACTAATGCCCTCTACCTCAAGTGGATATTTTTCTTTCAATAAAATCCCAACAAATCAGTGGCACGACTGATTTCGAGGATATGGTCGTGGAAATGTCATTATTGTTTTTTCAGAGAATATCCCTATAACAGAGGAGATACCACATAACTCCATCTTTTTCTAAATATAAAAAAATATGCAAAAAACTCCATTCTTTCCCAAGTAATCTAGCATTGGGTGTGGTTTTCCTTATATTAAAAATAATTGGATCCTAACACCCTTTTTCCTCATAAAGGACTCACCTTTCCAAAAACTTTTTTTTCCCCTTTTTATTATATAAGCTAAAAAAAATAAGTCTCGCCAATGTTACTAAGAAATTTATCAACCAATGGTAGCATTGACTTGTATATGTAGAAGTTGTACTTATTATCTCACCATTATTGTCTTCTTTGAGAATCAATCATGGAGTTAGATCTTTAGAAGTGCTTCATCTCTTGTTACTACAGGATGATTAGAATATCTATATATATATATATATAAGATGGAGCTTGAGTTATTTTCATATGGGTTCAAGGGGGAACCCACTCGGCACTTGATGCCGTTAAGGTGAAACAAGTAGATTAATTTTAACTTCTCTTCAACTTGTTTAGAAGTTACCTTTTTAAAGGTTGGATATGCTTAGGCCTTTATAGGCCATGTGAGCTCCCGTAACAAAATTTGTACGTTAGAGATATGCTAACTAAGTCCTAACTATCAGGGAGTAGCATACTTTAATAATTATAGTATTCCATGACCTTTCACTCACTAAGGTTACTTATATGTTTCCTTCTTTTAAGTTGTAGAGCCATTAATTTACTTGTGTAGGTGTTGATTAATCTCTTTCTCACATTCTCCTTGGGTATTTATCTATGAGTAGGTTATATCAAAAGTTGAAGTTCCTAAAATACTTATGTAGGTCTCTCCCCATAGGGGACCTACCTTCCTGTTGCTAAGTTATGTCAATGATCTTCATCTTCCATCACTACACCTTCTTTTTTGGGGGGGGAAATAATCACCTCAGATTTCTAGGTTTTACTGGTGCGGCCTTGGCCTTGAACTCCTCACCAGAGAACCCATACAATAAAAACAATACAAAATATTTTTAGGCGTACAGGAGGGAATTTACAAATTATCTAGGGTATGCGAGAGGGATGTTACAAGCAGGTCAGTCGTAGAGTGTTAGCAATATCCCAAAAACTAATATTGATTGTAAATTTAGTAAGAAGTAGATTGGTTGCAAAGACTAAAGTTCATAAGTCTAAATCAAGAAAGAGTCCCACAAAGACCAACATACAAAACCTATTAACAATTCTAAACAAAGTAAATTGCCTGCAATAAGCCTCACTACAATAAAGGTTAGAAAATCCCAATCGAAAAGACCAATTAAAACAACTATCTTAGTTAAACTTCCCCTTCTAAAATATCCATAATTAAAATAATTCAACCACAGAGATGGGCATCCTCAATGAATTGCTAATAATTATTCAACACCAACCAAACAAAAACCTGAGATAAAGTGGATATCACCAGTTGTAAGAAAACTCAACAACAGAGCTATCTCCATGAAGCTGGTGTTTGGAAATACTATTAGACATTTCCTACAATGCCATCTGCGCAAAAAAAAAGACCCCAACCGTAGTCCCAAGTTCATCCAAATTAACGTTGAATATTCAAAACCAAGTTGAATAAACATATTTATCGAAACGACTAATCAACAAGAAAGTCCCACCACATATGAATCAGTTCATTTCAAAACAGGAAGATGAATTTTACTACACATTAAGGAATACAAAACTCAATGAAAATGGCTCAAGAATTTCCAACCACAAAACTTTATTACTTGCTTCAATTTCAAGCAACTTTCAAGCCATGCCATAATGGTTGGCGCGCTCAGCTGTTCAAACCACCTACAACTACGAGCGATTGAGGGAGCGATACTGACACTCTAAACCACTCAAATCAACAAAATCAATTTTCTCAAAAGAGGCTATATTATTCAAATAATACTCCTTGCAGTGTTTAAACATATAGTATTGAGTCTTGAAAAAATAGATATTTGCATACTAATACTGCTACAACTTTAAACTAAACATATAACCCCTTCCGTCAAACATTAATTACTACCATTAGCTTGCATACGAATACCATAATATCAACACTATCAAGCCCTTCATCAAAATTCAATATAAAGCACAAGTTCCTACTAACTTATATTCCACGCACTTAAATCATTCACAAATAAAGATAGAGCTCCCAATATTCCATGAGAGGTGTAAAATGAGCACAATAGAATGAAATTAAAATCAATAATTAAGGTGGTCATCATAAAAATCTTTGTCAAGCAAAGGACATCTAATAGCTGAAATCATAATCGAAATCATATACTAAATCCTTTAGTTATAATCTTTACTGTACAACTCATTGATAAATTGTACTATGAAAACTGCCATTGGAACATGAATTTGCAAGCATGGTGAATGTGATTCTTCACACAGAAGCAGTATTTACAAATGAAGGCCAAAATGTAAAGTCAATTGGAAACAAGCAAAAGTAAGGAAGAATGGATGAATTGTCAGACACGTTTAGCAAAAAGCATTTCGAACACCATCAGATGAAAAGCATCTCTCTTTTATGGAAAAGGCAATGTAATGGAGTTGTTTTTTTTTTTGAGGGTGCTTCCTATTTCATAAGGATGTTATCTCATATTTTGGATCAATAGTTAGCAACAAATATTTCAGCCACAATTGGCATTTCCATAAAAGACGTACTCTCTCAAGAATAGAGCCAAGAGAGATAACTTACTTTCCTTGCCTATTTAGAGAAAGGTAGTCTGTAATCTCAGTTTGGTTCAATGGTGTTTGATTCTCGATGCAGAAAACACAGTGGGAGATGAATCTCTATTCACGAGAAACTGCATTCCTTTTAATAATCCCTTGATTAAAGAGATCACTTGAAGCTTACAAATGTATATACATAACATACCAAGGATAATAAAAGAAAGAAGTGAGATTATGTCTCACAAACATAAGCCTCATGCTTTAGGTCTAAAACAATCACAAAAAAAAAATATGTATAAGGAAAAAAAACAAGTGAGCTACCTTCTCATGAACACAGGCCATATTCTTCTGCTCCAAAAAAATCATTAGAAAATAGATAAAGAGGAAGTGAGTTCCTGGATCATAATCATATTGAGACGGGTAAACAAAACTATTTGATGGATCTAAGCTATAATGTATATTCCACAAATATAAAGAGATAATATGGGATCAGTAAAAATGTAGACATGGATCATTCGCATACAAGGTCTCTCTGGAAGCTGAAAAACAAAAACAGTGACTCACCCCAATATCAGATGACCATCTAGATTTTGGAATGCATAAATGAATAAGATTGCTTTCCAGATCTAAAAGAATACCACAATACATGATCCAAACTGATCAACCCATCCATGCTCAGTTATCAAAATGTATATCATTACATGCTCCAGATATTTAAGATAAAACAAAAATGCCAAAACAAAATTTCAGGGTCAGTGTCTACATCTCATAGGATATGTACATAACCTTAAACCCCCACACAGATGGCTTGTTACAGAGGTCGTGATCTACCTTTTTATAAAGAAAAATGCAACTAGTAATCAAAACTCAAAAGAAATGAAAACGTTTAACACCGGCAATGTTTTCTAACCCCAAAACAATGCTTTTTGCAGTGACTTATTACACGTTTTACCAGATCCAAAACCATGTAAGTTTTTTTTTAATTAAAACATATTCTTTAGGTTGAAAGGATCATAGGTAGAGTGCATCCCTAAGATAGTATAGATCCAAAAGCATTGATAAATGTAGACAGATATGTGCACTACAACAAAAATTGGATTTAGCGTCGAATTTAGCGCCGGATTTTAGTGTAATTTTTTCATGATTGTGGTGAACAATCCGGCGCTAAACCAGGCGCTATTGTACATTTTCGTAAAACGCCGTCTATTGCATCTTTTTTTTCATCATTTTTAACATCCATTTTTGTGTCCATTTTTGCACCCAATTTTTTGCATCTAATGTTACGCCTTTATTTGCGCCCAATTTTTCAACTTCTATTGTATCTTTTTTCGTGTCCTTTGTTACATCCTTGTTTGCACCCAGTTTCATGCTCATTTTTGCATCCAATGTTCATATTATTTTGCTCCTAGTTTTTCATCAAGTCTTGCACCCAATTTTGCACCATGTTTTACATAAAATTATGTGTCCAATTCTGCATCTAGGTTTGCATCCAATTTTAGGCCCAATATTGCGTCTAGTTTTGCATCAAAATTTACTTATAATGTTGCATCCCCATTTGCATCTAATTTTGTATCTTGTTTTATGTCTTTTTTTGTATCCATGTTTGTGCCAAATGTTTCATTTCGTTTTACGTCATATTTTGCATCTAGGTTTGCACCTAGTGTTGCATCCCGATTGATGTCTTTTTTTGCATCTATGTTTGAGCCCAATTTTGCACCCAATGTTGTGCCTAGTGTTGTGCCTAGTTTTTCACCCATGTTTGTATCTAATATTGCATCTAGTTGTGTGTCCAATGTTGCATCCCATCTTGCGTTCAATATTACGTCTAGTTTTACATCCAATTTTATGTCCCGTCTTGCATCTAAAATTGTGTCTCGTTTTAAGTTTTTGTTTGCGCCAAATGTTGCTTCCAGTTTTTCACCTGGTGTTACGCCTAGTTTTATGTCCATCGATACACCATATTTTGTAGTCAATTTAATGTCAAATTTTACATCTAGTTAGGAATCCACTTTTTCATCTATTGTTGCATCTAGTTTTGGACCTATTATTACATCTAGTTTTGAGTCATTAATTGTGTCTAGTGTTGAGTCTCTTTTTGCATCCAATTTTGTGTTTAGTTTGACATCCATTTTTGTGTCCACATTTGCGTCTGACATAAGGTCGTATTTTGTGTCCACTTTTGTGTTTGGTGTGACGTCCACTTTTACATCATGTTTTGCATTTAGTATTGCGTCTAATATTGCATCCATCTTGCACTACTACATTTTTTACCTTTAAAAATACATTACAATATCATTAGGGCATGGAGGAATCGAACCACCAATCTCCTGCTTGTAAAGCAGGTGCTCTTCCATTGAGCTAGCACCCTCTGAGAATGAAGAAGAGGAGCAATATTAACACATAGATTTAATCATTTGTAATTCTAATAAAAGAAAATAAGATCCAAACACAAACATGCATAAAATCCAATTTATTTTTCCAAACACACTAATAAGCAAAAAAATCTACCATGCTTAGGCAACAAAATATCCTAAACAATTACGCAATCTTATTGTCATGCAACCATTCAATATCCCCCTACACCCATTTCATGGAAGGTCACCCTTTAAGAGGATAAAATGCTTTAGTTCACTAGTTTTTAAAAAGTGTTGCAACTCATTGGATATGAAATCATATTCCTCATACAAAAAAAATGAACACATCTTGTTTAACCAGGGCCAACATGTACAAAGTTCTTAATGGAAGAATAGTTCATTAATTTGTGTTAATCTCTATATGAATATTATTATATAAGAACAAAAATTGGAGTTGGATGTGGTGCCTCTATGTTAATTGTTTGAGTATTATGGTAAAAGTATTTGTAGCATAAGCAAGGAGCCTCTTATGGACTCTCTTGCAACATTTGTGTTGCACCAAGTACTTGCATCACTCTAAAGAAAGGTCAAGGCATAGAATTCACTGTGACTTCAGAAGTGTGGCCCAACCTAAGCATAGGTGAATGGAAAAGGAAAATATCACATCAAAAGTAGATTGCAAAATTTGGATCCTTGACAAATGTCAAATTTATATAAAGTTACAAACAAAATGAAATCAAGTCCCAAAAGCATCTCAATCTCTCAAGCATTGCTTCCCTTCTGGGGTATAGTTTACCTATAGCATTAGTGCCTGGTACTAATTTTCTATGAAATGGGAGCAATCCCATGAAAACCAAATCAATGGCAGTGGTTGGGAACTAAGTCACTATGAAGTGTTTAAGGAAAATAACTCTTATCAAGGTTTAGCAAATGTTACTATAAACAAATTAGGAAAAATAGAGGTTTAGCAAGGTTACTATTATCTGGCATTATATATCAATTTGGTGTCTTGTTAGGTTGACCTCAAAATCAGAATAATACTATTATCTAGCCTTATATATCAATTTGGTGTCTGATTAGGCCGACCTTAAAATTAGATTATAATTATTATTATTATAAAAGAAATCTTAGGTGAATGATATCCATACAAATTACCTGAGTTTGATCACCCAAATTCACAACAATAGCATCAGGAAAAGGCTCAATAGTTATCCATTGCCCGTCTCTAAGAACTTGAAGACCTCCAACTTCATCTTGTATCAGAAGTGTAATTGCACCCATGTCAGAACGTGCTTCCAAACCCAGAGTAAGCTCTGGCTGAGGGCATGGTGGATAATAGATGATGGTAATATTATGATAGGGTTCTCCAATTATATCCTGGATATAGGAAGATGAAAGACCAATGCTTTCAGATATAACAGTAAGCAGCCTTTCAGCAAGCAGCTTCATCTGCTCGCTATACTTCTGGAAAGGAGAGGAATTGCAGCAAATCTCTTTTGCTACACCAACCTTATTAATGAGCTTTGCAGTAAAGGCAGGATGGAAGAAGCAAGTAAACTTGTAGAAGAACTGCTTGAGAGGAATTTACTTCTTGGCATCAATACTGACAGTAGATTATACTCTGAATATTTTAGAAGATTGAATTCTGTGGGAACTGATAATTTGTTTGTTGGGCCAGAGCTTGATATCTCGTTTGTTGATTTCATCAAAAGGCTTTACCATGAAGGAAAGATACAGGAAGCAGCAACTATATTCAGGGAATTGGAATTAAAGAATCCAGCTTTTGGTATTTCAAGTTGTACTGTGCAACTTGATAGGTCAGTCAATGATGATGAAATTGATACAACTTCCATGCTGACAGCTAATACAGATGAAGAAATTCCGAAGGAGGTTTTGGCCACTCATGTCAGTTCACACGATATGGAATCTATCATCAGGCTTTGTAAGGAAGGTAGAATGCAAGATGCATTGATGTTTTATGATGAAATGATTAAAAAGGGGCTAGTGCCAAACTTTAATACTTTTAGTGTTCTCATTAGGTCACTTGACACAAATGACCTATAATATATATAGGCCAGCTGGTGTGGAATGCTTAGATTTAGCTTTGGAATTTGTTTCAGGTATGCCGGTGTATTTTTATTGTAGACAGCTTTCTTATCTTTGCAACAATAGAGTACAATGCTATTTTTACAATAAAAAAGTGCTCGCAAAAGCAAGCCTTCTGGCCTGTTGGCCTGACAGTGAAAATACACGTGTCACAGTGAACATGTGATAACCCTCAGAAGGAAGATAATTAAATCTTGATCTTAAATGAGGTACCTGGTGTTGACTAGGGATTAAAATACAACTACTGCAACCATACATGTAGGTGTAGAGGTTGCATAGCACAAAACTTGTCATAGCAACCCAAAAACAAGAAACCCTAACTCATATTATGTAGCCAAAAGTGCAAGGACTGTACTCAGTTTACCCTTCCAAAATTATAGCAAACTTTTGAAGTCACTATGGTATCAAAACCTGCACCAAAACGAGAAGTGCTCATGGCCCCATTCTCGCCTCACACTGTCAGACACACACCCCATAGACGATATAAAAGCACATTCCAAACACTGTATAGACTTGCAAAGACGTGAAATCTACAAAACATGAAGTAAAAATTAGTCCCAACTCCTGAGAACCTGTTGATGTTTTTTTGGAAGATGGAACCAGTTCCAGACCAGGCTGCCACCACCCAAGGCCAGTCTAGCCTAAAGGGTCTTCAAAACAACACCTAGAACTCAGATAGTTACCAGTGTAATATAACAGACAAACAAATTGGAGCATGCATTGAAGATGCATTTGAGAATGCAGAAAATGTGTTTTCTGCCTGTTTTGAAAGCTTCAGCACCCTTATGAATGGTCTTGGAAAGAAGGGCAGTTTGGAAGAGGATAATAATATTTTTAAACTAATGCTAGAGAAAGTTTTAGTTCCTAATGTTCATATTTACAGTAAGATGATAATTTCAAACTGTGAAAGGGGATGCATAAAGGGAGCCTTAAAACCGCGTTATGAAATGCAAGATAAGGGGTTATTACCAGCGCTGGAAACTTATCACTCGCTTATTTATAGACTTTGCAAAGAAAGGGACACATATGGAGCTCTAACGATTTACAATGAAATGGAAGCCAAATTTATGTTGCCAACTGTCTCTAGTTGTTTAGTTGTCCTTGATCTCTTATGCAGAGAAGGGAGGGTGAAAGAATCATGCAAGCTTCTAAAGGCAACATTGAAGAATGGAATTGTGGCAGATGAAGTTGTTTGTGCAATAACTATTAACAAGCTGCAGAACCTTAGATATACAAGCGTCAAAATGTAAAAGCTAAACAATATTAACAGAACATTAATTTCCCAATCAAACCACAATAGTATTCATATTATGCCAAGGCAATTTACTATTAAAGAAAAGTTACCTTTATTATCATGTCAGGATACTTTTCTGCAAGGTCTTCAATACTGGTGCCACCCTTTCTGCATGAAATGATAACCTGTATCAACAAAATTCAATCAGGGTTCTAATAATTTGTAAACCAAATGGCACACATTCATCCAATCTAAATTTCAAGCAACCAGATAAGTCAAGGAATTTGGAGATTAAAGAAAAATTCAAAAGAGGAAGATTACTGGTACTTAAATATATTCCCATGCTAAATAGTAAATTGTTCTTATCAGAGGAAGCTAAGTAAAAAGTGGCAGTACAGGGTGGCAGGTGCAGGGGGGTACTCACTGACCACGATGGACAAGAAGTAATCAGGTTTTCTTGGGGATTGGGAATCACCACCAATAACTATGCGGGGAGGTGTATGCCTTGTTTTCTAGAAACAGAATATGTTAAAAACCTTGGTATATGACAAATAACAATCTTTGAAGACTCCTTGCATTTCATTAAACAGGTGAGAACCACCAATAACTATGTGGAGGTGTATGCCTTGTTTCTAGAAACAGAATATGTTAAAAACCTTGCTATATGACAAATAACAATCTTTGAAGACTCCTTGCATTTCATTAAACACACGAGAAGCCACACTTTAAGGCATGGGCTGGGAGTAAATGATGCAGAATCTGCAAGCGGGCATGAAGATGATACTCTCTTTGGAGATCTGTTTTCAGAGGCTAGCAGGAAAGTAGTCATCTCTGATGGACATGAACAACCCTGCTCTGCAAATGACAGTGTTTCTGACTCCAGTAATATTCCTTTACAAGGAGCTGTTGAAGTGCTTAGTTTTATTAAAGAGTGCATTTTTTCTCCAGATTGGCATTCTTCTATTTACAAAGAAGCCTGTCACCAACTTAATGAAGAACATGTCAGTGCTCTTTTACGAATGCTACAGCCACAGCTTTCAGTTGATGAAAGAATGGAGGGGGATGGTGTTTCAGATATGTCCTATGAAAAACACTTCCTTGAACATTTTCACAAAGCATGCTTTAACCTATTACATGAACTTGTTATGAGGCGTGCCTTATCCATCGAACTTGAAGAACACCTAGTAAATCAAGTTCTGAAGGTAGAGGATGGTAAATCAGTAATATGTTTAGTCCTTTTGGTAAAGGTATATTTTTTCAGTTCTAAATAGCCTCTGGTTTAGATGAGCATATTCTCATTAATAGGTTTGTTAGCACTGGGAATGCACAGACAATCTGTTTATGATTTTTCCTATATTAGGAATCAAAATCCTTTTGAAGTTTTGTCTTTGAGCACCTAATTCTTGACTATTAAGCCTTTGTAAATCTGTTTATTGCAGTTAGTAAAATTTTAACTAGGGAGCAACATGACCTGTTAGCTAAGAGACTACATAATGAGGACTTGAATAACTCTATCATTCATTGAGAATCGTTTAAAATGCTTTGAGTTTTTGGGATTTCTTTATATGTGAGTATTGTACATGTCCTTTTCTTCATATTTGTCCTTTTTTCTCTTACATTCAGTTATTTTTTAGATGTACTGCATATTGCATTTTGGGGGGTGCTGAATGCCATGCAGTAGAGATAAAAGGAGAACTCCCTTTTTTGAAGAAACTCTGTAATGGTGGTAACTTTTTGCAACTCTTTTTATCAGTAATTCTATGGCTAGTGTAGCTAAACGGGGAAAAGACCATGAAATATAAATTGTCTAACCTCAATACAAAACCATTTGTGAGTCAAAATGAAAGGGACTAACTAAATAACTATAGACACCAACATCTGTGTTTGACTTTGAACTCTTTTAACAGTTCATAATTGGAACTTTTTATAGATTACATGGTATTGTCTGTAAATATGGTGTCTTTATTTCTGGAATAGGACTAGCTTAAGTGCAAGAAAGATATACAAATTGATTATGTTCTAATTTGGAACCAGTACACATTGGATGTAAAACAATTATTCCTAAGGACACAAAGAAAAAGAAGCTTACTGTAATAGTGCCATAGCATAAGCCCTGATTATGCTTTACTGAGGTAAAATAACATAATTATATATTTGTACCAAATTTTGTTATTTTCCTTCTTGTTGCTAGAGTTGTAAGGAAAAGTGGACCAACGTAGATAGCAGTTTTAGAGATTTTTAATCTAATCACTAGATATAGAGTGCAGGTTGAAAAGAGCAATTTAGGCCAGTTTAATCCAGGTTTCAGGACAACTTAGTTCCAACAAAACACGAGCTAATTAAACGAGATACAAAAAACTTACCAAGTTTAATATAAAATCCTAGCAACCTTCAATGGCAGACTATTATCTAGGGAACTAGAAGGAAAAGAAGAAAAGGCATTCATTCCAATGTAAATTTAAATGGAATTTTAACATTAACTCCTATTAGAATGGGATGCCAAATGGAAAATATCAGTAAACTTTTTCTTAAAGTTAACTAATCTGCCTCTCAAAGTGGCCCTTGGACAAATTACACCATTTCCTTTCCAATTACAGCTATAGGAAGATTGATAACAATGCATTGGAACAATAATATTTAATAGATGATGTTTCAATCTAAGAATATTTATTTGCGCAGATGAATGCTCCTTGTGTAAAATAGACATTTGAATTAAGAGATATATTCTCTGTAGCCACTTCCAGAGTAACATTGATTTTGTTAATATATGCTGGATCATCCTTATAAAATGTTTCCACACAAAACCTCAAAAGTTCTATGATCCTTGAATACTATAATTTAAGGGGTTGTGGTGACAAGATTCTCCGATATGTAATACTCCAGGGCACCCGATTTATCACTTCAGCGGGAAGCTTGATCATCAAGGCATAGCACTTACCCTGCCTGTATATCATCAGGAACTCTTGGAGCCAATTAACTCCTTTCTTTTGTATCATGTCAAAATAGTCGGCCTTCCTTCACCATCTATAAATAACACTAGCCAAGACTATAATTAAATGTCAGAATTCATGTGGGTTGTAGGCATTGGACCAGCAAATCAAATTGAATTTGTAAGGATGGATCAAGAAACTGCAAGTGTACGGCAGAGCTTAGAATTCAAAGATCAGATTTTTATCTTATCACTATTTCCTTGGGATGTCAAAGGTGTATGATTGTTTTGCACGAATCCCATCTGGACGACACTTTGGAGCTCATTATCCCATACATGTGATAACTACAAATGTTTTACAATTTATATTCAATACCTTTAAAAATAGGAAGAATGTCAACTACTGGTTCCTAATAATACTAGACCAATATTCAGAACATGGAAAGAGGAAGCACATAAATATATCAGAACATACTTCAGTGGTAAGCTCACTAAGTCGTTAGCATATGTGGTGTTTAAAGGTACCTGTGCATTAACATCTCCATAACCATCAATACATGCTATTTAAGCATTAATTGTCCTTCTAAGTGCTTCAGCTTGATTTACTATACCATGCCCCTTTGTTCCAATTTGGACAAGCCCTTGTTGGGGCTGATGAAGCTGGGGATATGATGTACTAGTGTCAGAAGAAAACACCATAGTTGGTGAAGAGCCTTGTGATTGAAGCATCTATAAACAGAGAACTCAACAATGAGGCTTTGCTAATAAGCATTTAATGTACAATTTCCACAAAATGAATGAAGGAGAAAAGTTTGTTAGTTGTTATTATTTTTTTACTGAAATAAACAACTAGCACACATAACTAAGAACTGAAGAGTGCCACTAAAAGATTTAGAATTCACAAATAAAGATTCGAGCAAATCTCTAACATAAAATCAATGTGTTCCAAACACATCTCCATGCCATATTAAAGACATGTAGAACATGTTTTTCTTTGAGATTTAGATAAGGCCTGTAAACTGACAGGACTTACATCTTTAGAAAGAATTCCTTCGACATTGAATTCCATACGGGGGTTAACAGCTGCAAGTTTCATTGATAAAAACTGCAAGAAACAAAATCCCCACCAAATAAGAATAATGCACAGTATAACGACAAGAGGTTAAACAAGTATCAGGCACTGGGTGAAATATCTTTGGCATCTTACCTCAACTTGCCGTTGCAATGACTATACATAGTTTATTATTTCATCAGGCATCACGGCTTTCCCAGTGGCCTACAAACATAATACTCTATTCAAATGTGCTGCATGAAAAATCCATTTTGCAAAGCAGTGAATATGATCTGAGAAAAATAAAACACAGATGCCGTGCACTACCTTACTACATCCAGGAACAAGGTCTTGCAGAAACTTCATCCGTTCACTAATTTTTTCTCTCTTCACCTGTCACACAGATAAGCTTAATTTTATACATCCAAGCAACTCGATGCATAGACACAAACATAATGTATCATCCTACAGAAGTTAAAAACAACTGGAACACTTACTCTCTCTGCAAGGCTGTGACTATTAGTGGCTTGGCGTCGCCTTGCTCTGACATGGATATAGTCTTCTTTAGGTGGTTCGGAAGTTTGGATATTATCTTTTGCTTGTTTTGGACTGCCTTCACCTATCTTTGCACTAGCATTCTGTTCTGCCTTATATTTTACATCATCCTTCTCCTTCACACCCTCTACAGTTTTATACTTCATGCCTTTCAGCCCATCTACCACCTCAGTAATCTGTCAAGAAGAATAACATATTTTTCAGATAAAAAAGTCAATGCAGAATATTTATTTCATGTCCTATTCTTCAGAATCCACAACCAATGCACAGGGTTCCTTTAATGATCAATGATTTGATTATATTCCCCATTGTACTAGCGTTCCTACATTGTTTAATTTCAGAGCACAAGAATTCATTCATTACCGTTTCCTTGAAAACATTTTCCCAAATACACAACTCTGCTTACAAGATCCATATTTGAAACTTATTTACAGGGCATTCGGGATCCAGTATCAAGATCTATTTTTATTTTATACCGAGGGGGGTTTGGTTAGCTGATGAATTCAATGGAGTGTTAAGCTATCCACCAGAGTCCCATTCTTGGCACATGGCATGAGTTTCAAAGCGATGAGGCCTGGTGTGAGTCTGAAGTGATTTTGGCAGTTTGGTAGAATAGATATCCCACAGGCCTTGGACCTAAGCAGAAGGAAGTCTGCTCTTTGTGGTATAGATTTTCGGGATATGACTCTCAAAGCACTTCCAAAAAGAGGAAATATATTTTCCATACACAAGAAATGCTTGATCAACCACGACACGAAGCGCTCTTCCATTGCAAAAAAATTCCTTCAATACCCGTTTTAAATTGAATTCTTTTGAAGGTGCTCAAGAAACCCTTCTTCTTATCTTAAATACTTTTCCAACGTACAATGAAAGCACAATCATATAACCAATGGATCTCATAAACTTATTTCCCAAGATGTTTTAAAAATTACACTCATATTCAAAATATTTACAATCAATTCCAAAAGTGTGATTACTAGAGTAAATAAAACCAACCTGTGTCTCCTTCTCGGCTTGGAGAGAAGCAAAATCCTTTCCTTTATCCTTTTGCATTTGTTTTCTCTTTCTTCCATTGAAGGCATTCGGAGCTGCTTCACTTGTATTCTGATCAAAACTGGAAGATTCTTCATGAGCAGTACTCACTTCTGCATCATCAGACTCATTGCCTGATGTTCCATGTCCTGGCGTAGAAGACCTTGACATCCTCCCAGCCTTTCGTACTCCAGTCTCAGCAGCGCAAACTTCCTCCTTCGATAGAGAGGTATCGGAAACCTTAGTCAGTTCATCCATGTTAGGCCTTGGGATTCTTGACATTGCATAATTATCAATTACAGATCTATGAAAGGGAGCACCAGCAGACTCACTGAGATTCAAGGAACCACCGCCCATGCCAAAGCAAGAAAGTTTGCAGCTCTCTCTGCTCTTATATGGTACATAGTCAAATGTATTTACTTTGTTGGTCTTCCATGGGTATTTACGCTCCCCAACCATCCCAATTTCCCTCCATTCATTCAATGCTACCAACTCTTTTTCAATGCCTGGACTCTGTTTGTTTGTTGTAGGTATCCGTTTCTGTGATGCTCAGGATTGTTAGGTTAGTGTATCTAATATTTCATGAAATAGTTAGATATCTTTGTGATTTCTAATTATTTCTAGTGGAAGATGAATTTAAGAGTTTGTCCTTTTCAGTTGGTGATAGTGGAGAAAAAAAATTGAAAACTATATTAGTAAAATAAAAATTAACATAAAATTAAATAAAAATAAAAATTAACATAAAATTAAAATTAAATTAATCAAAACTAAATCTCTAAATTGTTTTATGATGATTTTTTTTTATGGATTATCTTGGATGGTGGTAATATGAGAGATGAGGCCACTTGAAGATCAACACAAATAAGTGACATGGTGTAGTCTTCTCAAAGCATAGTAATTGAATATGTATGTGGAGGCAACAGGTAGGTGAGTGACATGTAAAGGTATAAGTTTGATAGTTTATATCTAGATTTTCATACCTCGAAGATGTGATTGAGAAGATTGCACTTGCAAGCTCTAGGTATTTTGTGATGCAGATCTCTACGTGATGGTAATTACATTGATGACGTGGTGGTTGATGCTATTGTGGTTGGTGGGTGTTTATTGCACTTGGTATTGCAAGATGAGGCATAAACTAACCAATTGGATTCAACATTATGAGAGGTGCTTATTTGGGTTGTCAATTGTCTAGGTCGATACATATTATGAGTTCAAAGCTCAGTTTACTCAATTCTTAACCTATCTCCTCTCTTCTCCTTCTTCAAGTTTTTCTCTTCGAGTTGGGTGAAAGTCTCCCAAGCAGTAATTTTATCAACCAGGGAAAATATCTATAGATATCAAAATATCTTGCTACAACCATTGTATCAAGGAAGAAAGAGCAGTAACCTTTCTAGCAGAAGTATCTTTGCCCCATTAGTTATGATTCCCACAAACAATGCCTAGAATGCATAAGTGCACTATGGTCA
>LPNX010900104.1:123622-242556 GCA_001517045.1 Pseudotsuga menziesii | reverse complement strand
GGAAAGCTCAACGGGGATCTACTTCAACCGTCCGAAATAAGGTACGAGGTTCGATCCTTTAGTGTTAGATTGTTTATTTCTATTGCATATTGGAGAAGAGTGATTTCTGGAGTCTAGCTGTCTGTTGTGGTACCCCAATCCATTGGAATTTCTCTCCATAACAGAAATCATCCACAATGTTGTAGCCGACAACAGCTCTAGTCGTGGCGTTATTGGAAACCCGACGTATGGGGGGGTATGGGAAAGGGGGTAACTGAAGAGGCACATTGACCAATTTGGACGTAGATGCCACTGATGTGTCAGCGGGTTCGGTGTTGGTTCCATACTGATTTCATCTGGTTTGTAGGTTGACCTCTTCAGTCGTCATAGCTAGCAGGTGGTGGGCACCTGTGTCGGCCGTGGGAGGTGTGTGGGAGGTGCCCTTGGAGCGTTGGGATTAGGTTGGGGAGGGGGTACGGTTGCTACCAACCCTTGGAATAGTAATGGGTTTTGAAGCACCATAGGAGGAGGCCCTTATGGTTCTGGGTTGGGTTGGGCTTGGTCTATTGTGTTGGTGGCATGTTGAACCTCATTCCGTATGGCCTACTTAGTGTGACCCATGAAGGGCCACTCGAATGTGTAGTTCTCGTAGACCTCACAAAGTGTGCATGGTTAGTTCATACGCAACAGGGCGTTGCATCTTGGTGCATTTGGTCATGGAGGATTTTGGGATGGCCGATTTTCCATGACATTGTTGGGAGGATTTGGTTGTTGACCGCCTCCCTATGGTTGATTGTTGCCTTGGTTTTGGGATTGGTTTTTTCTGGCTTGCCCTTGTTGGTTATTGGGGTATGGCTAGTTGGGACAGTTTTGTTATGTAAACACCTGTCCCAACTGAGCAGGTGGAGCAGGGGCGAGGGTTTGATCTGCTTGCACTAGTGGTGCATAGTATATTTGGGTGGGTGGTGGTGCCACAAATGTGGGAATTTGTCCCGTGTATTGCTGTGTCTTCCACGCCAAGGCCTGAGCCTGCTGTGGTGGTGCGGGTTGTGCATAAGAAGTCATGGCTCTAGACTGGGACACCATTATTGCATAGTCTAGAGTTTGTTTTGGTAGGCAACACTAGCAGTGTTGCTTGGTTGTGGTGGTATTGTAGGTGGTGTCGGACGATGCTATGGATGTTGGGAGACTGAGCCTATGATGCCATCTGCAGCATGGGATGCCCCTGATAAATCCCAGTAGGAGGTACCCACATGGGGAGCATCTGGAATGACAGTGTAGAGGTACCCATACTTTGCATAAATCAGATCAAACTACTGGGCTTTAAAGATGGCTTCTTCTTAGGATTGGGGATGTTCAAATGTGACGTCTTTTGCTATGGGTGGGAGCAAGGTCTTGAGGAACCAATCTAGGAAGATCCTATCATTGAGTTTGATCTTACACAAACTATGATGTCACCGCCACTCGTGGATGTGGTCAGTTATGTGGGTCGCAGTGTTCTGATGGCAAGATAACAAGATCTCCACCCCTTCGTCATATCTGACGGGGAGTTGGAAATATTGCAGGAACATGAAATCCAGGGAGTTGAAATTTGGGTACTTGGCTTGTGGTAGCTCAATGTACCATTTGGCTATAGCACCTATGAGGGTGCGTTGGAACTGTCTTAGCCTGATCGAATCATCGATGATGCTATTTGATGAGCACCATAGATGAAATGTCATGATGTGGTTTTGGGGGCACTCCCCTGCCTTCCCTTCAAACTTGGGAATATTTGAGGGCAGTTTGGTTGGCATGGGAGGCCAAAATGTTTTATGGTAGATGGGGTCATTTATCAATTGAGCCAAATTAGGCAAGTTGAGATGAGCCATGAAGGGCATGTTTGACCCCAGGTTGATGTGAGATGGGGTAGATATGGTGATGGGGTTTGTAGGTGCATAATGCACCTACATAGCTAGGGGTACTGGTGGTGCCATTGTAGATGGGCCAGTGCACCCAAGTGTGGTGGGAGGGACAGTGTTTGTGGAAGGGCCACTGCCCCCATGTATGTCAGGAGAGGCAGTGTAGGTGGAAGGGTCATTGCCCCCATGCATTGCAGGTCAGACAGCTTGGGTGATCACTATGGGTGGTGGCAATTGACTAATGATAATGTGCACGACCATGCTGGGGCTTCCTACACAGTTGTTGGTGATAGTATGTGGTGTCAACATGGGTCTACTAGCTATGGAAATGCCAAAAAACGGATCCAGGTTTGCACCAGCCATGGGGCTTGATGGTGTAGTGTGAAGGTCTAGTTCAGACTGATATGGGTCTGAATCTGAATAAGAGGCTATGTGGCCTTCTGATGGTGTGAGAGGTCATTGAGAATGGTCTCGACGATGTCAGTTCAATGACCTGAATTGTGGTGGTTCGCCTCTTAGGCATGAGGAAGAGCATGAGGGATTAATTGTGTTAGATTTGTGTATGAAACTGGTGGAAATGATTTTTTGGACCCCAATTTCAAATGGATTCCTATTGGCTACAGGTGGTCACTCGGCCACCAAGATTGCTAGAAGACAGCACTTGGATTTTTCTTCACGATATTTCTACTCAATCGATGGGGGTCGTTGCCCATTTCGTGTGGCAATTCCTCTCAGCGGCTAGCTACTTTGGGGTTGCCGTGGTACTCCTCACAATGAGTTTCTAGGCTGATCCCAAGTACTTCCCATGGTTGAGGCAGTCAGGGACTTATGTCCTCAAATACTGCAAATTTTTTACTTAGTGTAAATTTGTAAATTTTAGTGGCTCTCTCAGCGTCATGAACTAAGTTGGGTTGATTTACGTGGTATGGCATGTATGTCTTTTTTTTTTCTATTATCTGGTGGCTACAAATGGTTTATGAATATTCCGTAGAGTTCATCATATTGTGGTTAAAAGTAGTAAATAAACAGAAATTTTGTAGACAGATACCATTTTTTACCCTGAATTGTGATAGCCTAACTAGGTGACTACCTTACACCTATATTCTTCTTCAACTAGGAAAATATTCTTCTTCAACTAGGAGAGGATACTAGGCTCTCGACAAAATGGGACTAGGCCCATCTGTAGATCCATAGGTCACCTCCCGGATGCAAGGTTGGTCAACAGGGAGGATGCTTAGTGCCATGAGAAGCCCTCCTTCTCTACCTCGTCTACCTTCCAAGTCACCCATTTTTAGTGGTTTTGAACAATATTGGGTGAAGTTCCTATTACTATATGAGTTGTGCCCTTCATCTTATCCCAGAATACCTCAAAGGGTGATGACTGGGTAGAGGAGGAAGGGTAAGCAAGATTAGTGATTTTATGTTAGTTTTAGTTAAGCTATATTCATTAACCCATTAAATTTTTTTAACTTACACTTTGTTCTATTTATGAAATTGTGATTAACATAAACATAAACAGAAATGAAATAATTGTGCTGGATAGAGGTGGCTGAGCCGCACTGACAGTCCTTAGTTACTAAAAACCATCTTCTGAATGATAGATCGCATGTTTTGGGTCAAATGTGGCAAGGGGGTTGCCAAATTTTTCCAGAAACAGGCGAGGGGGTCGCTCAGATTTTGTAGACAGAAGCAGTCTATCTTTCTGAAGGAATTCACACCTTTCGGGGAACAAGGGAAACCTGGTTGCACCTGTGACGCCTAAATGAGCGACCTGGTCCCCTGTTTAGGCCCGATAAGTGCGACCTACTCCAGATTGGGGTTTTTTTATTATCCTGAGTTAGATCTGATCGACAGTAACCTGTACTGTGGCCAAATGGACTCGGATTTTCCTTGTGGAGGATTCAGCAGTAACAGAAACTGTAAATAAACAACAAGATTTAAACTAGATTTGACAAAAAATTTAACCTCAGGAAAAACTAAACTGAAACTTGAAAAATTTTAAAAACAGACCCAGGGATCCTGTGGGATTGACCTAGTATGGTCGCCAGTTCTATAGCAGGGATTTATCTCTTGCTACAGGGAAGGAATGGCTACCTTCCATCTATAGGATGGAAGGATAGGTTCCTGTATGGAAATGAAGAAAAGAAAAGCAAAAATGTAGCTGGACAGTAATGAAAACTCAAATGGAGAACCCCTCTGCAAACAATGTTAGGGTTCCACTCCTAATAACCTACAAAAACATATTAGAAAACCTGCAAAGAGAAAATGAAGACTTGCAAACAAGCAATGGATTAGATAAAAGCAAATACACAAAAAGAAATATACATGTATATCTTTTCTTTGGTGCAATGGGCCACCATGCCCTAGCTGGAAGAAGCACCTCTCTCTCTCTCTCTTGGCAATGGAGGAGCTATGTCTCAATGGGAGAATGAATGGATGAGAGGGGGAGGTGGGTGGCTTGAGAGACAAAAGGTCTTAAGGCATCCATGGTCAGCATAATAGTATGAAAGGGAGGAATGTTTTGAGAGTGAACCCCACCCCTCTATTTATAGCTTTTTTGGGGCTTTAGCCCCTTTTTGGAGGCTTTAGCCCCTATGAGAACTTACTTAGGCTCTTTTTGGGGTTTTTAATCCCTTTTTCTCATTCTTATGCTTTTTTGAGGGTGTGGGGGTCTAATGGGGTGAAATGAGGGTTGTATATGGGTGTCCTTGGGTGGTGTAGTCCATGTGGAGGTGAGTGAGGGTTTTTTCGGGTTAACAATTCTCATCATGTCTTCCCTGGGAAAAATGCAACCTATTACTTCAGAGTATAGAAACGATTCAAGTCTAGTAGCCACTTTCATCAAAGCTGACTTTTCAATGTTAGCATAAATTGTCAGTTCTTCAAACCTAGCATTAGGTACATTCTGGTTTGAGATCATTCTAAAAATTTCTCCCCATTTGTAATCTGGTTCTACTCCAATAGTGGCTTTGGTTTCTTCATAGATGAATTCTACTATGGTTATTATTTCTATCAAAACCCCAAAATTTCACAAAAATTTAAAATTTTGAGATAACATAAAATGCTGAAACTGCAGTTTACTAACAGCTAAAGGTTAGCAGTAAAAGAAACAATCAAATGGTAGTATTACCTAATCTCAAATTACGTTAACTAAGAAGTTTACTTTTTGTAACACGAATAAGGTTTACTTGCGTATTATTTTATTTCAGTTTACTGATGAGTCCTTTTTTTTATGAAAAGTAGGTGGAATCTAAATTTGAATCCTGGGCTTACTTAGCATTTATGCTAACGCAAAAAGATTACTGGTTCTTATAGGTTTACAGATATGATCGAACAAGTAAATGTTTTAATTTCATAAAGTATCCAGAAGTGTCTATTTGCAATTAATAAGCTTAGTAAATAAGCTGCTAAATTCCAAGCAACTTCCATGAGGTAAATTAGTTTGCTTTCTTCGATTTTTCTTGTAAACGAAGTTCAAATAAATGCGTTTCTTTCTTTATCGTACGTAGCAATAGTAAAGATATTTACTGTGGCTCTAAACTTGTAATCTTAGTTGTATAGTAACTTCCACTTTAATATGCGTATCTTGCAACGTTATACTGATTGTACTGTTGGTTATTATACATTGTCATACTATTTACTTGAATATCAAGTTGATCGATATTTATCTTCTGCAAGGAAACTTATAGCATGTAAACTTCTTGACATTATAAGTTTGATTAGTGTAAAAACAATAGCGTATTTTCACATGAAACACTGTTTGCCTATATTTCTTAAATCTAAGTCAATTCATGTTATTCCAATTGATTATGGACTTCAGTAAAATTATTCCATATAATTTTCATTATTATTATAATGCTTTTCTTATATTAAGTTACTATCTACAATAGCTTCTAAGGTTGATGTTTTCTATAATGATCAACCTTCTATCCTATGCTAAGCACCAGTTATCTTGTATAATCATAAAATCATCCTACCAAATATATAGACATGGTAAATTACTAGCATTTTCCAAGTTGATAAAATAACTATTGTCTACTAAAGTCTAAACCAATTTGAACTATATAAAAGAATTCATAAATGTGTTCTTTTACTAGCAAACTTTATAGTTTATTACCATTTGATTCGTTGGTTTTTATAAGTCTTATGAACATGCATAAACTAATTTGTTTATAAACATACAAGTCTAAAACAAAGTTGAACTTGTAAAGAAATCATGATTCCACTCTTTACTAAGCTATCCAACTTTGTAAAATTGTTCTCCACTTAAGTCGTGGGTTCTTAAAAATATTATATACATGCATACTTAGCATTGAATTGCTAGCATACAAGCTTACTATAATTACAAGATTCTATACATGATCGTTTTCGGGATAGACTAAAGTTTAAGTGGTGACACCTTTTTCTAGGTCAACGTTAACTTAACGTTGTTATCCCAATATCAATGATGAACTAAGAAACCATATGATAAGCAATATATACGATATATGACATGATAAAAAGGCATATCTTATAGTTTTATGCATTGTATGATAAAAATCATTGTTTAAATGATTGGAACTATTTGCAATGCAGGTGACTATGGAACTCGACCCACACATTGTTTGATTTTTCCTGAGACATGTGGTCATCTCCTAGCCATATATTGGAGAATATAAAACTTTTACAACCCTAACACCTTGTCATTCTTCCTCCGCAGTTTATGCTGGCCTTCGGTTGCTCTGCAAGCTTTCCATGGCGGCCGTGGGTTGTTTCTTGTTCCATCTTGCTCTGATCTTTGAGTGGATGTTGTTGTAGTTTTTAGTGCTTAGTATTAATGCCATTTCTTTGTAATCATGGTTTTTATCTTGCAAGAGTTTGTTGGTTTCGCTGCACTTGGCTTGCAGCCTGTCTATACTCCATTTTGCTCCTTTCTTAGTCTGTCACTGCTATGCAAAGATGAGAGTTTACTTGCTATTTGAGAGTGCTTTGCCCTCATTGTAGGGTTTGGAAAACTATAAGCATGTGTTTCTGTTGGTGATAGTCTTTCCATAGGACTACTCGAAATTCATATATGAAGTAAATTATTAAGTGTTGTTTTTATCATACAGCATGTGTTTTTCTTTTACAATAGGGTATACAATATTTTAAGTACTTCGTGTACTAACACCTTGTCATGAAATCTCCTTGTAGGGGCTTGAGACTACATTCATCAACCATGGAGAAGAGTACATCGTCTGTCTTCGAAGGCCGTGGATTTATATGGGTAATCCCTGTGGTCAAATGCTGGGTTCTTGCCCTAATTGTATTAGGGTTGTTGATTGGAGAAACCTTGAACTAGGAAGCTTTTCTAGGCTTGCCATTAGCTATGTAGTCTCTTTTAAAGGTCCTTGATGTTTTTTTTAACAAGTCTTCAAACCCTTGCTAGCTGATGGGTGGAATCGGCCGTGAACTGAGTGTTGTATTTGGTTTTAAAAGTTCAGCCTTATGGTTTATTAATATAAAACAATAGTTTTGTTATGACAGTTCTGTCTTCGAGCTTGGACTGGGTTTACAATGTTACTATTGATGTTCTGTGTACTTAGGGTTTTAACTGTATTCGATTGTGAATGAAGTTATTTACTAATTAATATACTCTGTAAAAGATTACTGTTAATGTTTTTAAGACTGTCACACAGTCATGGTTAATTTATAAATTTTACTCATTTTGCTTGAAAATACGAGCTACGGTTTTCCTGCAGGAAAACAATGTTTAAAAAAATTGTTCAACATATTATTAACAAGTTCTGTTACTTTGTTAATTTGGTTTTTAACTAGCGTTACAGGTGTGTTGGGAGAAATTCCGATTATAACATTACAATTGTGTTTTTATTTGTCCTTAATGGACTGTAAACCATTTATAATAGTTTAGTTGGTTATAATTAAATAATCCAAGTAATCGGATTATAGCTTAAATGTTTGTCAATTATAAATATGATATTTATTTAGGGTTTCGACCCTATAGTTTATTTTTACAGGTATATCCTGTTTGTAATTTTTAAAACAATTCTTTCATAAATAATCATTTATTTAAATGTTAGTTATTATCATATTTTATTTGTTTTATTTAATAAATGACAGATAGGGTTTATTTTGAGATCTTTGAAAACATGTGCATAAACTCTACAACTTAGTTTGTTCTTTATAATTTAATTATTTTAATAACACCCTACCTGGGTTTGAGTATTTGTTAGACTTCAGTTAGTTGTTAATACTTGTAAATAAGCTAAATATTTGTAGTTTAAATATTTATTTAGCTGAATGTAATAAAGTAGTTTGACTGGTTTATTTCTACTGCATATGCAACAGGTTAATAAATAAACACAAGGAAAAATAGCATAACCCGGTTTACCCTCCTGCATATTTTAATTTCAATAAGAGAATAATGTACTGCGTATAAGCATAACATCTTATCTACTAGGGTATCTTATTAATATGATAATCCTTCTACCTGTAATGAGTTATTTCTATTTCTTTTCTAGTATACTTACATAAATAAGTTGGTTAAACAATAAACATAGATAAACATGTTATTGTTCTTTTTCAATAATAATCTACATACAGAAATAAATTACTTGCTATTGTAAAATGCATAACATATCTAATCATTTCAGTCTCTTATCATTTCCTTCATCTACTTTAAATACTCTGTCTGTGCTGGAGTACGTCCAAACATGGAAAAACACAGATTATAATTATTTTCATCTAATCAGATTCATTCCTTCACTAATCCAAAATATTACTAACTCTAACATTTTACAACTAAATATTTAACATTCATTTAGCAGTTAGATTCACATTTAACCATCTAACATAGTAAAATAAAAGATTTTAGAACCTGACTAAGATGGAAAACAACAGCGTTAGGAGGTCGTTTGTCCCTACCAACTCCTGGAGAGTGCTCAAACAACGGTCCCTCAGCACTACCAAGCGTTCTCCCGGTCTTCTTGGCTGAGAATTGGTGGAGCAAGCAAACAATAGACTATTCCAATGAATCAGTAATCACTCTACACTTAGTAGTAAGATCCTTCAGTTGAAAAGCTGCACTAGATCACTTAGCAGTTATCCCCTCAAACTGCTTCCACAAATTCGCTTGCCATTGAATTTATCAGAAATACATTCACCTGAATGATCCCTTCCTTAGAATGAGTAGCCTCAGCTCTCTTCAATGAGAATTTTTCTAAAGATTTCCCAGGTATTTTGGGTCAGTTGTCATTAATTGAGCCACCTGCTTTGATCCCACTTTCTTGGGGGATCATGACCCCAAATGTAGGGAGGTTGCCACCTGCAATAGTTGGAAGTGGTTTGAAGATGCTGCCACATGTATGTTTGCTCTCCACCCAGTCTCCTCCACCAATTTGACCGGTAAATACTCTTTTAACAGCTCTCCTAAGCTGTTGTCTCCACCTTTATTTATTTATAATTAAAATATTCAGAATTACATTAAATATCCTTGACTCTGCTGAGTCATCAATTACAACTTAGCATAAAATTTAACATATTGTCTTTAAATAAAATCAAATAAGATAATATTGTTTTTTGCAAAATTGGCGCATGTGACATACACACCCCCTTAGAACATAACATCGTTCTCGATGTTATTTATTCTTCATCCTTAGAACTCTCTTGGAACAGAATTGGATATGCATCTCGCATATTAATTTATGATTCCTAGGTGGCTTCCTCTGGACTAAGGTGCTTCCATTGCACCTTCACCTATCCAATGGTGCGGTTCCGAAGTGTGATCTCCCTCCACCCAAGGGTACAGTCCGGTTCCACCAGAAAATATTCTTCTGGTTCCACTTGTACATCATTCCGGTTAACAACATGAGTAGCATCATGAACATATTTCTTTAATATAGAAATGTGAAAAAAATTATGTACTCTTAAATTGGGTGGTAATGCTAATTGATAAGCTACTTGTCCAATTCTGGGTAGAATTTTAAATGGACCACAGTAATGAGGTGCTAGTTTTGCACAACCCCCCAATCTCAGAGAGCTCTTTTTGGGCCTCACCTTGATGAACACATGTTCACCTACCTGAAATTCCTTTGGAGTTCTTTTAAGGTTTGCTTGACTTTTTTGTTGATCCTGTGCAACCTTCAGATTACCTTGTACCTGCTTTACAATATCTTCCATTTCCTTTAACAGTTCAGGACCTAATACCAATCTATCCACCAGATTACTCCAAGAGATAGGAGTATTACATTTCCTTCCATACAAAATTTCGAAAGGACTAAATCTGGCTGATGGCTGATAATTATTATTATAAGCAAATTCTACCAGATGCAAACAATCCTCCCATTTACCTAGCTGGTCTTTCACATACATTCTTAATAAATCTTCCAGTACTTGGTTTACTCTTTCAGTTTGTCCATCTATTTGAGGATGGAACGAAGTACTAAAATTTAATGTAGTGTTTAATCCTTTAAACATAGACTTCCAAAAATTTCCTGTAAATTTAGGATATCTATCTGAGATTATGACTTTTAGTATTCCATGCAATTGGAAAATATGTTTTAGAAAAATATCAGCTATATTTGCAGCTTTGTATGTAGTTTCAACAGGTATAAAGTGAGCTGCGTTAACTTATCGACTACTACCATAATAGAGTCATTTAAATTCTGATTTCTAGGCAGTCTAGTAACAAAATTGAGACTGATTATCTCCCATTTGCAGCTAGGAATGGGTAATGGATGAAGTAATCCTGCTAGATGTTGATGTTCAGTTTTCACCTGCTGACATTCAAAACACCTAGTGATATATTCTGCTATTTCAATTTTCATTTTTGGCCAAAAATATTATTTTCTTAACATAGTTATAGTCTTTTGATAGCCTAGATGACCTGAGTATGGAGTTTTGTGTATTTCATCCAAAATTAACAACTTAAATTTAGGTATGTTAGGTGCATACATTCTGTCTTTATACAATAAAAATTCTTTTGCATTCAAATTGTGCCCTTTACATAAGCTTTCTGTTGGATTTTCTTTAGTTTTAGGTTGTAAATTTTGGTAAATTTCATCTTGTTCTATTCCTGTTTTAAGCTGTTCATTCAAATCTGTAGTATATGTGCTAATAACTGCTGCAAAATTTAGCCTTGTATTCCTACTTAATGCATCACCAACTTTATTTTCTTTACCTTTAATGTGCTGAATTTTGAAATCATACTCACTTAGAAAAGCTAGCCAGCTAGCTTGTCTGGCATTTAGATTAGGATGATCTAACAGATACTTTAATCCTTTATTATCAGTATTTAAAATAATTTTTTTGCCAATTAAGTGATGTCGCCACATCTTTAGACCATGTATAACAGCTGCTAACTCCAGATCATAAGTTGCATAACTCTTTTCGTGAATTTTTAACTTTCTAGACTCATAGGAAATAACATGCCCTTCTTGAGTTAGAACACCGCCCAAGCCATCATTGCAAGCGTCAGTGTAAACTACAAATTATTTATTAGGATCGACTATTCTTAAAATAGGTGCACTGGTTAATAAAGTTTTTAACTTTTTAAATCTTTCCTCACATTTCTGGTTCCAATCAAACTTCTTCCCTTTCTTCTGCAAAGAAGTTATCAGATTCACGATCCTCAAAAAACCTTCAATGAACCTCCAGCAGTAACTGGTAATTCCCATGAAAGATCTAACATCAGTTACATCCTTAGGAATTGACCAATCTTCGATTGCCTTTATCTTTTCGGTATCTACTGAAATCCCTTCCTTGGTCACCACATGACCCAAGTACTGAATCTTATCCTTGAAGAAATAACATTTACTAAACTTTGCGAAGGGTTGATGATCTCGCAACTCTTGCAAAACAATTTTTAAATGTTCTTTATGTTCTTCTTCAGTTTTTGAATAGATTAATATATCATCGATGAACACGACTACAAACTTATCTAGATACTTATGCATAACGTTGTTCATTAAACACATAAAAACAGCTGGGGCATTAGTAAGCCTGAATGGCATAATGACAAACTTGTAATGGCCATATCTAGTTCTAAAAGCGGTCTTAAAGATGTCTTAATCTTTAATCCTAACTTGATGATATCCAGACCTTAAATCTATTTTCGAAAACACCATGGCTCCACGTATTTGATCAAACTTATCATCTATGCGGGGCAATGGGTATCGATTTTTAATGGTCATCTTATTCAACTGACAATAATCTATGCAAAATCACATGGTCCTGTCCTTTTTCTTAATGAAGATGACAGGTGCCCCCTAGGGAGACACACTAGGTCGAATATACTTTTTATCAATTAGTTCTTTTAACTGATACTTTCATTCATTAAGTTCAAGTATGTTCATTCAATAAGGGGCCTTTGAGCTAGGTACTGCACCAGGTAATAACTCAATGGTGAAATCCAGTTCTTTTTTCGGAGGTAGTCCCATAATTTCTTCAGGGAATACATCAACATATTCTCTTAAGACTGGTATGTCTTCCAATTTTAATTTATCTATCTTATTTAGACTCTCCTCATCAGTTATTGTTACTGCATAAGCTTTGAAACCCTTCCTAATAGCTCTTTTAAGCCATAGAGAAAATATTTTCCTTATAGTGGTTTTTCTAGGGATTCCTTTTACACTTACTGGTTTTCCATCACTGTTTAAAAATGTGAAGGTTTTATCATAACAATTTAAAATTACCCTATGTTGTTTTAACCAATCCATACCGATGAGTAAGTCATAAGAACCAAGAGGTAATACATTAAGCTTCACAATAGTTTTAAATGATCCATAACTACTGCACATGCTTTTACAAAGCAAGTTACCTTTCTTTTAGAACCATTGGCTAACTGGACCAACCAAGAATTCTCAAATTTTTCAATATGTAACTTACATTTTTCTACCATTTTAGGTGCAATATAACTGAGACTAACTCCTGGATCAATCAAAATAGTTACAAAGGTTTGATTTATCATACCTTCTACTTCCACCATGGAAGATTGATATTTTGCTTATCGATTCTCCAAGGCTGCATTGATTATGGGCATAGTCCTCGCTAATTCTCTGACAGTCATCTCCTGATGTATGGTATGAATATTGCTGACAGTCTTTTTTTGATTAGGACAGACTGAAGCATAGTGTGGGCCATTACACTCCCAACACTTTATAGGTTCTTTGCGTTCAAAATTCTTGGTATAATTATTATGGTTATTAGCAAATTATTTACCCTTGGAATTATTCTGATTGCTTGATGAATTATTCTTATTTCTTGAGAAATTTTTGTTTGGAAAATTTCTGACCCTATTGTTCTTAGAATTTCTATTGGGCACAAAGTATTTCTTCTTTGGCTCATACTGATTATTATTTTTCTTGGCCTTCTAGTTGGCCATGCTTTCCTTCTTCCTATTCTGTTCAAAACAGAAGTTAGCTTTCCTCATAGCTTCTTCCAAATTATTTGGATTTTCATACTCAATCCTGTCCTTAATATGATAAGGCAGACAACTGAGGAATCACTGTACCTTTGGTTTCTCATCTACAAGGTATGGCATATACCTAAGCAGACTTGAAAACTTGCTGTTTAGATCTTTCATTGTCATTGATCATAATTTAAGCTCATAAAACTCTTTTGCTCTCTCTTCATAATATTGCTCCAACAGAAATTTCTTTTTAAAGTACCTCTTGAAGGTACTCCAGTTTACATTCTTCTCTTTTATTCCCTTAACTCTCTTCAAGTCCTACCAGCAAATGTCATCCTTTTCTGAGAGATTGTAAATATCCATTCTAGCCTTTAACTGATTAGAATAGTTATATATTTGGAAGTGCTTCTTCATCCCAAATAAATAGGATTCTGCTTCCTCTCCCTTCTCAGTCTATCCATTGAAAGTTGGTGGTTTTAGTTTTTTAAATTCCCCAGAAATTTCCTCATAAGGTTTGTATTTCCTCTTTTTAGTGTAATGATTGTCATCACTACTATCACTAGTAGAATGCAAATTACGTTGTTCACCAAACACCTCTGAAGATGAACTGCTTTCATTTTTAGTATGTTTCATCTTTTTAAATTTACGTTGATGACTTGTATCTTCCGATTTAGTTCTTCTACCCCTTTCCTCAGTTTGAAACCTTTCTATTGGGATATGATTGAGCTCCTCCTGAGCCCTCAGAATCCTTTCATTCTATCATTTTACAGATTCCATTTCAGATTTTAGGTCTTTTACAGTTTCTAACAGTTCTGAGCAATTGGTAGTTAAATCTTTGGGTATAGGATCTCTTGGTAATTTTTCTGGTTCAGTAAATGGAGATTCCTCCTCTGCAAAATCCTGCAGCCTTTCCATACCTTTTTTTAAACTTCAGAAACAATTTCTTTGTTGAATAACATTTAAAAAAAAATACATCAGCATAATAATTCAATTTACTATTTCATAAAAGCTAGTTGGGCTTCATTAAGTCCTAGTGTTTGAACCTTGTGCTCTGATACCACATGTCAAAACCCCAAAATTTCAAAAAAAATTAAAATTTTGAGATAGCATAAAATGTTGAAACTGTGGTTTACTAACAGCTAAAGGTTAGCAGTAAAAGAAACAATCAAATGGTTAGTATTACCAAATCTCAAATTACGTTAACTAAGAAGTTTCCTTTTTGTAACATGAATAAGGTTTACTTGCGTATTGTTTTATTTCAGTTTACTGATGAGTTTTTTTTTTCTATGACAAGTAGGTGGAATCTAACTTTGAATCCTGGGCTTACTTAGCATTTATGCTAATGCATAAAGATTACCGGTTCTTACAGGTTTACAGGTATGATCAAATGAGTAAATGTTTTAGTTTCATAAAGTATCCAGAAGTGTTTCTATTTGCAATTAATAAGCTTAGTAAATAAGCTGCTGAATTTCAAGCAACTTCCATGAGGTAAATTAGTTTGATTTCTTTGGTTTTTCTTGTAAACAAAGTTCAAATAAAAGAGTTTCTTTCTTTATCGTATGTAGTGACAGTAAATATGATTACTGTGGCTCTAAACTTGTAATCTTAGTTGCATAGTAGCTTCTACTTTGATATGCGTATCTTGCAATGTTATACTGATTGTACTATTGGTTATTATACATTATCAAATCTATTTACTTGAGTATCAAGTTGATCGATATTTATCTTCTACAAGGAAACTTATAGCATGTAAACTTCTTGACATTATAAGTTTGATTAGTTTAAAAAAAATGGCGTCTTTTCACATGAAACATTGTTTGCTTATATTTCTTAAATCTAAGTTAATCCATGTTATTCCAATTCATTATGGACTTGAGTAAGATTATTCCATATAATTTTCATTATTATTATAATTCTTTCCTTATATTAAGTTACTGTCTACAAAAACTTCTAAGGTTGATGTTTTCTATAATGATCAACCTTCTATCCTATGCTAAGCACCAGTTATCTTGTATAATCATAAAATCATCCTACCAAATATATAGACATAGTAAATTACTAGCAATTGCCAAGTTGATAAAATAACTATTGTCTACTAAAGTCTAAACCAATTTGAACTATGTAAAAGAATTCATAAATGTGTTCTTTTACTAGCCAAATTTATAGTTTATTACCATTTGATTCATTGGTTTTTATAAGGCTTATGAACATCATAAACTACTATGTTTATAAACATACAAGTCTAAAACAAAGTTTAACTTGTAAAGAATCCATGATTCCACTCTTTACTAAGCTATCCAACTTTGTAAAATTGTTCGCCACTTAAGTTGTTGGTTCTTAAAAATATTATATACGTGCATATTTAGCATTGAATTGCTAGCATACAGGCTTACTATAATTAAAAGGTTCTATACATGATCGTTTTCAGGATAGACCAAATTTTAAGTGGTGACACCTTTTGCTAGGTCAATGTTAACTTAACGTTGTTATCCCAATGCCAATGATGAACTAACAAACCATATTATAAGCAATATATACGATATATGATGTGATAACAAGGCATATGTTATAGTTTTATGCATTGTATGATAAAAATCATTGTTTAAATCATTGGAACTATTTGCAATGCAGGTGACTATGGAACTCGACCTACCCATTGTTTGATTTTTCCTAAGACATGTGATCATATCCTAGCCATATATTGGAGAATATAAAACTTTTACAACCCTAACACCTTGTCATTCTTCCTTCACAGTTTATGTTGGCCTTCGACTGCTCTACAAGCTTTCCATGGCAGTTGTGGGTTGTTTCTTGTTCCAGCTTGCTCCAAGCTTTGAGTGGTTGTTGCTATAGTTTTCAATGCTTAGTATTAATGCCATTTCTTTGTAATCGTGGGTTTTATCTTGCAACAGTTTGTTGGTTTTGCTGCACTTGGATTGCGGCCTGTCTATACTCTATTTTGCTCCTTTCTTAGTCTGTCACTGCTGTGCAAAGCTGAGAGTTTACTTGCTGTTTGAGAGTGCTTTTCCCTCATCGTAGGGTTTGGAAAACTATAAGCACGCATTGTTGTTGGTGACAGTATTTCCACAAGATTACTCGACATTCATATATGAGCTAAATTATTAAGTGTTGTTTTTATCATACAGCATGTGTTTTTCTTTTACAATAGGGTATACAATATTTTAAGTACTTCGTGTATTGACACCTTGTAATGAAATATTTTTGCAGCGGCTTGAGACTACATTCATCAACCGTGGAGAAGAGTACATCGACTGTCTTCGAAGGCCATGGCTTTATATAGTTAAGCCTTGTGGTCAAATGTTGGGTTCTTGCCCTACTTGTATCAGGGTTGTCGATTGGAGAAACCCTGAACTAGGAAGATTTTCTAGGCTCACCATTAGCTATGTAGTCTCTTTTAAAGGTCGTTGATGTTTTTTTAACAAGTATTCAAACCCTCACTAGTCGATGGGTGGAATCGGCCATGAGCTGAGTGTTGTATTTGGTTTTAAAAGTTCAACCTTATGGCTTATTAATATAAAACAATAGTTTTGTTATGACAGTTCTGTCTTCGAGCTTGGACTTAGTTTACAGTGTTACTATTTGATGCTCTATGTACTTAGGGTTTTAACCCTATTCGACTGTGAATGAAGTTATTTACTAATTAATATACTTTGTAAAAGATTACTATTAATGTTTTTAAGACTGTGACACAGTCATGGTTAATTTATAAATTTTACTCATTTTGCTCAGAAATACAAGCTAGGGTTTTCCTCTAGGAAAACATTGTTTGAACAAATTATTCAACATATTATTAACAAGTTCTGTTACTATGTTAATTTGGTTTTTAACTAGTGTTACAGGTGTGTTGGGAGAAATTCTAGTTATAACATTACAATTGTCTTTTTATTTGTCCTTAATGAACTGTAAACCATTTATAATAGTTTAGTTGGTTATAATTAAATAATCCAAGTAATCGGATTATAGTTTAAATGTTTGTCAATTGTAAATATGATATTTATTTAGGGTTTCGACCCTATAGTTTACTTTTACAGGTTTATCCTGTTTGTAATTTTTAAAATAGTTCTTTCATAAATAATCATTTATTTAAATGTTAGTTATTATCATATTTTATTTGTTTTATTTAATAAATGACAGATAGAGTTTATTTTGAGTTCTTTGTATAGATGTACATAAACTCTGCAACTTAGTTTGTTCTTTATAATTTAATTATTTTAATAACACCCTACTTGGGTTTGAGTATTTGTTAGACTTCGTTTAGTTGTTAATACTTGTAAATAAACTAAATATTTGTAGTTTAAATATTTATTTAGCTGAATGTAATAAAGTAGTTTGACTGGTTTATTTCTACTGCGTATGCAATAGGTTAATAAATAAACACAAGGAAAAATAGCATAACCCGGTTTACCCTCCTACATATTTTAATTTCAATAAGAGAATAATGTACTGCGTATAAGCATAACATCTTATCTACTAGGGTATCTTATTAATATGATAATCCTTCTACCTGTAATGAGTTATTGCTATTTCATTTCCAGTATACTTACATAAATAAGCTGGTGAAACAATAAACATAGATAAACATGTTATTGTTCTTTTTTGATAATAATCTACATACAGAAATAAATTACTTGCTATTGTAAAATGCATAACATATCTAATCATTTTAGTCTCTTATCATTTCCTTCATCTACTTTAAATACTCTGTTTGTGCTAGAGTACGGTCTGGTCCTTCCAGACGTGGAAAAACACAGATTAGAATTATTTTCATCTAATCAGATTCTTTGCTTCACTAATACAAAAGATTACTAACTCTAACATTTTACAACTAAATATTTAACATTCATTTAGTAGTCAGATTCACATTTAACCATCTAACATAGTAAAATAAAAGATTGTACAACCTGATTAAGATGGACAACAATAGTGTTAGGAGGTCGTTTCTCCCTACCAACTCCTGGAGAGCACTTAAACAACGCTTCCTGAGGACCCCCGAGCATGTTCCTCATCTTCTTGATTGTGAACTGCTAGAGCAAGCAAACAATAGACTAGTCCAATGACTCAATAATCACTTTGCACTCAACAGTAAGATCCTTCAGCTGAAAAGCTGCACTAGATCACTTAGCAGTTAACCCCTCAAACTCTTTCCACAAATTCCCTTTCCATTGAATTTCTTATAAATACATTCACCTGAATGATCCCTTCCTTAGAATGAGCAGCCTCAACTCTCTTCAATGGGCATTTTTATAAATATTTCCTAGGTATTTTGGGTTAGTTGTCATTAATTGAGCCACTTGCTTTGATCCCAGTTTCTTGGGGGATCATGACCCCAAATGTAGGGAGGTTTCCACCTGCAACAGTTGGAAGTGGTTTGAGGATGCTGCCACATGTTTGTTTGCTCTCCACCTAGTCTCCTCCACCAATTTGACCAGTAAACACTCTTTTAACACTCTCCTAACCTGTTGTCTCCACCTTTATTTATTTATAATTAAAATATTCAGAATTACATTAAATATCCTTGACTCTGCTGAGTCATCAATTACAACTTAGCATAAAATTTAACATATTGTCTTTAAATAAAATCAAATAAGATAATATTGTTTTTTGCAAAATTGGGGCATGTGACAATTTCTACCTCAGGCTCCTCTTTAGCCACTTGATCTTTCTTCTTCTGTCTCTTTGGCATGTTGATGTTATAGAAATTGACCTGTAGTAGTCAAGCAACATATTTTAGTCTAACTAACTCTAGCAATTTCTATAGCAATAAACAAGAAAATATACAGATCTATTCACCTCTTCGACATGCTTGCTATTAAATTAGGTTAAACATAGTCTTTATGAATGAATTATTTAACAAGAAAAACCTACAAACAGATACTTCCTAAAACTGCCTAAGCTCATTTATCTAAAAAACCTTAATCGACCAAAACTCTTCTTCCTCCATTTCTCATCAAGCTCTTTCAATCGCTAAAACTCAACACCACTTTCAAAAGTACTCAAACCGCTCTATTGAACCTCCTAAACCCTATGTGAAAAACCATCTTCAAAAACTCTTAATCGACTGAAAAACCATCCTGAGTCCCGCATGAAACTATCACTGAAAGAAAAATGGCTTCTTAACCCCCGACCGATCATGAAAAGACCAAGAATAGGGTGGTGTAGATAGCGAAACGCCTATTTGCACCATGCCCTAAAAACTCATGCAAGAAATGCAGGTGCATACATAACGCTTTGATGATAAACATACTCAAACACTCATGAAATGAGAACTCAAACAATGGTCTATGCCCTCAATTATGTAAAATATTCATAAGCAAAACATAAGGGAGTTAAAACCCTAACCCCTTATGCGAAGAAACCTAACCCTCACCCAATAAACGGTTCAAAATCAACCAACAACACCCAAAGTAACAAGGCCACGGTAAAGCTACTTGTTAATAGCGATTCAAATCACTAGACGAGATGAAAATTCCACGGGTGCAGAGAAGAGCGAACAAGGTCTTGACAGCTACGTGCGCACGACTCCAGATGGTTTCGATAGTGCAATACGACAAGTCATAAGGAAAATGACAAATCATATGGCAACATATATATATATATATATATATATATATATATATATATATACCTATGACCGGGCGGGAAACCATCGGCAGACAAATAAAAAAACCAACGACAAAAAAGGATGGAGGTTATCCATAATAGAGGGCACAAAAAAGGCTACGGACCCAACATTACTCACTATTCTTGGATGTCAGAACCACTAATTACTATACTTGGAACCAAAAGTTGATAACCCTTTGCAACGTTGGCTATGGACTGTTCTACCATCCCGAGCTTTACTTTCGGAATGGGTATCAGAGCTCGGTAACGTTAAGCTCTTAGGAGTTGGCAAAGAAAACATGATGCTTTCAGATTTCTTCAAGACTATCCCTCCGTAATGTCGGGTGGGATAAACACTACGACTCCTGCCTGCTCCGGTCAATCAAATTGACAGTGGGGAAAATAAATTGGATATCGAAAACACAAAGGTGATAGAAAAAATAGTTCATTGGATATATCTAGCACTAAGGAGCTGGAAATTCGACAAATAAAGTTCAAGGATAAAAAAAAAAAATATGATGCATCAGAGAAGGTTTTTGGTAGACCACTCAGCATGCTAGATGAATCTACTTCCGGAATGTCGGAAGGCTAGTCCACTACACTTCCAATATTAGAAGAATAGTTGACTAATCATCTGATATAGAAAAGTGAAAAGACCAATTTTTTAAGAGAAACTTCTGAACTCAGGGAAACTTGGAAATAATAAAATACTCCTAGGCCAATTTGAATAAAAACAAATAAAAAGGGGGGGCCCTAAAATTAAAAATTTTGGGGGAAAAGTTGCGGCTACAACAATTGGCGACTACCTGGTGAACACAGATCTCTGAAAAATTAACTCTTTGATAAATAGACTGCTCTGATGGTACCAATTTATTAGATTTCTTCAAGATATCTAAATTCCCAAATGCAAAATTTATTCACTTTAATCATTGATTATAGCCCAAGTTAAGGAAAAAGGGGAACTAGGATTTCAAAGTATGGATAACTCTTTGGAGGCCAAGAGAATGATTTTTGTTTTACCTCTATATTTGAGTAGTTTCCAACTTAGATACCACAGGATTGTAACATATGGTAAACAGATATATTCGTTTGTTCCTCATTCCCATGCCATTTTGCACTTTTTTGTGCTTTTGGAGTTTTGTCCCCTTTTGAGTCCTCCTGTTTGCCTTCTTTCTGAATTTTAATTCAGGCTCCTTTATTCATAGTGTCCTTTTGTGTGAGAGATATTTTTAATTTCATCTCACGAACAGAGAAGAACTTTGGCAATCTTATACATATTGATGTGGTTCAGTACGCGCTTTGATACATATTTCTTTTCTAGGAGATTTTGACTCTTATTAACCTTTTGGCTTTCAATTCATGGCATGGGATTATTTAAATATAATACACTATTTACCTTTCTTGCTTTCCATGGGTCTTTTTCTATTACCCCCTAGGACAATTTTTTAATATGAGATGAATGGAGCATCAAAATCGTATTATGGACCCTTTTTATCCTGAGTTATTTCACAAGGATTAAGAAGGACGTCAATGTGTTCATAACCATTTAGAAAATCTGCTAAACTTGAAGAAATTCTTTCAAATATTATATGAATCAATAGTAGACAGTCTTGTAGTCAAATATTTCAATTAATCCAAAATTCTGATGAACTCCATACAACCAAAAGTTGTGCTGTTTTATTGACCATAAGCAAAAAAAAAATTACAATCAATCAAACTCTAAGCAAATAAAGCAAACAACTAAAAATACTCTAAAGTAAGCAACAAACCAATTGTTTATTTATGTACAAGAAAATAAAATAAAAAATGATCAAGAAAAATAAGGCTTGAGAACTAAACCATTTACTAGTAAGTTTTCTTCCCACCCCTATAAGTCCCGCAAATTTTAAGTCAAGGGACCTAGCTTTGCTGCAATTTGAAAAGGGCCTACCAATAACTACTAAAACTTGGTGTGCTTTCCATTTTCACCGTGCAGGTGATCCCACTTAAGAATAAGATCTCCTACTTCGAACTCTTTGTTCCTGGCTTTGTGCTTGTCAAACCAGTGCTTCACTATTTCTTGTTGATGCTTAAATCTTTCCTAGGCTTTAGACCTAGACTCTTCTGACTTCAACAGATTATAGATTCAGATTTGTAGAATTTCATTATCAATACCCCTAGACTCTTGGGCTATTATGGAATATGGTAATAGAATATTAGGAGGGAGGACAACTTATTTTCCATAAATGAGAGTGTATGGTGACACACCTAAGAAATTTTTGGGTGTGACTCTATCAACCCAGAGAGAGTTAGGTAATGCTAAATGCCAGCTCCTTTGACTTTCTATCACTATTTTCTTTAGAATTATAATCATATTTTTGTTTGTGGATTCCGCCAAACCATTTCCTTGTGGGTAATAATTTGTAGAATGATGCAACTTAATTCCTCTTTCATTAGAAAATGTAGTTAACCTAATAAAAGAAAAATAAGTAGCATTATAAAAAACCAGGGAAATTGGAACCCCAAACCTAGTCATAACGTGGTTCTGTAGGAAATCCATAACTGCATCTTCGTTTACTTTTCATAATGGAATAGCCTCGACCCATAGGGTGAAGTAATCAGTTGCGGTCAGCATATACTTGTGCTGCAATGATCTAGATTTATGTAGGAACGCAACAGAATACACAAATAACCATAGAAACAAATATGCAGTGGAAATAACACTTCATTTCATTAATCAAAGAACTGAAACTTGTTTACATACAGAATGGAAATAAACTAGCTAGATTGTTGGTAGCTTATCTCTGAGAAGAGATGTGGAGGCTACATGCCTCTGAACTCTGTGTTATAATGAGGCTCGAAGGCCTATATATTAATGAGAAAAAATGAAAACCCTACACATCCAAAAACCTAACCCTAGGAGGTGAAACGCCAGAATGTGGGCCCCGTTGGGTAACTTGGTACATTAATTTCTTGGGGTTGTAACTTCGGCATACTACCTCTGTTTGACGCACATGATACATTGTTAAAAAGATCTCTTCAAGGTCTACATCCATAAATGGAAAATAGCAAGTTTGAAACAAACTCATATTTTCTTGACCATTCAATGCCGAAAAAACATTGTTTAGGGCCTCAAAATGGCTCTGAAAGTTTAGGACCCGAAAACTGCCAAAAATAGCAAATTGTGCTACAATTAAGGAAACTGAAAAACTGAAAGAAATAATGGTGGGGGTCCAAGTGGAATAGGTGGGTGGCCACCAATATCCTCTTGGATCATGCAAGGAGGAATTTGGGTTTATTTCTCCAATAATATCGATTCCCCATTGTTCAAATGGTTATGATATAATTACTAGTTTTAATGGTCATGCTACTTTAGCTTTTCTTCCAACACATCTCTAACAAGCATCACATTTTCTAGCATGATCATGAGCATCCTTAAACAAAGTAGGCCAATAATATCCAGCTCTGAGAATCTTATGTGCTGTTTTGTCCCCTGAAAAATGACCTCCAGCAGGTCCATCATGCAATTCTGCTACGACCTTGTTTTTGTTTTCTTAGTCTAAGCACCTGAGAAAAATTCCATCGTAGTTCTTTATGAATAGTACTCCATCAATGATCTAATATAAATATTATTTTAGACATATTTCTCTTCTTTGCTTGGGACTCCAATGCTCTAGAAAATACCCTTCTTGGAGGTAATGGACTAGGTCTTGATACTAGGAGTATGGAGCTATAAACAGAAAACATACATCCACCATATGTAGTTCAGCTTCATTATCCCAGCTGCTTTCTTCATTGTTTTTACCTTCAGTCATTATTTTACATAGTCCTTGTCCTTTAAATATGGATGTTGGTTTGAACTCAAGATCGTATTCTTGTAAAGCAGTCACCCAGTTGCCTCTTGTTTCTCCTAATTCCTTTTGTACAAAAAAATATCATACGGATGGGTGTGGAACTATTACTTTGGTGCGATTCTTAAGTATATATGGATTGAATTGTTTCACCGCTTTAGAGACTACATAAGCTTGTTTGTCAACTGCTGTATAATTCAATTTAGCCCCTTGCAGACCAGTGCTCAAAAATGATATGGGGTAATGATCTTCCCCATCTTCTTTCTGTGTAAGGACAACTGCTAATGAATCATCAGACGCAAAAGTGTGCAAGATAAAATCTTTTTCAAAATTTGGAATTTTGAGTGATGGTGCATGAGCAATAGATGTTTTTATCTTTCTTAATGCATTCTTCTCCAAATCATTCCATTTGAACTGCACACTCTATTTAACCATTTGCTGCAAAAGTTTGACGATTTGAGAAAATTCTGGTACAAACCTTTGTACAAAGTTGATTGTCCCCATAAAATATTGCATACCCTTTTTATTATGGGGTAAAGGGATCTGTTTTATAGCTTTAATCATCTCTGGGTCTATGGAGATCCCTTTCTTAGAAATGACATGACCCAGTAGCTTTGCTTATGTGACTGCAAACACACATTTCTTGGGATTTAGCGAAATACCATATTTTTGGCAATGCTCGAAAATCTATTTCAAATGAAATTCACTCTCTTCTCTCTTTTTCAAAAATATTGTGACATCATCTAGATAAACCACAACACTACGACCAATCATACCATGGAAAGCTATATCCATGGCCCTCTGGAATGTAGCTCCAACATTAATAATTCCAAAGGCCATCCTCCTATACGCAAAAGTTCCCCACTTGGTTTTGAAAGTGGTTTTAATCCTCCCTTCTTCAGCTACTAATACTTGATTATAACCAGAGAATCCATCTAATAATGAAAAAAATTCAGAACTTGAAACCATCTATAGTATTTGCTCCATGGGTGGGACTGGGTAATTATCTTTATCTGATGCACGATTAAGATTTCTGAAATCTACACAAAGTCTGATTTCTTCAAATTTTTTCGTACTGGTACCAAATTAGAAACCCATTCCGAATGTCTGACTTTAAATATGATTTTAGCATCCAACAACCTTTTTACCTCACTTTGAATTAAAGGTTCCAACTTAGGATGCATCTTTCTCAAAGGCTGTTAGTAAGGCTTGATTCCAACTTTGATTGGGATAACATGTTGTATGATCTTTGTGTTGTAAGTTTTTAGATCTTCATAGGTCCAAGAAAACACATCCCTGTACTGCTTGAATAAACTAATGAACTTACTCCTTTCTCTTGGAGAACAACACTTACCCAAAAAAACATAATTGGGTTCAGCTTTAATCCCTAAATTTATAAGATCAAATTGTAAAGATGAGCTATGAGTCTTGACATTCGTTGGATTTTTGAACTTGTTATCTAAATCAAACATTTTCTCCAAGGTCCTAACCCCTTTTGGAATAAAGTTCTTGAACTTTAATTCTGCTTGATGTTATTTATCATCTATTATTGCCCCTTTGAAAGTACCATCATTCATCAAACACTCCAAGATTTGCTAATAATTGTCCAAAACCCTTAGATTTGTGATGTTCTTTGGAGTAGAAGGCCTAGAAAGTAATTCAATAGAGAATCTATTATTTGAAGGTACTAATCTTGCAACCGAGGTAGCTAGTAAATCAGCTGCTGCATTTGTTAATCTAGGAATTGACACAACATTGAATGCATGAAAAATTATCAGCAAATCCCAAACTTCATTTTGATAAGCTTTCAAATGTGGTGAAATGCAGTGTATTTTGTTTCGAATTCACTTAACAAGGATTTTAGAATCTCCATATTCTTTCACTAGATATTTTACTTTCAATTCTATTGATTTTTTAAGTCCTTGAACTAGCGCTTCATACTTGGTTGTGTTATTTGTGCATTTGAATTCTAATTTACATGAAACAAAATGTTTATTATTTTCTAGATCAATCAAGACATAGCCAGCCCTTGATCCCTCAATTGTTTTAGAACCATCGAATAAAGGATCTAGAAACTTCCTACTTCTACTGAATTTGAATTATGAACTACACCTAAAACTAAATATACTATGTTATAGTCAATCTCATCAGCCCATGAAAATCAAAGGAGATCGGGTTGGGTATCAGTTATACTGCTGGCTTCTTCAGCGTGGTAATTTTCTGGTTTCAGTTCAATGAAACAATTTCCCAAAACAAAGTTTACTGGTTCATTTTTCCTTCTAACTGGGTCACATTATAGTTCATTTGAGGCTCTCTTAACACTTTTATCGGATTCAGGCTTCCTTTAAAAGGAAACCACAAACGTGACTAATCCAATGCAAAATATCCTTCTAACATTACTGACTAGTCTCGGCTCAAAACCAGACCATCAGCATTTGGTATGTCTGCCACTACAATGTCGATGTACTGACATACCCTCTCATCTGTGGGTAAATGAATCACAACATCCTCCATTTTCCCTATTACTTTTACTACTATTCTGTCTAATTGAAGAACCTTCCAAGTGGATGGTTTAGGTTGACCATTAATATGCTTGCAGACTGAAAGTGGCATAACATTGTCTGATTCTTCTGATTCCACTAAATAGTTATGCACATTATAGTTGAAAATTTCAAAGGTTAGGAGAAATGCTGGAGTTTTATACCTAGATTTCCCTCCTAAACTTGCCTCACCAATCTCTTCCTCAGCTTGGTTGTCACTGGGAGGTTCCTCCTCTAGTGTCTCAAGTGCTTTTAAAATCTACTCCTTTTGCTGAGGTAAATTGCACATTTCAAACAATGATATATGTGCTTTAGCCTTTTTAATGTCTTCCACAATATCATATCCCATCTCATGTTATTTGAGATTCTTCTTAACATTGTTAGTTTTACTTTCAGTAGGTTTTATAGGTGTGTTGAATGTCGTAGGATCCTAACTTGAAATGACAAATTCAGGTATTTTAACAGTCGGGGTGTTATTATTTACCTTCTTCATGTTTTCTTGAATTATCTTAATCTTTGGAAGTATTGAATTATCTTCTTTTAATGGATTCTGACTTCTTGTTGCTACATTAGCTTTTGGTGTGTCTTCTTGCATTGGAAAGTCTTCATCTTCCATATTAAACGTAGAAACACAATCCCATAAAACTAAGGTATCTTCATCTTGTTTTTCTATAGGTTCATGATCTTTTTCTTTCTCCTCACCAATTTCTGTTAATTTGGAGTCCAATAATTGATTCATCGCTAATGTCATAGAATTAATCCATTCTAGGCAATTCTTCTCAGAATGAGGCTACTGATGAAAGGTATAAAAATTGTCCATGCCTACATCGGTTAAATTCATTGCTGAAGGACTGCATGGAGGAGGTTTAAGTTGACTTTTATCTTCCCATTTTTTATAATAACGTTTATATGGTTTATGAGCCTCTTTTTCCTTTTCTAAATCTATCACCCTATTGGATAATTTCTGCATCATCTTCACCATGTCTTCAAAATCCTGTGATCGCTCATCCTTAGGCTTAGTCAACAATAAAGGTTTCTTGTTTCCAAAAGTCTTCTCTTCTGACTACATAGGGTAATTTTCTATACTCTCCATCTCTGCCTCTACCTTCTCAGCTTCTTCATAGGTTTCTGCTAATGTGGGTCTAACCGATCTCTTGGAAAACATGGCTAGATCAGGCCCGAGAGCTGAGATATAGTATTCAATTAGGGAATTTTCATATGGTTTTTCAGCTATAGTGAAATTGTTTAGGTAAGAAGAAAACCTTTGAGTGAAATTATGCACTCTTTCCTTCCTTTCCTTCTTTAGAGCACATAGCCCTTTCATTAAAGCTGCATGAGTTTTCTGGATTGCGTATTTGCTTTTAAACAGTCTCTCAAAAGTATTCCAATCTGTGATTGAATTTGTAGGTAGGGAAAAATACCATGAGGCAGCTTTTCCTTTTAGGGTGTGAGGAAAAAATCTATAGACCACATCTTCATGCCCTCCATCTCGTAGTCCCTCTACAACCAAGTAAAAACTCTGCAAATGATCATCTTCTAGAATTCCTTCACTTGGTTCAAACTTGGGTAACATATTGTCAAAATCCTGAGGAAAATCATGCAAGGGAGGTGTCAAATTTAAAGGTGACCTAGCCCTCCAAGCAGGTTGTGGAGGTGGCTGATTTGCATTTACATTAGCCATGATTCTGAGTGGAGTATGCAGTTGGGATTGAACAGGGGTTTATAAAGGTGAACAGTAAGGGGAATCTGGATCTAATTGATCTAAAGGTTGGTCAACTTCCTGTAAGGCTGCTTCTACCAATTTTTCAAGATCTTCTACCAACACTGAATCTTCCAATTGAGGGTGATATTTCTTCTGATACTCTCTTCTAGGACATTAGAGGAAATTTCAACTCAAAATGGGCCTCCTAAAATGAACGAATAAAATAACAGTTAAAATAATAAAATAATATTTATTAATTTTGGAGGAAGAAAAGAAAAAAAACTACTTTTTTGTTTGTATTTTTGACATATCTCCCCGTGTTTTTACTCAAATTTCGATCAGGAGAGCTCGTTGGATGCGGAATTAAATTTTGCATCCAACGAGTACCCACTTAGCATACTTTTGACAGACCCCGCTACCCCAAAAACAAGAAATACCTGAAAAAACGTAATGATGATGTTATCATTCCATTTTTTCAGGCATTTATTGTTTTTGTCATCATTACATTTTTTCACGTATTTCTTGTTTTTTGGGTAATGGGTCCATCAAAATTATGCCGAGTGGGTACTCGTTGGATGCATAATTTAATTCCACATCCAATGAGCTCTCCCGATCGAAATTTGAGTAAAAACACGGGGAGATATGTAAAAAATACAAACAAAAAAAGTAGTTTTTTTTATGATACCTATCCCCAAATTTATATTAAAAAAATGTTTAAGACCTATACGGTATTTCAAATTTAAAGCAATTTCATTGGCTAACACATGATGACATGGAATTTGAATAAAAGTTAAAAGGCCCATTTTGAGTTGAAATTTCCTCTAATGAGGACAGTGATAATAGGTAATCCTCCAATCTTTTTTGCATATGCCTTGGTAATTCTCCTTAAATCATCAACCACTTCATTATCAACAGGATAAAGATACCCTTTTTATTTTTCTTCTGTAGTGGGTTTGTGAAGCAAAGTGTTTTCAGAACTGTCACCGGTGGAGTAATTTCGAGAAAGCGGGCTTCCTCGGCCAGCCATGCATTTGTGGCCCTCCATCTAGCACCAAAACTATTGGAGTCTGAAAAATCATAGGTAAAAATGGTAGGGATTCTCCCCAATAAATGTTCCCAATTAGCTCATTATTATTTAGTATGGGGAATCCGTCCAGTTTAAGGTCCGTCTACCGTAAGTCAAGTAACGATTAAAGTGCTTTACCTGTTACGGCTCGATCCACCGTGTATATTTATAGTTTTTTTTATATATATTTAAGTATGATGTGCAAGTGCCTAACTAAATACATATGATAGAGATAACGAGGAGTATCACAATGTGATGCGCAGGTTCTTACCTCTCCCGCTTTGAAATCACAAAACAGGAAGAAACTAACTAAGACTCACTAACCTATCCCTAGGTAGAAAAAATATAATTAATGGTGATTAATGTATTATATTGCATGCATAAAGAAAATCACAAATAGCTGTTAACATTTCTAAACACATGAATATCAATAGAAAGATGAACAACAAGATAACTTATTGTTAATTAAGACATTCATTACTCAATGTAGAAATTTCACAAAATAAACAGGATCACATTCATAACATGAAAGAATTAAATAGGTTAGAACGCTCTCATAGTTCATGGAAACAAGCTGAAAAAGAAATAGTTCTTATCCAACCAGCCCATAGCAAACATTTGAAACTCCACAAAACTTTCTCCATCAGAAACATATAACTCATTATTGTAAAATGAATTAGTTCTTATTAAAATACTTCCTCAAGATAGTCTGGAAAAAAGGTCCTTTACTATCTAAAACTCTCCTATACTTATACAAAAGCAAAAAACTCTTGGAATTCCCCTCATTGCCTCTCGAGCTTCCCCAACCTTTCCTTTACAAAAATTTGTCCTATAGCTTGTGCACAAAATTAATACAATATATTACATTTTTAATCAATATTCCCAAAACATTTTATGAGGAAGGCCCAGATTGTTCATTGGTGAACTTTTTCCATGCATTAGCATCTGCTGCTATGTTTTCAAACCTAGAAGGTTCAAGGAATTGAAAGTTAATCTCATACTTGGCAGCTTGGGTCCTCACACCCTCTATCCTAGTAGGAATCAGGCGCAGCTGGTCCTCTAATAAGTGTATGCTCACGACTGCATGTGCTACTACATTTTTCAATATCCATTCATCCAAGCCCTTGACATGTTGGATTTCTTGTTCATCTTATTTGTATCTGTCTTGTAAATGCTTTAGAAACAGTTCATGTTCAAGTAGAACCTCTAATATCTTCTCAGTAGAAGTTTGACATCGATTGTATGTGAAGAGCACTCTCTTTCAGAATTTGGCACAAGCAATCTTTATCTTCTTTACTGTCCTTTTAAATTCCTCTACGACATTACTGGTGAATTCCATTAACTCATATTATTGCTTCAATGTTTACTGATATTTCACGGCTAGGTCTGCGGGAGATTCTTTATTGGTTTCTACCCAAACCATTCTTCCCTTTAGAATTTCCAATATATCCTGAGTCCTATCTAGAAAATATGAAGTGGTATTTACAACCTCTTCCAGCCTAGTGTCTATTTACAAAAAATTACATCTTTCTTTTTCTATCTGTATTTGTATCCAATGGATATTTTTCCTAAGAATTAGAACATGCTCCTTCAAGGGTCGGATGTTATCTTTCTTCTCCATAGCACTCTTTAGTGATACAGTCAATGAATTTTTTTGTTCTTCTAAGGATGCTATCTGCATCTGATATTGCTTCTCCTTTTCTTTTGTAATGGCCTTCTCTATTTATAGCTCAGTAACTTTTCTCTCCAACTTGTTCTTTTCTTCATTTAAATTTCCACATGATAGCCGAAGATTATCCTTTTCAATATTTAAACTCTGATGCTCTAGCTGTAGCTTTTGTAACTTTGCCAAGGTAACTTGAGAACTCTTCTCTGTATTTCCTACAAATATTGCTAAAGCATCCTTATTTGCTTGCAGAATTTGGCATTCTGTCATTTAAACCTTGACTTCACCTATCATGTCTTCATATTTTCTCTTTAGCTTCTGGCTTTCATCCCTTTCCTTTTTAAAGGTTTCCTTCAGCTGAGCTACATTCTTTTGTGCCTGCTCCAGATCAGTTATGATCCTGTCCATTTTGTCTTCAGTTGCTAAGGTTAAAGCTACCCTAGCTCTTGCTATCAACTATGGATCCTTATGAGTACCATATGCTACTGTATTGTCTGTCACCATATTCCCTGGATTTCCTCCAGTATCTACCTTTTTCTCGGTCCTCTTGAAAATCCTTTTCTTTTCTTTGTCATAGAATATGGTATTGAAATCAGGTACTTCCTCTCCTTTAGTAGGCATCAAAGGAATCAAATCAAATTCATAAATTGAAACTTCTCCTAACATACTACTAGAAGGGACAATAGGCTCCAAGGGATCGAAATCGAACTGTCCTTATTCTTGATCTGTAGGATCTTGTCCTTCTTGTACATCAACTTACTTTGTGGCGTGCTTCTCCCTTTGGGATTATGTTAGCTTGAAGCCCTCTATTATCACTCCAGGAAGCTCCTCTAAGTTGCAGCTTGAGGATACCTGGTAACTTAAATGTTTTTATGGTTTTCTAAGTGGATTAAATCAGGTGACCTACAAGACCTCACACTATCAAGACATGCATGAAAATCAATTAGGGATAAGGATTCTAACTACCACTGTTAGTAGGTTTGATAATATGGTGCAGATATGGAGAACTTATAATGCTGGAAGATTCATACATAAAGCAGATCTATATAAATGGCTAGTCATAACAAAAAATGTACTTATAATTAGGTCATGAGCAATATGAGAAGCTTGAAAATAGTAATGGTCTACAAGTCCTCGAATTCGAACCCTTTCAATATCATAAGTATTAGGATTTATATCCTTTACAAAAATATTTAGATCCTGAAAAATTGGATCTGATTTACTAAAAATAGACAAAATAATTGTTTTTTGCATAATTAGGTCAAAAACCCTAATTTAACTACTAGTCTATATAATTGTAGAACTCGTTCACTATTTGAACCTTCTGATAACTTAAGTGAGTACTGGGAATGAGATGCCATCGGTCCTCCACTAGATAAGTCACTGTTTTACTTAGACAGTTTAGTGTTGGTGACCCTTTCTTCCTTTATGTCACTGCAAAACTGAATCATACATTTCCTGATGTTGTTCTTCATCGCCCTTAATATTTATACTTCATCCCTGATCTATTCATATTTGCCCAAAACTGGTCGTTCTTGCCAAAATTTGATCTTGTGCCTCTTTTTTCTTTTGGTGGTTAAGAGGTTAAAATATCATGTCTGTTATTTACCGAAAGTGCTACTTTCGATGGCTAATGAACTGCCTCAGCATCTGCCTAAGCCATCGAAAGCCCTGTTTTGCAAAAATTCTTAAGCAACCTCCAAAATTATTCTTTCTAGTTTGTCTAATTATCTTTTTATTCAGTAGGTTCAATGTTAGGAAGGTTAGTGGCATCTTGGCTTGATTCTGGAGGTTGAAGTCTTACTGCAGCTTCAACTAGGGTTCCCAATGTGAGGTGAGTGGTAGGTTTTGGCTTGGCATCCTTCATCTACATCCTCTGAAGCCTGATCATTCTATATTGCCTTGTTTTTTCCTTCAAGTATCTTTTGTTTAGTCTTTTTAGAAAGATATAACTTTTTCTCATCTTTAGGTAAGAATTGTGGAGTTGCTTATTCCTCCTGGTCAATATAGCATTGTTTTTATTTATCTCTCTTTCTAAAATTTCCATTTCATACACTTTCCTTAGTAACTAATTTATCCTTTGTGTTTTGGGCTTGCTAGAGGAAGCCTTCTCTGCTGGTTCATCTTGCTCTTTTGGTGTAGGTGATGGGATTTGTTCAATCTCTGCTGCAACTTGCACTGCTAGGTCAGCCCCTTCCTATCTTTTCTCTTCTGAATCTGAGTAGGGTAGGTTGAAAATGTTCCCACTATGTGTTGTGACTTCCTGTCCCTTTCCACTAAAATCTAGTTTTCTTTTGATCGCTTAGCTTTAGAAGAGGAAGGAGGCTGTTCTGATGTTGTTGGGGATATAGCCCTTCTCTTCCTTTTCCCACTCCTAGGGGTGTTGGACTTTTTCAAAGGAGACTTCCCCTTTTTTCTGGCTGTAGGCCTATTTCAAAGGGATTCCAAAACAAGAAATATGTCCATGCCATATTTCTCCTCTTCAGCAATTCTTGGATCAAGAGTTGGATAAGACCATGATGAGACAGTCTTCCAGCAATCTTTGTTGGATGATCCTTCACTTGGTTTGCCATTGTTAGTTTTTTATAATATAATCTAGCATTATGATCTTAGGATGTTTTCACTAGGAGAATAACAAGCACAGCAATAAAACATAAGCACATCACAATAGACAAGAAACATAAAGAGTTTTCCTCGGGGAAACCATAAAAGAGAAAACCCTGCAACTTCCTCAGAGATAGAATCAACACAAAAGATAAAACCAGAAAATAGTAAGATGATCTCCCGACAACAATAGTCTCTTTCTCTCATACTGAGAGAGATTCTACTCTCTCACTCACGCGCCCCAATAAGTGAGTGTGAGTGTTGCAAGTGATAAATAGAGAGGCTCTCACTCTCTATTTATATTCTTCCGTTCACTTGGAACCCACTTCATCATGTTGGCCTCACTTAACAATTACTTACTAGAGCCGACATCTCTAGGAGTGTTTAATAACCCTAGTGCCCCACCACTTGTGGGGTCTTTGCCTCCTCCGACCAATAGGAGGGTAACACAATGGTGGGGACTATTTCCTCGACTTACAATGACTCACCTAGTGTCAAATTCACTAGGATAGTATAATAACCCAAAGGCCCCACAATTGTGGGGACTTTAACCCTTGACCAATAGGAGGGTTACCCATAAAGACTTGACATGACTTTCTCATTATAGAAACTTCCCGATCGAAACATCGGGGCATGACATGACTCAAATACATCCTGAAATAAACATAAGGTTACAATAGATAAGAAATACAAGTGAATACATTCTGAAGTTACAATTACATCAACACTCCCTCTTAACTAGGAAGGTATTCTCTCGACATAATTTATTAGCACAAGTATTCTTCTCTGTATCATCTGAATCATCATTGAGTTCTCATCATCTTCATCTTCAAGTCATCTTCATCTTTAGTCATTTTTCATTTGGATCTGGATCGTCTCTCGATTTGGATCATCGTCACTGGATCATACTCGATTTGGAACATCATCACTGGATCATACTTGATCTGGAGCATTGTCATTGGATCATACTCAATCTAGAACATTGTCACTGGATCATAATTGATCTGTAACATGGTCACTAGATCATAATCGATCTGGAACATCGTCACTAGATCATACTCAATCTGGAACATCACTGGATTTGGATCATCACTCGATCTGGATCATCATCACTGGATCTGGATCATCATTGGATCTGGATCATCATCACTAGATCTGGATCATCACTGCTAGATCTAGATCATCACTCGATTTGGATCATCTCTGCTGGATCTGGATCATCAGTCGATCTGCATCTCTTAGAGTCATCATAACTAGATCTAGATCATAGCTCGATCTAGATCTCATCTGGTCATCATCATGTGTGTGCTATCTTGTCATAGGAAGTTCTATAGAGCCAGCCTTCTTTCATGCTGGTTGTAGGCCTAGCCATCAGGTAGGTCTTTGCCCAACACTTATATCTAACCTACTCGTTAGAAAGGCATGCCCAACACTTACATATGACCTACTCATTAGAAAGGCATGCCCAACACTCACATCTGATCATGTAGTAAACTACAATCACATCAGAAAGGCCCCACACTCACATCTGTCATGGAAGGAACTGAATCCTCTCACCATGATAGAATGGCCTGCCCTTACATCTAACATGGAAGGAACTTAATCCTCTCACCATGAAAGAATGGCCCGCTCTTACATCGGCCATGGAAATAACTTAATCCTCTCACCCTGATGGAATGGCCCACACTTACATTGGCCATGGAAGGAACTTAATCCTCTCACCATGACGGAATGGCATGCACTCACATTTGACCTGGAAGGAACCAAATCCTCCACGCTCGTCAAAAAGGCCCCTAGTCCCATACTGAGCTACCTGGTAACTGACCAGGTTCCTCCACTCTCCCGGAGAGTGACAGTTTCCCTTACATCTATCCTAATCGACAGAATGACCAACACTCACATCCAACATGGGAGGAACCTAATCCTTTAGCAATGACATAATGGTTCAGCCCTTACATCTGATCTACTCATCAGAATGGATCTCTCAGTCCTGAATTGAGTGTTCCTGGTAACTGACCAGGTATCTCCATTCCCAGAATGGCAATTAGCACTCATATCTGACATGGAAGGAACCAAATCCTCTCACCATGATAGAATGACTCAGCCCTTATATCTGACCTACTCATCAGAATGGCTATGGATCTTAGCATTCATATCTAACATGGAAGGAACTGAATCCTCTCACCATGACAAAATGGCTCAGCTCTTACATCCGACCTGATCGTCAGAATGGCTTTGGGACTCATCACTTTCCCTTGGAGGAAACCTCGATCTAGAGAACACCAAGATTTTCCTTGAAGTACTTGAACTTCACTTTGTCTAATGGCTTCATCAACACATTAGCTATATGTTCCTTCGTAGCAACATACTAGAGCTTCACTACTCCTCTTTGCACCATATCCCTGATATAGTGATACTTGATCTCGATGTGCTTCAACTTGTCATGGAACACTAAATTCTCTAACAACTTCATGCAACTCTGGTTGTCACAATGTATACAAGTAGCATCCATCTGGAGATCAAATAAATTAGACAGTAGCTTCCATAGTCATACTTCCTCACAACTAGCTGAACAAGCTGCGACATACTTTGTTTCAGCTATACTCAGTGCCACATAGGATTTCCTCTTGCTTAACCAAGAGATCACACCTGATCCCATACTAAAGAAACAACCTGAAGTTCTCTTCCTGTTGATGTCACTGCCTGCCCAATCTGAATCAATATAACCCTCCAGGTTAATCTTTTGATTCGCATCATACTTGAGCCCATAATCAACTGTACCCCTGCATGCTTTGTAACCATCAGGTGAAGCTATCTTAACGTGTTCACAACAAAGCAAATATCTGGTCTCAGGTACATCAAGGACCCAATCATCTGATGATACATCGTAGCATCCACCATCTCTGATGAAGCATCACTCAATAGCTTCATGTTCAATGCCATAGGTGTGGTCATGTAGTCCATCATCCTAAACCTATTCAGGATCTCTACTGCATACTTCCCTTGTCCACACCTCCATTCCTAGAAAATAATGCATCGACACATAATAGGAGCATCACTGGTATTCCGCCTTCAACCTTGAAGCAAAGGTTGGAATCCACTTTACTCTCAGTAAATCCTAGAATCACCAGTAATCTACCCATCCTGTCATACCATGTCGAACCTCAAGATATTCTGTAGTCACTCCTTCTGAAGCATCATACTCCCTCTGTCTTTTGTACTCTATGCACTGAAACATTCTATACTGGAGTGACAAGTAGTATCCATCTAGGACCATTGGATAGCAAGATCCTCTATTTTGAACTTTTTCAAAAGTTCTTCTCACATCCATCTGTGAGGTTGTCATCCTTTATCAGCCTTGTAGCAAAGCTTAATATATTCATCAAGCTCATCATGTATGTGTTATCCCATGTGTGTCTTCTGAACTCTTACAAGGCCTTCTTTCATTTGCACACATGATTATGCATGTCATGTGACTTCACTTCCAGTGGCTGCAAATGTCTCTTTGTAGTCTATGCCTCGTGCTACGAATCTTGCCTTGTATCCCACGATGTTTCCATCCACTGCATGATGGAACTATGAAATTCCATTCACGTATCGATACTGCATCCTAGACATCATTCTTCTTGAAATTCTTCATAGCTGGAAGATTCTGTATCAATGATGTCGCTACATTCGTCATATTATTCTTCTTCTTGAACTATCGTCACTTGTTCTTCATATCGAGTCTCATCCTTCTTTTCTTGCAGGCGATTATGTATGCGGTCTTTCCTACAAGTCAAATGCATTTGTATGGTTAGAAAAATTTCATAAGGAATATTTATACTGGCAAGTTCTTATGCATAAATATATAATCATGCAACTACTTTAGCCAATACAACATTCATCCATATCTCACTGAAACTTTCTAGATGCCTTCCATCTCTACCAGGACAACATTGAGATTATGCACTAATCCAATATGTCAGCAAAGAGGTTTCATTCTAGATAAGTAGCAATGGAGAGTTGTATAGCACCATGAGCTACTTACCCATCACATGCATATTAGTAGTATACTGTCATTAATGCAAACATTCTATCATGCATAATACTTTAACTAAATATAAACAAATGCATAACAAAACAATGAAATGACAATTGAATACTTATCTTTATTTGTTTCGTGGGCATACTCCTTCTTGAGTCTTCAGCTTCATCGTCTTCTTCATTCATAATAGCATTGTTTCTTATCCAAATGTTAAGGTGGATAAGAGCTTCTTCAAGAGTTGAGTTCTTCATATTCCTCATCGCCTGAGGGATCTTCTTTGTGTGGTGAGAGCTTGATCTTCAGTTTCTCCCATCTTCTCTTCTCTTCTTATGAGTCGAGCTTCTTCTTCTTCCCAGAGTCTATTGAAAGTAATCACTTCCTCCTGGAATAAATTCCTTGAATGAATGAAACCCATGATCTTGGGAGTCCATTCAAGGTGGCCATCACCAATTTTGCATTCTTCACTTCTTATTTTACCGCTTCAAGTTGTTCTTTGATTTGAGATACCCTTATGACTGCATGGTCTTTGCATTCTGGATCTTCACATCCTTCAACTGGTTTCTTAAGGTCATATTCCGATCTATGTTCTTTCCTTCAAATATCTTGGTCAAGGAATCAAACATCATCGGTGTCTTTAGGGAAGACACTTATGGTACAAGTTGATCCGTGACTGAATCAACCATGATCTTCTTGGCCTTGACCAAGTTCTTCTTGTGTAAGGCTTCTAACCTCATCTCCCTCTGAAACTGGAACCTCTATACTCATGTAGGTGTCCAATCCATTTTCTTTAGAGACATAAAATACTTCCATGCTTGGAAGTTGTCAACTTCACCAAGCTTATCATCAAGCTGATGTGATAGATCACTTTGAAATGAGAACCTCAAATGAAAATAGCAAAGGATTAGATCTTACCGATTTGAGGTGTCCGTCTTGGTTCCGGAGCTGGCTGATCTAGGGTTTGTCACAGAAAACCTAATTTTCAAAACTTTGAATATTTCAGATCTAATTGGATAGATAGATATATCTCTTCAAATGGAGCTGTCCAATGTACTCCTTTTCTGAAAATAGCAGAGGGAAGCTCCCGGAACAGGAAGCCCTAATTTTCCAATTTCTTCTGCAGAAATGCCTGTTATTGTTTCTATGATATCTCTGAAATTGAGGCCCCTATATGTCTGAAATTTCTCACTGAGTTAACCTTACATGTCCCTGATCCAACACAATATGTTTCATCACAATTGGTTTCACCATGTGGGATTTAATATCCGTTTCCCAAGGTGACATGTTACAGGACTGTTCAAAACAGCTAAGTTGTATGGGATTGCACGTGTCACTGGTTCATCCTCTGATTCTGTTCTTCAGATCACTAAAATTATAGTTCGTTCCCTTTTTGGAACATCTTTAGGAATTCCATTTGGACCTCTGTAGCCAAAGATATTGCAATTCTCCCCAAGTGTCCTGTTTAGGGATGAATTCTGGAAGAGGATGGAACCCTAACTTGGAGGGATCATATCTCCCAAAATATAGTGAATCTAAGGCTGCATTTTGGATACAGTGTACATTAGCATTGTATCTTCAGCCTCTATAATTTTCATCTCTTGAGACTTCTCCAATATCAGGATATAGCGAATGTACCCAAACTTAGCAGTTTTAGTATTTAGGGTTTTTCCTATCTCGGGGTCAAACTAGGGTTTGACTTTCCTGGAGTTTCACCCAACCAAATTTCTTGATCTAGGTCTCTAAACTTCAGTTTGGATGAGGAGAAAAATCCTATGCTGGTCTCACTCAAAAATTCCTCTTCTGTAGAAATCCCTAATTTCCACACCGAAAACTGAAAATGCTCAGAATCAAATCTCGCTTCGACATAAAGATGCGCCCTTCAATGGAGAGTCAGCCTAGCATAATTTTGATGATGGATTGTGAAGAGAGACCCAAAAATTAAGAAGCCCTAGATTCTATAGCTGCACAATGTCTTCTTCTCAGGTTATCTCTAATACCATGTTAGTTTTTCATCATATAAGATAGCATTATCATCTTAGGATCTTTTCACCGAGAGAATAACAAGCATAGCAATAAAACATAAGCACATCACAAGAGACAAGAGACAGAAATAGTTTTCCTCGAGGAAACCATAAAGGAGAAAACCCCACAACTTCCTCAGAGATAGAATTGGCACAAAAGGTAAAACCAGAAAACAGTAAGATGATCTCCCGACAGCAGCAGTCTCTCTCTCTCATACTGAGAGAGATTCTCCTCTCTCACTCATGCGCCCCAATAAGTGAGTGTGGGTGTTGCAAGTGATAAATAGAGAGGCTCTCACTCTCTATTTATATGCTTCCATTCACTTGGAACGGACTCCATCATGTTGGCCTCACTTAATAATTACTTACTAGAGCCGACATCTCTAGGAGTGTCTAATAACCCTAGTGCCCCACCACTTGTGGGGACTTTTCCCCCTCCAACCAATAGGAGGTTAACACAATGGTGGGGACTATTGCCCCAAATTAAAATGACTCACCTAGGCTCGAATTCACTAGGATAGTCTAATAACCCAAGGGACCCACAACTGTGGGGACTTTAACCCTTGGCCAATAGGAGGGTTACCCACAAAGACTTGACATGACTTTCTCATTATAGAAACTTCCCGATCAGAACATTGGGGCATGGCATGACTCAAATACATCCTAGAATAAACATCAGGTTCCAATAGATAAGAAATACAAGTGAATACATTCCAAAGTTACAATTACATCAACTACCATTTTTGACAGGCTCCTATGTAAGTAGAAAGGTAAATTCAGTGGATTTTTTCTTGTGAAGTGGTTCATCAATTTGAAATGGTAAATCATGGCCCTCTTGTATCTTCCTTCACACGTTATATAGACTACAATGGCCTTCAGTAATTGCTGCCACCTCTCTTCTAGCCAGGAGGATGGGACACTTTTCTTCCACACCACCCCTCTATGTTTAGGTTTCAGATAAGATATGAACTCTACATCCTTTGTAATGGTGGTTTTAAACCACTTTTCCCCAATGCTAGGGAGCTTAGCCACTTCATAAATTAGTGTTTCATGTACCATAAATTCTTCCTTACCTATGATTTCCTGGGAGCCATCAAAAGAGAGAGCAAATGCCTCATCCACCTGCTGGTGTGAACATTGAATTTTCTCACAAAACTTATAGTAGGCAGCATCTTTGGAGAACTGGAAGACTTTTGGATAGGCCTCTAGGTAGATGATGTATCCCAACTCTTTCCTGAAAGCATACCCTCCCTTCTTCATTTCATGAATGTACTCCTGAGTGCCTACAAAAAAAAAAATTCAATTCAAGTTCTGTGGAAGAGTGTTTTAGTAGGATCACTCTTAGAGGTGGTTTCTGCTGGTGAGGATTCCTATAATCGAAGGTGGAGTGTACTGGAATATTGGGCACTGATTATGAGGGTTTTAATTGCATGATAAATTCATAGGTGAGAGTACGATGGCTTTGGTTGATATTTTTGAGACCCCTTGCCCAACGATCATGTTTAATGCAACTTGGATACCTAATGGATATCTTTTGTAGTTCTTTGGATAGATGGAGGGAAGAGTAGGTTTTCAAATCACATCAGTCCTCATCAACTAAACAATGACCTCCTCAATCATTTACTTACTCCTTGATGCAATTTCCTATCTTTTTGGTCATTTATCGTGCCCTCTTATGATCGTTGTTGTCCTAACAAGCCTCGATTTGATAGGTTTTTAACCATTTATTCTTTTTTTTCCTTTTTAGTAGTTAATCCCCCCCAGGAAAGTGTCTACTAGCCATCGAAAACAAGGATTTCGGTGGCTAATTAAAATATGACCTATTCGCCTAAGCCACCAAAACCTTTTTTCCAAATGGCACTGTAAAACTGGCTTTCGGTTGATTGTGGTCTCTCTGGATATCTTCTTTTAACCGCTAGAAGACAGGACTTTAGATGGCTAATGAACCATCAAAGCATTTGCCTAAGCTATCAAAACCAAATTTTCCCCAACACCTTTCACCTGCTTTCAGTGGTTAATGCCCTCCTTCAACCATTTGCTAAGCTTCCGAAACCTACACTTTTCGGTTTCTAATGAGCTATTTGAAAGTCTCGCCTAAGCCACCGAAAGTGATTTTACCAAATAATCGATCGGGCCATCTTTCTGTGGTTAACTTTGATCCTGCATTAAACTGTTAGCTACTAAAACAAATCTTTTTGGTGGCTAATGAGCTATTAAAAAACCCGCATAATCCACCGAAAGCTAAAACTTTCAATTTTCTCAAATATAGAAAAACCAGAGACCCTCAATTTGTTATTCATCTTTAAATATTTCATAACATGACTTGAATTCTTCATCCTATCAAAATAAATTTATTTTGGGAGATAACATCTGGCTCCTACTTTGGGATGGGAACCTTCCTGTGAGGTTCCAAGAACCCCAGACCAAAATGCCTTTCCTTGAAAACAACTAAAAACTTAACACTATCATTTATTATTCCATTGGGCATGGAGTTTATTCTGTAACCAAAAACAACCTACTAACTAATAATTTACAATAACAAGGCCTTAGAGACTTAGATAAAATAGAGTTTTAGAAATCGCCCATTCACTGGGCCATCAAACACCTCCTCCCCTTCCAAATTCTACAATTTGAAGGTGTTGTTCTTATGTATCTGGGCTATCACAAAAGGGCCAATCCATAGAGAGTCAAACTTTCCATGTTTTCCCTTGTCCTGCTTGACAGTATCCCACTTGAGGACCCAATCTCCAACCTGAAAGTTGTCCACTTTTTCCCTTTTGTCAAACATGACCTTGATCTTCTATTGACGGGCTTCTGATTTTCCCATCACTTGTTCCTTGACTTGCTGCAACTCCACCAAATCCACAATCCTCCTTACCATATCATTTGGTTCATCTTCCTCCTCCTGAAATAATTTTTCCACTGGCAGAATTAGCTGAATGGGAAAAATGGCCTCAGTACCATAAACTAATTTGAAGAGAGAAGTCCCTATAGATCTCTTGTCTGTTACCCTATCATCGCGTAAAGGAAACTTTAGCTTAGAACCCCAGCTTTTTTTATTTGTCTCCAATAGTTTTCTGATGATCTTGAGCAGGCTTTTGTTGGATGACTTAGCCAGGCCATTTCCTTGATGATAATAAGATGTGGAATGCACCAACTAAATTTCCATTGACTCACACATATTAACCAATGCCCCAACTTTGAAAGATGGTGCATTATCATTCACTAACCTTACTAGGAAGCCAAACCTAATAAATATATTCTCATATAAAAAATTCATAATGAACTGATGAGTTGCATCCCTGGTGGGTACTGCCTCTATCCACTTGGTAAAGTAGTCTATGGTAACTAGGATCCATTTATGCTTCCCACTGGATGAGGGATTTATTTCACCTGTGAAATCTAGACCCATTGCTAAAAAGGCCCATTCACTACAATAGGCCTAAGGGGTAAGGATATGAGCTGTTGCTTCCCTATAAATCTTTAGCACTGGTCACAGGCCCTCACAAAAGTACACACATCAGCAAAAAGGACTGGAGAATAGTACCTTGCCCTCAAAATATTGTGGGATGTGGTCTTCCAGTAATGATGTCCTCCACATGTGTTGGAATGAAAGTGATGCATTACCTGAACTGATTCTTCTTTATCTAGACACCTCAACAAAACCCTAGATAGATCTTTCCAATACAACAGTTTATCAACTATACAAAATTTAACAGACTTTAGTTTAATAGCTCATGCTTGATTTGGAGTGAGACCAGGAGGAACTTCTAATTTTTGCAGAAAATGAATAATGCCTGAGTACCACTCACATGAAGACAAGTTTTCATCCACTTGTTGAATGCCATTCTGATCCTGAGCTACTTCTGCTGCTAATACAGTTTGCAATTTTGCTGAATTGACACAAGTGAAGTTTATCCCCATTAGTTCACAATTTTCTTTAGCCATGAGTTTGGCCAGACCTTGGCCTCTTACTACCTGGGTGGGATTTACCTCTATGTCAAACTAAATAAGTTTGGCAATCCATTTAGCTCTCTTTCCATCAATATCAGGCTGAGTCAAAACATCCTTCACAGTAGTTGAAGGGACATACACAAGGAATTTTGCATGTAGAATGTAAATACTAAAGGTTTTCAATGACTTGATGAGAGCATAAGCCAGTTTCTTAATGGGATCATACTTCAGTTCAACAACCCTCAATGTCTTGCTGAAAAATGCAATTGGATGATCAAGACGTTCATCATCTTTTTGTAATAGCACAACTACCATTGTGTCAAAGGATGCAAAGGAGAAGATGTAAAAACTCTTGGTATAGTTCGGACTAATTAGGTTTGGGGCTTCTATGATAGCCTTCTTGATGTCTTCGAAAGAGCTTCTTTCCTATATAGTCCATTTGATTTCTGCATCCTTTTTCAACATAGATGTTGTGTGCTTTACCAGCTCAAGAAAGTTAGGGATGAACCTCCTGACAAAATTTATCTTACCCAAAAAGGACTGAATATCCCTTTTTGACCTAGTTATGGATAGCTTCTGGATTGCTTCAACCCTAATTGGATCAATCTTCACACCTTCAGCTGAGACTATGTGACCTAGGAGTTTCCCCTCACTGAGTGGAAATTGGGACTTCTTAGGGTTGAGTGATATCCCAAACCTCTTGCATTTAAGAAATACCCTCCTCAAGTGCTACAAATGTTCATGATGGTTGTGAGAGTAAACAGTGAGGTCATATAGGTATATAAGCACAAATTTATCTTTCAATCCTACAAAATCTAGGTCCATGGCTCTCTAAAAAGTGGCCCCAGCATTCATCAATCCAAATGGCATTTTGGCATACATGAAAGTTCCCCAGAGAGTGGTAAAAGCAGTCTTCTCTTGGTCATCAGGGTGCACAACAACTTGGTTGTATCTAGAGAAGCCATCCAGAAATGACATGACACCAGCCCCTGAGACTCTTTGCAATAGGTGTTCCATCTTGGGTAGTAGATGGTTTTCTTTTTTGGAGCACTTGTTCAGATTTCTAAAATCCACACATAACCTAATCTCCCCATTCTTCATCCTTACCACCACTAAGTTTGCAATCCATTTGGAATACATGAGGGGAATTATGATTTTGGATTTGAGGAGCTTATGGATTTCTTTTTCAATTACAAGTAGTAGGAGGGGACTGATGGATCTTAGCTTCTATTTGAAAGGGATGGTGTCCTTCTCCAAAGGAATCCTATGTTGGATGATATTGGTGTCATAGGTTTTCAGGTTACTGTACTCCCAGGAAAAGATATCAGCAAATTCTTTTATCAGGCCTCAAAATTTGGACCTTTGATCAACATTCAACTTAGTGGACAGATTTATAAGTTTTGGATGGCTTTGGATACCTATGTTTTTCTCTTGGATAGAAAGGTCTTGCTTCTTTTTGGTAGGCTTGAGAGTGATATCATTATGATAAAAAGGCTCTTCCAGGGGTACCAGACCTCGAGGTATATAATTGCCGAGTAATTGAACAATATTCTAATCAGCTACTTTATCTTTCAACTTGAGCTGTTGGGATTCTTCAATGTTTAGGTTCTCCTGGTCTATATGAATATCAGAGAATTCATCTATTAGCTGAAGTAATTTACTAAGCTCATCATCATTCTCAAACACCTTACAAAATTTTACATTATCTGGTAGGGAAGGTCTGTACTTGACCTGAATATCATAGCTGATCCTAGGAGGTAAAGGAGGAACAAATGAAGTTGCAGACATAGCCAGGGAATCATCCAGGTGATTCATAGCCCTAGGTATATATGACAGTTCAAAAAACATAAAGGAGTCTCTAATTTTCCATACCTCATCTCTATAAGCCTTTAGTTTGACATTTTTGCTTGAAAGGTGTTGTTGACTCGCTGTATAATAAGGTCTGCATCTCCAAATATTTTCATGCACATGATCCCCATTTTCTTGGCAGCTTTCACTCCTAATAGTAAGGATTCATATTCTTCTATATTGTTAGTGGTTTTAAAATCGATCTTATAAGACAGATAAATATTCTCTTTGGATGGATAGATCAATACCACACCTGCACCTGCTGAGTTTTGAGTGCTAGCCCTATCAAAATACATGTTCTAGACTGATGTGGTCACTTCTTCGGGCTGCTAACGGGTGGGTTTAGTAAGCTGGACTGGTGTTTGCTTAGAATCATCTTTTTGTAGAATGCATGACCCAAAATCTATGTCTACTGCATAGATGGGGTGGTTCACTGAACTCTTTTCATTGCTTATGATGTAGGCAAGTTGATTCTCTCTGTAAAGCCTCTTGGCCTCCCCTCCAAACATTGGGATTGTAGCATATGTAAGGTCCATTTGAAGGGTGCCACCTAGCCTTTTAATCCATGATTGAGACATTAAGAGACCAAATTTAGGAGGGATATTAGCCACTACAATGTCCCTCACAATGATTTTTGAGGGTAGTTGATATAGGTTTACAACAAGGTCTTTGATGAGGCCCAAGCACTTAACCTTTCTGGAGTCAAAGGAGAACCGATCATGGTAGGGTTTTGTAATGCTGAGACCAAGCTCATCCATCACAACTTTTGTCATTAGGTTATGGGAAGCTCCTGACTCCAGCAGATAGTTATGAAGGACTTTATCATGGATATTCAAGGATATTTTAAAAGGTGGGAAAGAATCCTTTAGCTCTTCAATCATAGGGCCCAAGGTTACAATAGGTTTATCATCTTGTAGATTGACAAAGTAAGTATCAATATGTATCTTTGGCTGAAGAGAATTCAGTATGGAAGATTTGAATGCATCATTTTTCATTAGCTCTATTAATGGGAAAGGGATCTTCAATTTCTGAATCTCTGACTCAAGGTTGAAAGAATAATGTAGTATATTAGGAAAACTTACCTCTTGTACTAGAGCTTTGAGTTGGACAGGATCAGAGTTCGATGAATGTACTAGTTTTTGCAATGGTTTGGGAATGAAAACCATCTTATTTGGTAAAATAGTAACCTTTTTAGCTGCTACAGCAGGATGCTTTGCAGTAACATCATTCTTCTTAGGGGGAGCAATCCGCCTAGATCTCAGATTATACCCTCCTTATCCATCTTCCTAATATAATTCTTCTTCACTAATATGCTCATCAATTAGGCATTCATCATATTCTAGCCATGTCAGAAAAGAGTAGTCAACTTCATCCTCCATGCAGTGGATTTTGTCTTCAGCCTCTCCTTCTTCCTGAATGAACTCTCATTCTTCTTCTAGTACAACATTCTGAAAAGGATCTCTGGTTCTCTGATCTTCCACTTGATTCCTTTCCCTTCTAAGGATCTGAACTGGGGGGTTTCCTCTTCTATAAGGGACAAAATTTGGGTTTCAGGGAACAAAATCACTTGGCCCTTTACCCCTCACAGGTATCTTCCCTCAATCCTTTAGCTTAGAAATTTTAGTAGTCAAATTATCTAATAGTTTGGCCATTTTGTCAATCTTGTTCTCTGATGAAGAATCCCCAAGAGGGTCTATAGGCTATTTCTTCCTATCTATCTTTCCTTTGACCTTCTAAGATGCCACAATGTTAGATTCTACCTCTAGGGCAACATCCTACATGAGTGATAGGGAGGCAGACCTCCTCTCTTTGAGAAGCAGGAAACAATCAGAGTCAAAGGAATTTTCATAAGTGATTCTGGCTAAGGTATCAGTGGGCTTGATCTCAATGGGGATCTTGCTGTACATATTGTTAAACCTCTTGGTGAAGTTGGAGACATACTACCAATTCTCTCTTCTCAAGTTGCTAAACTTGGTGATATAATAGAGGTGGTCTCTCCTCTCTCCCCAATGCTTTAGAAAGACATCATCTAGGGCTTCAATTCCTGCTATTGATCCAACAGGAAGTTCTTTGAACCATTCTCAAGCCTAACCATCTAGGATTTGTCCAAAAACCCTAGTCCACACATCTTACTATTCTATATTTATGTTCTCAACATAACTGTAGAATGCCTCTAGATGTTCTTCAACTGTGAAATCTCCCTCTCCTCTGAATTTAGGCATGTATTTGAGATAGTCTCGAGTGGGCATGGACAAGAGAGTGTTAAGAAAATTCAGGGGGGAATACCTAGTGTTATCTCCATATTTGTCCCACAATTTGGATTCTGACAAGCATGAATGTAAAGTCTACTAGCATTTTTTCCTAGGTCATGAATATCCCAGTCAGCCTACTCAGTCCTCCTTATTGTCTCAGCTTCCATCCTGGTCAATTTGTACATTGTGTCTTTCGCCTTGTTTTCTAGTTTTACCCATTATCTTATGTGCCATTTTGTTTTAAATAGTTCTTTTTAAGAGAAGTTATCACATAAATAATGGATCTTTTGTCTCCTTCCCAAGGCGAATTCCATCTCCATGGTCATATCAACCATTGAAGTATGGATGCCTAAGTTGAAGTGTCAAACCTAGGAGTATGTCGAGATTGTTTAAAAGTATTGGTTTAAAAAAATTGGCAGGTAGCATTCAACTTTGGAAAGGGTATAAATGCTTATCCTTTGATTACATGCGGGGTTTTATCTAACATGTGGGGTTTTATCTTGAGTTCAAGTTCAAACGCTTATGCTCTCTCCAATAATTATGAAAAATGCCAATTTCCAATAAGAATATTAAATTCACAGTTGTGAAAGAAATCGTCCAGGTGTTGATATCATCATCTAGCTAATATAAATGGCCCTCAGTTATATCGACTCGTCATATGCAACTTCATATGTTTCTCTTCTTATATACTGGAGACCTGAAACAGAGGATAGACATAGCAGCGGGTATGTGGTTTCATCTTGATTGAAAAGAAGTGGCAGAATGCTAAGAGACAGAACGTGCACTCAGAAGTCTGCCAATAGAAATTCATCATCAAATATGTCTATTATTTTCCATAGATAATTGATGAGACGAAGCCAGATGGTGCAAATTCCAACATAGCTTCCATGTGTTGAACTTTTAAACTTTAGGATTCAAAAAGTTGTATATGCCGCCAGAGAATAGAGGAAGAGATTGACGCAGGGTTCATTACTGTTTCCAAATCATGAATAATGGGTTAAAAAAGAGGTAGTAGAATAATGCTATTTCTCAAATGGTAGAGTGTAATTTTAGATCGAGTACCTGGAAGCTACAAGATTTCAAGCCGTCCATCTCAGATTTGAAGGCGACATGTGAGGATCAGGTCCAGATCTTTAGGCATAAAATCAACATTAAATTCAATTATGGTTATGATTGGTGACAAGTGTCAGATACCAATCTTAAATTCAAAGGAAGATCGGCAATCAAAATATCCTTAGCAAGCAGTTGAAGAATCAATTACAAGTAGCAGAGTATTTGGAGTCTGCCAGATTAATTCCAAATTTCAAGTTAAAGATAAGCTCCAGATTAAAACAGGATTAGTCTAAAAATTGAGTTCAAGTAACAATGTTAAATACTAGTCATCACCAACCTGCTCGAGCTCAAAGGTGTCAAGCATTGGATACAATTCATATATTAAGACTATGACTATTAAAATAAATCTCAGATTTGGTTTTGCTTAAAATCAGCTACAGCTGACCCAATATCAGATTTGACATTATCTTTTTGCTAAATTAAGGAGATGTAAGCCTCTCAAGGCTAGAAGGAATGTAATTTTATATATTGGTTAGAAGGTACTATAGAGAGAGGGGGAGTTGGAGAGCATTTTTCTTTTCATAAGAAGGCGAGAGTTCCAGCCGAGGGCTGAGGCAGGGGTTAGTCTGATACAGCACTGTAAAGGCATGTTGTTTCTCATGTTAATTTATTGCAGGGATGATTGTTTATGAACTGAAGTATGATCTTTGAGCCTATTCTGTTTCAATTTATGAAGTGTATGCTTTTGGTATTTTGTCCGTGCGTGGTCTGAATTTCATGCTAATGATTCTTCCAAACAGTATATAACTATGCCCCCATCATGAAATAGCATATGAGTTTTTATATTCGTAGTTTTATGATCACATTCGTCTTCTATCCATGTTTCAAAACCCATGTACTCCCTGTCATCTGATTCTTGAGTTGCTTGATCTCTGTTATATACTCATTTTCAACCAGAACATCATAAAAAAATACTGAGTAGATGTCTGATATCTACCATCTAAGATTTCCTTAAGCTTGACCCTAGCAGTCAGGTTCAACTTTAGGGATAACATCTTCTGGCGCCGTTGCTGGGGACGGATGAACGAAGGCATACTTCCTTGGGCTGTACGACAACGAATATATCCAGACATTGATGGTGAACGAAGGCTGGTGACATAGGGGCTGCGATATTCACCTAGTGACTCCACTGGTTTCAAAATGCAAGATTCAGTTACTGAGCGAGTTACTTCTTGTACCAAGACTACCGGGGTTGAGGTAGATCATGCTTTTCTTCAAGGTTTTTGAGAATGGATGAGTATGTCTTCTGTTGATGAATTAAACAAAGAGTTGTCTTCTTTTTTAGATTCTGATAACATTTCAAGTGAAGAAGATAAAATTGATTTTTTCAAGAAGATTTTAAAAGCATTTGAGTTAGAGTATGAAAGTTGGTTGTTAGAAAAGACTTCTCAAGATGACAGTATTACTACTGTTGTTCCAAGCATTTTTAGGTGTGTGGTTTGGAATGAAGAATTAAATCTGCATATCTTAGAAAGTAGAAAGTGGTTTTCAAATGATTGTGAAGAAGATGGTTTTATGGAGATAGTGAGGTCAGAATTTATCCAGAGGAAGCTTACTTATCTTCAAGAAGAAATAGGGATATCTGATCAAAATATGGTTTTAAATTATTTTTATGATCCCGTGGCTGCTTATCTCGAGGTTTTTATCAATTCCATCCATTTAGTTTTGTTCAGCTGTAAATATGGGTTTCAGATTCATGATAAGATGGCTGCAAATTCTTCAATCTTTATTTTACAGAAGCATGTTTCAGGATTTCAATTGCTAATTCAGTTCTTAACTTGGTTCCATTGGAAATCAAGTTACACATGATCAGCTTGATTTCTCCAAGAGCAGAGTAGATGTGTGGATAAATAAGCTCGTTCATGAGCATTTACTTTTTGTAGTTTTCATGGTGATTAGATTTTTAGCAGGTTTACAATTATTTTATTTGAATAAAAGCGGGCAGATTTCAGAATTTTTCAGGGGTTGACTGAAGAATTGACCATATAGCCCAATGGATAAGGCACAGGTTTGCAAGTTCTTGGCAACTCGCAGGGAGCATGGCATCCCCAGATAAGGCCAGATGTTATCTCCATATTTGTCCCACAATTTGGATTCCGACAAGCATGAATGTAAAGTCTACTAGCATTTTTGCCCAGGTAATGAATATCCCAGTCAGCCTACTCAGTCCTCCTTATTGTCTCAGCTTCCATCCTGGTCAATTTGTACATTGTGTATTTCGCCTTGTTTTCTAGTATTTCCCATTACCTTATGTGCCATTTTGTTTTAAATAGTTCTTTTTAAGAGAAGTTATCACATAAAAAATCGATCTTTTGTCTCCTTCCCAAGGTGAATTCCATCTCCATGGTCATATCAACCATTGAAGTATGGATGCCTAAGTTGAAGTGTCAAACCCAGGAGTATGTCGAGATTGTTTAAAAGTATTGGTTTAAAAAAATTGGCAGGTAGCGTTCAACTCTGGAAAGGGTATAAATGCTTATCCTTTGATTACATGCGGGGTTTTATCCAACATGTGGGGTTTTATCTTGAGTTCAAGTTCAAACGCTTATGCTCTCTCCAAGAATTATGAAGAATGCCAATTTCCAATAAGAATATTAAATTCACAGTTGTGAAAGAAATCGTCCAGGTGTTGATATCATCATCTAGCTAATATCAATGGCCCTCAGTTATATCGACTCGTCATATGCAACTTCATATCTTGCTCTTCTTATATACTGGAGACCTAAACAGAGGATAGAGATAGTAGCGGGTATGTGGTTTCATCTTGATCGAAAAGAAGTGGCAGAATGCTAAGAGACAGAACGTCCACTCAGAAGTCTGCCAATAAAAATTCATCATCAAATATGCCTATGATTTTCCATAGATAATTGATGAGACGAAGCCAGATGGTGCAAATTCCAACATAGCTTCCATGTGTTGAACTTTTAAACTTCAGGATTCAAAAAATTGTATATGCTGCCAGAGAATAGAGGAAGATATTGATGCAGGGTTCATTACTATTTCCAAATCATGAAGAATGGGTTAAAAAAGAGGTAGTAGAATAATTCTATTTCTCAAATGGCAGAGTGTAATTTTAGATCGAGTACCTGGCAGCTACAAGATTTCAAGCAGTCCATCTCAGATTTGAAGGCGACATGTGAGGATCAGGTCCAGATCTTTAGGCATAAAATCAACATTAAATTCAATTACGGTTATGATTGGTGACAAGTGACAGAGACCAATCTTAAATTCAAAGGAGGGTCGGCAATCAAAATATCCTTAGCAAGCAGTTGCAAAATCAATTACAAGTAGCAGAGTATTTGGAGTCTGCTAGATTAATTCCAAATTTCAAGTTAAAGATAAGCTCCAGATTAAAAAGGGATTAGTCTAAAAATCGAGTTCAAGTAACAATGTTAAATACCAGTCATCACCAACCTGCTCGAGCTCAAAGGTGTCAAGCATTGGATACAACTCGTATATTAAGACTATGACTATTAAAATAAATCTCAGATTTGGTTTTGTTTAAAATCAGCTACAGCTGACCCAATATCAGATTTGACGTTATCTTTTTGCTAAATTAAGGAGATTTAAGCCTCTCAAGGCTAGAAGAAATGTAATGTTATATATTGGTTAGAAGGTACTATAGAGAGAGGGGGAGTTGGAGAGTGTTTTTCTTTTCATAAGAAGGCGATAGTTCTAGCCGAGGGCTGAGGCAGGGGTCAGTCTGATACAACACTGTATAGGCATGTTGTTTCTCATGTTAATTTATTGCAGGGATGATTGTTTATGAACTAAAGTATGATCTTTGAGCCTATTCTGTTTCAATTTATGAAGTGTATGCTTTTGGTATTTTGTCTGTGCATGGTCTAAATTTCATGCTAATGATTCTTCCAAACAATATATAACTATGCCCCCATCATGAAATAGCATATGAGTTCTTATATTCGTAGTTTTATGATCACATTCATCTTCTGTCCATGTTTCGAAACCCATGTACTCCTTGTCATCTGATTCTTGAGTTGCTTGATCTCTGTTATATACTCATTTTCCACCAGAACATCATAAAAAATTACTAAGTAGATGTCTGATATCTACCATCTAAGATTTCCTTAAGCTTGACCCTAGCAATCAGGTTCAACTTTAGGGATAACATCTTCTGGCGCCGTTGCCGGGGATGGATGAACGAAGGCATACTTCCCTGGGCTGTACGACAATGAATATATCCAGACTTTGATGGTGAACGAAGGCAGTGACATAGGGGCTACGATATTCACCTAGTGACTGCACTGGTTTCAAAATGCAAGATTCAATTACTGAGCGAGTTACTTCCTGTACCAAGACTACTGAGGTTGAGGTAGATCATGCTTTTCTTCAAGGTTTTCGAGAATGGATGAGTATGTCTTCTGTTGATGAATTAAACAAAGAGTTGTCTTCTGTTTTAGATTCTGATAACATTTCAAGTGAAGAAGATAAAATTGATTTTTTGAAGAAGAATTTAAAAGCATTTGAGTTAGAGTATGAAAGTTGGTTGTTAGAAAAGACTTCTCAAGATGACAGTATTACTGCTGTTGTTCCAAGCATTTTTAGGTGCGTGGTTTGGAATGAAGAATTAAATATGCATATCTTAGAAAGTAGAAAGTGGTTTTCAAATGATTGTGAAGAAGATGGTTTTATGGAGATAGTGAAGTCAGAGTTTATCCAGATGAAGCTTGCTTATATTCAAGAAGAAATAGGGATATATGATGAAAATATGGTTTTAAATTATTTTTATGATCCCGTGGCTGCTTATCTCTAGGTTTTTATCAATTCCATCCATTTAGTTTTGTTCAGCTGTAAATATGGGTTTCAGATTCATGATAAGATGGCTGCAAATTCTTCAATCTTTATTTTACAGAAGCATGTTTCAAGATTTCAATTGCTAATTCAGTTCTTAACTTGGTTCCATTGGAAATCAAGTTACACATGATCAGCTTGATTTCTCCAAGAGCAGAGTAGATGTGTGGATAAATAAGCTCGTTCATGAGCATTTACTTTTTGCAGTTTTCATGGTGATTAGATTTTTAGCAGGTTTACAATTATTTTATTTGAATAAAAGGGGGCAGATTTCATAATTTTTCAGGGGTTGACTGAAGAATTGACCATATAGCCCAATGGATAAGGCATAGGTTTGTAAGTTCTTGGCAACTCGTAGGGAGCATGCCATCCCCAGATAAGGCCAGATGTTATCTCCATATTTGTCCCACAATTTGGATTCCGACAAGCATGAATGTAAAGTCTACTAGAATTTTTTCCCAGGTCATGAATATCCCAGTCAACCTACTCAGTCCTCCTTATTGTCTCAGCCTCCATCCTGGTCAATTTGTACATTGTGTCTTTCGCCTTGTTTTCTAGTTTTTCCCATTATCTTATGTGCCATTTTGTTTTAAATAGTTCTTTTTAAGAGAAGTTATCACATAAAAAATCGATCTTTTGTCTCCTTCCCAACGCGAATTCCATCTCCATGGTCATATCAACCATTGAAGTACGGATGCCTAAGTTGAAGTGTCAAACCCAGGAGTATGTCGAGATTGTTTAAAAGTATTGGTTTAAAAAAATTGGCAGGTAGCGTTCAACTCTGGAAAGGGTATAAATGCTAATACTTTGATTACATGCGGGGTTTTATCTAACATGTGGGGTTTTATCTTGAGTTCAAGTTCAAACGCTTATGCTCTCTCCAAGAATTATGAAGAATGCCAATTTCCAATAAGAATATTAAATTCATAGTTGTGAGAGAAATCGTCCAGTTGTTGATATCATCATCTAGCTAATATCAATGGCCCTCAATTATATCGACTCATCATATGCAACTTCATATGTTGCTCTTCTTATATACTAGAGACCTGAAACAGAGGATAGAGATATCAGCGGGTATGTGGTTTCATCTTGATCGAAAAGAAGTGGCAGAATGATAAGAGACAGAACCTCCACTCAGAAGTCTTCCCATAGAAATTCATCATCAAATATGTCTATGATTTTCCATAGATAATTGATGAGACGAAGCCAGATGGTGCAAATTCCAACATAGCTTCCATGTGTTGAACTTTTAAACTTCAGGATTCAAAAAGTTGTATATGCTGCCAGAGAATAGAGGAAGAGATTGACGCAGGGTTCATTACTGTTTCTAAATCATGAAGAATGGGTTAAAAAGGAGGTAGTAGAATAATGCTATTTCTCAAATGGCAGAGTGTAATTTTAGATCGAGTACCTGGCAGCTACAAGATTTCAAGCGGTCCATCTCAGATTTGAAGGTGACATGTGAGGATTAGGTCCAGATCTTTAGGCATAAAATCAACATTAAATTCAATTACGGTTATGATTGGTGACAAGTGACAGAGACCAATCTTAAATTCAAAGGAGGATCGGCAATCAAAATATCCTTAGCAAGCAGTTGTAGAATCAATTACAAGTATCAGAGTATTTGGAGTCTACCAGATTAATTCCAGATTTCATGTTAAAGATAAGCTCCAAATTAAAAAGGGATTAGTCTAAAAATCGAGTTCAAGTAACAATGTTAAATACCAGTCATCACCAACCTGCTTGAGCTCAAAGGTGTCAAGCATTGGATACAATTTGTATATTAAGACTATGACTATTAAAATAAATCTCAGATTTGGTTTTGCTTAAAATCAGCTACAGCTGACCCAATATCAGATTTGATGTTATCTTTTTGCTAAATTAATGAGATGTAAGCCTCTCAAGGCTAGAAGGAATGTAATGTTATATATTGGTTAGAAGGTACTGTAGAGAGAGGGGGAGTTGGAGAGCAATTTTTTTTCATAAGAAGGCGATATTTCCAGCCAAGGGATGAGGCAGGGGTTAGTCTGATACAACACTGTACAGGCATGTTGTTTCTCATGTTATTTTATTGCAGGGATGATTGTTTATGAACTAAAGTATGATCTTTGAGCCTATTCTGTTTCAATTTATGAAGTGTATGCTTTTGGTATTTTGTTCGTGCATGGTCTAAATTTCATGCTAATGATTCTTCTAAACAGTATATAACTATGCCCCCCATCATGAAATAGCATATGAGTTCTTATATTCGTAGTTTTATGATCACATTCATCTTCTGTCCATGTTTCGAAACCCATGTACTCCCTGTCATCTGATTCTTGAGTTGCTTGATATCTGTTATATACTCATTTTCCACCAAAACATCATAAAAAATTACTGAGTAGATGTCTGATATCTACCATCTAATATTTCCTTAAGCTTGACCCTAGCAGTCAGTTCAACTTTAGGGATAACACCTAGCTACCAGGATCCTTTCCATTTTAGTCAGAGGGGCAGCCATATTGGAAATGGGTATGGAAAGGGTGGAGGAAGGTACTACTAATGTAGGTGGTAGCTGAAAGGGTGATGGTGGTAAACTTATCCTAGTGGAGTCACCGGGGATTCGATCTTCACAAGAAACAATGCTTGAAGATGCCCAAACCCTAAAATTTTATGATGTATTTATAAATTTTTGAGAATTAAATGTTTCAGTAGAAGAAATAAAAGAAGAAATATTTCTTAAAATACCCGATTTAGCTTCCTTTGCAGCACTGCTGGTCTGCCTTAGTGAAGCCCTGACTCTTCTTAGAATCTCTTTTGGATCTGAAATAGGTGTTGCTAGTGGCCCTTGAGGGTTTTCTCTAGTACTTGGTCTTCTTGAAGCCACCTTATTTCAATGGAGTCACTAGATATATGATCACAACCAGAATAGTGTCTAAAATTTGTCTATCATCAAAGCAAGATCTATGTCGTCTCCTAGGGAAGCTGAGCTTTAGTCTCCTCTCCCCAGCAATGGCGCCAATTTGCTATCAGTCTAGGAAACTACTCTAGGTTGCAGCTCGAGGATGCCTGGTAACTTAAATGTTATTATGGTTTTCTAAATGGATCAAGTTAGGTGACCTACAGGACCTCACACTCTCAAGAAATGCATGAAACGCAGTCAGGGATAAAGCTTCTAACTACCACTGTTCAAAGGTTTGATAATATGGTGCAGAGATGGAGAAATTATCATGCTGGTAGATTCATACATAAAATAGATATATATATATATATAAATGGCTAATCATAACAAGGAAAGTAGTTATAATTGAAATCATCAATATGCCAATAGGATGACAACTATCAGACATCAATTAACCTAAATAAACCTGAATAACATATTCAAGCATAAGCACAGAATAGACAAGAAATGGAAGCTGAACATATGATAGCAAAAGAGCCTATATTAGGTCATGAGCAATATGAGAATCTTGACAATAGTAATGGTCTACAAGTCCCCAAAGTCGAACCCTTTCAATATTATAAGTCTTAGGCTTTATAGCCTTTACAGAAATATTCAGATCTTGAAAAATTGGATCTTATTTACTAAAAAGAGACAAAATAATTGTTTTTGCATAATTAGGTCAAAAACCCTAATTTAACTACTATTTTATCTAACTGTAGAACTCGTTCACTGTTTGAACCTTCTGATAACTAAAGTGAGTACTAGGAATGAATTGCCACTGGTCCTCTGCTAGATAAGTCACTGTTTTACTTAGACAGTTTAGTGTTGGTGACCCTTTCTTCCTTTATGTCACTGCAAAACTGAAGCATACCTTCCTTGATGTTGTTCTTCATCGCCCTTCATCTTAATACTTTGTCCCTGAGCTATTCATGTTTTCCCAAAACTGGCCCTTCGTGCCAAAATTCAATCCTGTGCCTCTTTTTTCTTTCGATAGTTAAGACGTCAAAATATCAGGTCTGTTAGATGCCGAAAGCATTGCTTTTAGTGGCTAATGAATTGCCTCAGCGTCCGCCTAAGCCACCAAAAGCCCTGTTTTGAAAAAATTCTTAAGCAACATCCAAAATCATTCTTTCAAGCTTGTTTTCTTATCTTTTTATTTAGCAGGCTCCATGTTAGGAAGGTTAGCAGTAGCCTGGCTTGATTCTAGAGGCTGAAGGCTTACTACAGCTTCAACTAGGGTTTCCAATCTGAGGTGAGTGCTAGGGTTTGGATTGGAATCCTTCATGTGCAATGTTGAAATCCTGATCATTCTATATAGCCTTGTTTTGTCCTTCAAGTATCTTTTGTTTAGTCTTTTTAGAAAGATATACCTTTCTCTCATCTCTAGGTAATAACTGTGCAGCTGCTTATTCCTCCTGGTCCATATAGCATTATTTTTCTTGATCTCTCTTTCTAAAATTTTCATTTCATACACTTGCCTTAGCAACTGATTTATCCTTTGTGTCTTGGGCTTGCTAGAGGAATCCTTCTCTACTGGTTCATCTTTATCTTTTGGTGTAGGTGATGGGAATTCTTCAATCTCTGCTACAACTTGCACTGCTAGGTCAGCCCCTTCCTCTCTTTCTTCTTCCTCTTCTGAGTAGGGTAGGTTCAAAATGTTCCCACTATGTGTTGTGAGTTATTGGCCCTTTTCACTGAAATCTAGGTTTATTTTGACCTGTTTGGCTTTAGAAGAGGAAGAAGGTTGTTCTACTATTGTTGGGGATATAGCCCTTCTCTTCCTTTTCCCACTCCTTGGGGTGCTAGAATTTTTCGAATGAGACTTCCTCTTTTCTTCTGGCTGTAGGTGTGTTTCAAAGCCATTCAAAAATAAGAAATATGCCCATGCCATATTTCTCGTCTTTAGCAATTCTTGGATCAAGAGTTGAATAAGACCATGATGAGACAATCTTCCAGTAATCTTGGTTGGCTGAGCCTTCACTTGGTCTGCCATTTTTTCCAGGATCCTGTGTAAGTAGAAATGTAAATTAAGTGGGATTTTTCCTGTGAATTGGTTTATCAATTTGAAATGGTAAATCATTGCCCTATTGTATTTTCCTTCACAAGTTATATAGACCACAATGGCTTTTAGTAATTTCTTCCATCTCTTTTCTATCCAGGAGGATGGGACACATTTCTTCCACACCACCCCTCTATGTTCAGGCTTTAGATAAGATCTGAACTCTACATCCTTTGTAATGGTGGTTTTAAACCACTTTTCCCCAGTGCTAGGGAGCTCAGTCACTTCAGCAATTAGGGTTTCATGTACCATAAATTATTCCTTACCTATGATTTCCTTGGAGCCATTGAAAGAGAGAGAAAATTCCTTAGCCACTTGCTGGTGTGAACTTTGAATTTTCTCACAAAACTTATAGCAACCAACATCTTTAAAGAACTAGTAGACTTATGGATGTGCCTCTAGGTAGCTAATGTCTCCCAACTCTTTCCTGAGAGCAGGCCCTCCCTTCTTCATTTGCTGAATGTATTCCTGAGTTCCAGCAAAAAAAAAAATCAATTCAATTTCTCTGGAAGAGTGTTTTAGGTGAGAGGACGATGGCTTTGGTTGATATTTTTGAGACCCCTTGCCCAATAATCATGTTTAATGCAACTTGGATACCCAGTGGAGATCTTTTTTAGTTTTTTGGATAGATGGAGGGAAGAGTAGGGTTTCAAATCACATTGGTCCTCATCAACTGAACAATGACCTGCTCAATCATTTACTTACACCTTGATGTAGTTTCCTATATTTTCAGTGGTTTATCTTGCCCTCTTATGATAGTTGTTGTGCTGATGATCCTTGATTTGATAGTTTTTTAACCGTTTCTTCTTTTTTTCCTTTTCGGTGGTTAAGGGCCCCCAAGAAATTATCTGCTAGTTACAAAAAACAAGGATTTCGGTGGCGAATGAAATGGTGACGTATTCGCCTAAGCCACCGAAAACTTTTTTCCAAATGGTGTTGTAAAACTGGCTTTCGACGGATTGTGGTATCTATTGATATCTTCTTTTAACCACCGAAAGACAAGCCTTTTGGCGGCTAATGAACCATCAAAGCTTTCACCTAAGACACCGAAACCAATTATTCCCCAATTCCTTTCACTTGATTTCAGTGGTTAACACCCTCCTTCAACCGTTTGCTAAGCTAGAGAAACCAACACTTTTTCAGTGGCTAATGAGTTGTTTGAAAGTCTTTCATAAGCCACTGAAAGTGATTTTACCAAATAATCGATTAGGCCAGCTTTCGGTGGTTAACCTTGATCCTGCATTAAATTGTTAGCTACTGAAAAAATCTTTTTGGTGGCTAATGAGCTATTAAAAAACTTACTTAAGCCACTGAAAGCTAAAAATTTCAATTTTCTCAAATATAGCAAAACCAGAGACCCTCAATTTCTTAGTCATCTTTAAATCTTTCATCACATGACTTGAATTCTTCATCCTGTGAAAATAAATTTATTTTGGGAGATAACACCCTCACTTTCTGCCTGTTTCTTCTTTATCTCAACTTCTTCTTTTCTTTTCTGTTCTTCTTCTTCCTTCTTAGCTGCTTCTTTAGCAGCTCGTTTCTTCTCTTCTTTTTCAATCTTTAAATAATTTTATGCTTCCTGTACCAATCTGCTAGCATCTTCTTCTTTTTTTTGGCCTCTTCTTCTTCTAGCTTTCTAGATTTCTATGAAGTCTTGCCTTTTCCAACCACAATTGTTATCTTTTGCTTGAACCTTTTCTTGAGGACTGTTATATTTCTTGCATTGCGAAATGTATCCTCATCTTTGTCCCAGAAGTTAGTGTACTCAAAACAGATTCCAGCTTCTTTGGAGTAATCAGCTACTTTGTTATGGGAATCATTTCTATGAAAATTCATTTCTCCAAAGTGAAAATATTCTAATTCTTTAACAAACTCTGCTTCTTGCTTTACCCTTGAAAATGTATAGCTTCCAATGAAGAAAGGTACTGCAGGGTATACTGCCTTCTTATGTTCAAACAAAATTTCCTACTCCATCAATGTACAACTAGCTGTAGCATATTCTGGGAGTAGAGAAGGAGCTCTAGAGCCACCATACGTCCTCACATACAATCCATCCTCTGTCAAATAATAATCCCTGAACTCTTGTATGACCTTAAATGCTTCCTCAGACATGAAATTACATTCTTTTAGGAAAATCAGGGTATATAAGGGCATAATGAAATGCTCACAAATCTCCCTATAATAACTGTAATACTTATGTGACCAAAAAAATTTATAAGCTATGTATACTAGGGTTCTGTCCTTCTCGCAATTGCATTTCAAAGCAGGAAAAGCCTGGGTGCACAATATGCAATCAATTAGAATAGAAATCATATAGAATTCACATTTCTTTTGAGATACTCCTCCCAAGGCTGCACTTATACATGCTGAAAGACTGTTCGACACTATACTATCCCAATTGAAGATAGTCCCTTGTGTAGCAAAGAAAAAGATGACCGGTATCCAACCTATATTGAAATATTTTCCATTTGCTCAACCAAAAATCATGTTAAGCATCAAAGCAATAAATCTGTAAGGAGCTCGGAGAGTTTAGGTATCATACTCTCCCGAAGGTCTGGTTCTGAAATTCTTTCCTAGGATCATCATCCTCTTTACCGTCTCTACCAGGTCCAGACCTGCCTCCTTTATTTAAATCTCTGTTAGATAGATCTATGGGGAGGGTAGATGGTATGCCATAGACACATAGGCAGGGCTGTATGCAGCATAGCCCTACTTTGCAGTATTTTCTAAGATTATTCTCATCACAACGGCTCTGGACAGAATCCAACCTGTTACTTCAGAGAAGGGAAACAATTCAGGCATAGTAGCCACTTTCATCAAAGCTGACTTTTCAATGTTAGCATAAATTGTTAGTTCTTCAAACCTAGCATCAGGTACATTCTGGTTCGAGATCATTCTGAAAATTTCTCCCCATTTGTAATCTGGTTCTACTCTAGTAGTGGCTTTGGTGTCTTCATAGATGAATTCTACTTTGGTTATTATTTCTACCTCAGGATCCTCTTTAGCCACCTGAGCTTTCTTCTTCTGTCTCTTTGGCATGTTACTGTTATAACAATCGACCTGTAGCAGTCAAGCAACATGTTTTAGTCTAACTAAATCTAGCAATTGCTATAGCAATAAGCAAGAAAATATACAAATCTATTCACCTCTTCAACATGCATGCTGTTAAATTATGTTAAACACAGTCTTTATGAATGAATTATTTAACAAGAAAAACCTACAAAAAGATGCTTCCTAAAACTGCCTAAGCTCCACTATCTAAAAAACCTTAATCGAACAAAACTCTTCTTCCACCTATGTAGGTATTTCTCATCAATCTCACTCCACCGCTAAAACTCAACACCACTCCCAAAAGTACTCAAACCTCTCTATTGAACCTCCTAAACCATGCGCGAAAAACCGCCTTCAAAAACTCCTAACCAACTGAAAAAACCCTCCTGAGTCCCACAGGAAACTGTCACTGAAAGAAAAATGACTTCTTAACCCCCGACCAATCATGAAAAGACCAAGAATAGGGTGGTGTAGATGGTGAAACTCTTGTCTACACCATGCCCTAACAATTCGCGCAAGAAACACAAGTGCATACATAATACTTTGATGACAGACAGACTCAAACTCTCATGAAATGAGAACTCAAACAATGGGATATTCCATTAATGATGTAAAATATTCATAATAAAAATGCAAGGGAGGAAAAACCCTAACCCCTTATGTGGAAATACCTAACCCTCACCCAATAAATAGTTGAAAATCAACCAACAACACTGAAAGTAAGAAGGCCATGGTAAAGCTACCTATCAATAGCGATGCAAATGACTAGACGAGATGAAAACTCCACAGGTGCAGAGCAGAGTGAATAAGGTCTTGACAGCTGCACGTGCACGACTCCAGACGGTTTCGACAATGCAATACGACAAGTCACAAGGAAAATGACAAATCATATGGAAACATATATATATACCTATGACCGGGCAGGAAACCATCGGCAGAAAAATAATAAAACCATTGGCAAAAGAGGATGGAGGTTATCCGCAATAGCGGGTGCAAAAATACTATAGACCTCTCATTACTCACTATTCTCGGATGTCGAAACCACTAATTACTATACTCGGAACCAAAATTTGATAACTCGACACAATGTTGGCTATGGACAATTCTACCATCCCAGGCTTTACTTTGGGAACGGGTCTCAAAGCTTGGAAACGTTAAGCTCTTCGAAGTCGACAAAGAGAACATGGTTCTTTCGGATCTCTTTAGGACTAGCCCTCCGCAACGCCTGGTGGGATAAACACTACAACTCTGGCCTGCTCCGATCAATCAACTTGATAACGGGGAAAATAAATCAGATATCGGAAAGACTAAGGTGACAGAAAAAATAGTTCATCGGATACGTCTAGCACTAAGGAGCATAAAATTTGGTAAATAAAGTCCGAGGATAAAACAAAATAAATCTGATGCATTGGAGAAGGTTTCTGGTAGACCACTTGGCATGCTAGATGAATATGCTTTTGCAACATCATAAGGCTAGTCCACTACACTTTCGATATCAGAAGAATAGTTGACTAATAATCCAATATAGAAACATGAAAAGACCAAGTTTTTAAGAGAAATTTCTGAACTCAGGGCAACTTGGCAATAATAAAATACTCCTAGGCCAATTTGAAGAAAAACAAATAAAAACGGGGGGGCGGCCCTAAATTTAAAAATTTTGGGGAAAAAGTTGCGGCTACAACAAGACTCAACATCACTTTCCTAACCTTATTCACTTATTGATTCAAAGGATATAAGTTAAATTACTTCTTATATTTCTCAAGCTAGTGAGCATTTGTTCTTCCATCATACATAACTCTTTCTGCCAATGTCTTTTCAAGAAAATGTTACAAGTATTCATGGGAAAAACATCACATAGAATGCTATCACTATCATCTCCAATATTAAAATTAATCATACATTGTTCTCACATAGTTACCCTATGCCCACTTTGTATCCATGATAGTATATATGCTTTTGGACGAGTTCTACTATTTAAATTCAAAATATGATAACCTTGGTAGATACCATTTTTTCTAAAGTACCAACATCAATGACTAACTTACAATGCTTACCTCCTATATTGTAGTTCATTATAAAGAATGTCTTGTTTTGGGCTTATTCTTTGTCTACTTATTTTTCAAGATGACCAATATTTTCTCCTCATAAATTTTTACCTTTTGTTAGGGTCCTACACTAACCCCCTTAATAGATAGGTTGTTATGTATTGAGGTCATGTATAGTAAATAATGCTAATAAAGTAAAGATAACTTGAAAGCAATATTTGTCAAAGGACTTACTAAAAGGTTCTGTCTATTAGAAAGTATCTATAGTGTGAAAACATTATTTGGAAGAGTACATACTAGAAGGTCCCACCTATTAGAAAGTGATGAAGAAGTGTCCTCAGACATACAATTTTATTAATGAGGAAAAAGAAATTTAGATCACACTCACAAGACTCTCTTGACATCTCATAGAGAAGAGAGCTTGTTTATATAGCTTAATCCTATACTAGAAAATAGGAGGACAACGAATCATATAATCACATGGAAATGATAGTGTCATTTACAAAGAAACAATCCTTTTCAAAGTCTAATTGCTTAGTAAACTAATTTATTCTTTAATATAATCCTAAAAAATACCTACACTATAAAAATTAGGATTAAGAGGTCTAACATTCCCCCCTTTAATTTGAAAGTTTATATTTACAAATGCCAAATTCATCTATGAACTTAGTGAATTTTGTTCTACCAAGTGGCTTGGTAAAAATATTTGAAGTTTGATCTTCAGATGGAAAGAACTGAGGCTCAATGATGTCTTTGATGATGAGAGATTTGATAAAGTGATATTTGGTGTCAAAATGCTTTTTCTTTGAATGAAAAATTGAATTCTTGGCCATCTTTATTGTTGACTGATTGTCGATTCATAAAGTAGTTGCTGAATTTTTTGTTACACTAAGATCCTATAATATCCTGTGTAGCCAATCAATCTTACATGCTGCTTCCCAAGATGATATGTACTCTTCTTCTGCTAAAGAATTGGAAACTATAGGATTCTTTTTACAATTCCATGAAATTGTTGTTGAACCCAAATTAATTAAGTACCCAAAAGTGGATGTATGATTATCAACATCTCTTGCAAAATTTGCATCTGAATATCCAACAAGTGTAAAGTATTTATATTTCTTTTAAAGAAGAACTTAGTATTTTGTTCCTTGAATATATCTTCATACCCTTTTTGCTGAATTCCAGTGGCTTTCCCTTCGTTCCTGCATAAACCTTGAAAGTATACTAACTGAATATGATAAATCTAGGCGAGTATTTCTTAAATAAATGAGGCTTCCAATCAATTGCATATACTTTGTATCATCTACCAAATCCTCCCCTTCAAATTTTGACAGTTTCAAATTATGCTCCATAGGGGTAAGATAATGTTTACACTCTTCCATGCCAAATTTATTCAATAAATTAGTGGCATACTTAGTTTGAATAAGGAAGATGTTATTTGGACGTTGAGTGACTTCTACTCTGAGATAGTAATGAAGTGTTCCTAAATCTGTCATCTTAAAACCTGCTTGAAGTTCTCCTTTAACATGTTTGATGTGATCTTCATTATTTATTGTTATGATTAAGTCATCAACATAGAGTACAATAATCACAATTTGTTTGTATTTCATTTGAAAATAAAAAGTATCATCGGAGTTGCTTCATTGAAAACTAACTTTTCGAAGGTATTCATCAATCTTTGCATACCAAGCTCGAGGAGTTTTTTCCAAACCATATAAATCCTTTTTGAGTTTATAGACGTTATGTCGTTGTCCTTCAACCTGAAATCCTTGGGGTTGAGTCATGAAAAATTATTCTTTCAAATCACCATTCAGGAAGGCACTTTAACATCCATTTGATGTAATTTCCAACCATTCTATATACACTAGTACAAAATGAGAAATTAATGACTAAAAAAATGACTAAAATATGGCTATAAATGACTATTTTTGAGTCGGTGACTAATAGTAGCAAATTTCCACTATCTTATAGCTAGTCATATTTCACTTAGTAATTAATAGCTTGACCAACTAGTCATTGATTTAGTCATTGATAGTCAATGATTTAGTCATGAATTTAGTCACTGATTGCAGCAAGTAATGACCAAATATAGGACTAAATAAACTACTAGATGATAACATATTAATGACTAAGCTAAATAAGACTAGATACGATAAATTAGATACTAATAGTCGTATATATGTGAATTTAGTTGTTTTTGTAGCCACAAATTTATGGTAGGGTATAGAGGAATCGAACCACCAACCTCCTGCCTATAATGAGGCAGGTGCTCTACCATTGAGCTAGCACCCTTTAAGAAGTAGTTATTTCTTGATAATGATGACATTAAAACAAATTTTGTATCATTCAAGCATACAAAATAATGATTATCAAGTTACTATAGATCCATAATGGCTTACCCTGTACTAGTCCTTCAAGTCCTTCTTGCACTTAATAAATACATTTGAAAGACTATTACAAGGTAAGTCATTATGTATATATAGTAACTTGATAATCATTATTTTGTATGCTTGAATGATGCAAAATGTAAAATTCCTAGAAATTTACAGGAATGACAAGCATACATCCAATGTTAAACTATATACCGAGTCATCTAGAGTCATGCCAAGATATCTAAATTTGACTGGAACCTAGTTAAATAAGAAACTAAACAAGCTAATCATACCTTTGTCTTCAAACTCTGAGAAAAAAATATAAATGTTTCTAAATTGTTGTTTGCATCATGAAGAAGACTGTTTGACACCTGAAAATGGGAGTAGTTGATCAGTACTCCTTCCTCTTCTTCACAACTTTTGGAACACAGCATGAAAAAACCAGATAGATCAAAAGAGTGTGATGCACATTGCAAGCCTTTATTAACCCTTCTATATTTGTGTCACATTATACACAGGGGGCACATTATTCATATTTAGTGTTGAATGATATCTCAAACATTTGCAGCAACCATTATCCATGTTTCTCTTATTCACAATATTTTAAACATGGCTTTCTTCGAGAGGATTATACCGTCATAGAAAGATAGATGTGTATGGGCTCTTAACAAGGAATATAGGATTATCCTAGTTTAATTTATTTTTACCGTAGTAGCAAGATTTTTCCATATATTTCTCTACTTTATGGAAATTCAGCAATAGTACAAAGTTCAACAATTTTTTGTGCAATATGGATAGGTACAGTCAACATACTTTTAATTGTCTTTGGTAAAATCCTTCATGTATTTTATACCCATAAACTCATAAACCCAAACTAGAAACCTCAACAATGTTTAAAAAAAATCGTAGACATCTACGAATAAACTAATTGCAAAGTTTGAGGACATGAATTAATTTTTTGACTTATTGGGAAATCTTGATGTTGAATTTCTTCTAAAATTCGAAACAAATCAGCATATTTATTCAACAAGCATCATACAATTGGACACTTATAGAATTCCAAAGGACAGATAGCGATCCAGTTCCTATTTCACCCTCATCACCATCGACTATAAGACACAGATGTTCTTGACTTCATCCGCTTCATGTTCACTCTTCACCGTGCCTTGGATACAGTTATATACATGTTTTGGAGGTGGGATTACTACTTGTATTTTTTATTTTTACTTTATTTTGTCATATATATAGTTCTGGTTGTTTATAGGAGCTGCATTTGCACTCCCACATTGTACTTATACTGATTGTGTCCTTTTAGTCCCATTTCCCTATTTTTGTGGTAAAGTTGAATCACCACCATTTCCCACAAATAATTGAAGGGAAGGATTCACATTGTCATGAAGTGAATTTTTGCAAAAGGAATTTTGAGGTCTAGATGAACTAGCAGGAATGGAATATGACTACTATCAACCTTTTTACCCTCTCATAAAGCTTCCTGAAAATTTAACATTAATGATCCACCTGGACCAAGATTATTTGAACCCACAAATGTTTAGGTACCTGACAAACCAATGTTTAGTTCATCCCCATTCTCCTCTTCTGAATCACTTAGAACTACAACTCCAGATTATTTATGGGCCTCTGAATGAACAAGCTTGCCATATTTACATTGAGGACAGGCATTGCCTAAAGATGTAGAATCAAAGCCAACATCATTATTTCTGAAAATTCCAAGTTCCAACTTGCTTCTTGGTTAACACTTGCATCGTCATCAACTCTGTTGCTAGCAGTTGCACTGCTGTTGCTATGAAGAATGGCATTGAATTTTTGCTTATCAATTTCTCTAGACATATTGTTTCCTTCAGAAGGTTGAATACTTGCGCCAATCACTTTCCAGCAACCATATTGATATCTCTTGATTCCAATTTTCAATGTCATATTCCCTTCTAATAAGACATCCTCCTACTTTACCTTTTTCCAAGGGTCCTGCTTCACCTATTTCAAAATTACATTCTAATTCTTGATATCTTGATTTTTCATATTGATGGATCCATTAGGAAATCTCCAATCCTCATGTAACTTGTTTTCACCATCATGTTTTGGATGCCAATAGCCATCCAGTTTAACTTCAAATTTAGTTACATGCTCAGGGTATTTTTTTATCTTCATCCAGGAACCATGGTATGCATGTTAATGGGCATCTAAAATTTGATTGTAAATCCACACGTAGCAACATAAGGAATAATATTTTGGTTTCCAACTCAACTATACAAGGAAATAGAGAATATGCTTACATGTGATGTAATACAATTGAAATATGGGTCAATTATAATGTCCTCTAATGACTAATTCTTCATACATATTGGACACTTCCTTTGCATTAAGAATCAAACTTAGTCTGATAGCATTACTGTTTTCACCGCTTAGCATGTTTGTGCTATAATGATGTCTAAAATCTACAGAAGATAGTGTTAGCATTACATTTGCAGTTTTTAGTAATTCCTAACCTTCTGTGCACGTTGGTTGAATTCTACAAAAGTGTTGAGGTCAAAACACCCCATATGAATGCAAGGTTTGAACCTTCCAACAAATTTTATATGTGATCCACTTAGATGTTGATCACCCAAATCTGTATGAAAATTCTGAAAATTCTATCTATCAACATAAAAAAGAGAAACACAAAATACAATGCAACACCCTGACATACATAATTACAAGATATCAAAAGCATCAAGTGATAGTTACATTCAAAATGGTTGCTAGAGCTAGTTCTTAGAAGAAAATGTAATTTGCACTAGAAAGTTGTAATTCCTGATACAATATACGAATGTTCACTGAAAGCTTGCAAAGAAAAAGAGCTGATACAGAGAAAGGAACGTGCACCATGAGTTTATAATCTCTCCCTTAGAATTCTCATTTAGTTTCTACATGGTATTTCAATGCTTTTGAAATCATTTTATGTTTTCCTAATCTGTAGTAACTCTTCCATTGCAACACTTTAAAGTTCAAACATTTGATGGGCATATGATCTAATGCAGGATTTGACTCTGTAAGGCGCAATTACTAAATCACAACCAAATACTACTAGATACATAATAAAGCACAACATGGCATATAAGAACTGTAAAAAGGGATCTTCATAAAAAAATATCAATAAAATAAAAGTTACAATCTCAATGTCTTCACACTGAAAGCTCCATATCAATATAGTACTCAACATCTAAATCATTTTACTTACATGGCAGCAAAGATTCATTGAAACAAATTTTTCTACCACTTCTAAATCACTATCACTATCATCTGAATTCCATTGAGATGCACCATGCCCAACACAACGCTTAACATGAGCAAGGGATTCTTCAAATAGTTCTCCTTTTGATTGACTTGTCACCAATATCGACACCTGTAAGAGTTGTAAACTTGTAATCATATTGGAGAAATAATACTAGAAATATTGATTCAAGAGTATGATAAACATAGTAATATAATCTATATTTTACCAGCACACACCTAAATTGCTTTCAAAGGTCACTTATGGCTGTGGGAAGCAACATATGTTTAAAGGTTTTAAAATTGTAGTTTCACATAGAAGAATGTAGGTCACACAATAGAATTTCCTACCAAAGTACACAAGCACATGGATTTTCCATGTACAAAATTTCCTTGGTTTAAAAGTGGAAGTTTGACATAAAATGTTTCCACAATGCCGAATACAATAAAATACATTCCTGAAAATTTTAAGCTTAATATGTATATGCTGGAATTAGGAAGAATTAAATAAAATACAAAACAATTATATGGTTTTACAATAACTAGAAGTTAATACATAAGGAACGGTTCATAATTTTTGTTACTGGATACTTACCCCTCCCTCCTGGATATGGTTGGATATGTATTTAATTGGGATCCTTCTCGGGTACATTTCTGATTCATATTTGGAAATGATACATCATTGATATTGAAGAGATATGCACGGGATCCATTCTTGATACATCTGGGATAGATTCCCGAATCCTATGTTCTAGTCTACAACCATTAATCATATGGTATCCACACAATGCCACAAGAAATTGAACATCTATGACAATGTAGCACTTAATACATTTTAAGGAGGGAAAAGGTAAGGCAGTGCCCGCGAGGAGTTAAAATTACCGCATTGTGAGCAACAATTGCTTTTCTTTTGCTATATCTCTTCACATTAGTCCCTTGAGTTGCTTGTACATTGTCATCTGCAACCACATTTTGCACATAGGTATAAAAACACTTTGAAAAAGACCAAGATATTAAAATTAAGAAAGAGGAAATAACAGGAACATTGGTATAACTTACAAAAGTCATATCATCCATCTTCTCCAGTAGGAACTTTGTATACATCTCAGTCTGATTCAGAAGTTCATCCAATTTGCTAAACATGGAATCACTCAATTCTATATTTTCACTCTTGATTGATACTTCCATTTCCGCACCCTGGTGTTTCAAATGTACTTCTTCAAGTCTTTTCTCCTCTTCAACCATTTCCTTTGTCATTACTGGGATTTATCCATTCTATAAGTCAGGTGGTATCTCATTACCCTCTCCTATGATACATGCTTCAAACCTAGAAGACCTTTGTTGTATATTAGAGTAATAATATCAAAACCCTAGTAGACAAGAAGAGAAAAATGAACCCAAATGTATAGGAAGAGATACTACCTTGCATGGGACTTGAGGAACCACAAAAAGATATATAGTCTCATCAAATAGTGAGGTAGGATTTACCTCTTCCAAAACATATATCAATGCCTCTGCATCTCCTCCATTTACAACATTTTCTTCTTCGAGTGCTTTCTCCTCTTCAGCCATTTCCTTTGAAATTTGGCCATTCACTAAATTGAGTGGTAGCTAATTATCCTTTCTTTGGAGACGCACTTCAACTCCGGTAGATGTTTTCTATTTATCAGAATATTAATGTCAAAACCCAATGTTAAATGTATGCAAAAAAATTAAGAACCAACAAATAACTTGACATGAATGTTCAAATAGAGCATAGCTAAAAACAAGAGACCTGAAAAATCCCTATTGTAGAGATAGATGGGTGAATAGGTTTTACAAAAGGGAAAAACAAACCCAAATGATTGAAAATAGATAGAAACTTGCATGGTACTTAAGGAAACAAAAAAAGTTATCTAACCTCATTAAACAATAATGATTGGATTACCTCCTCTTCTAAAACACAAACAAGTGATTCCGTGTCTCCTCCATTCATAGGCATCGCCACCTTATCCTACATTTCTTACTTCTGCTCAATATTCGAAGAAATTAGAGCAGAATAATGAAGTTCTTAATCATTATCAAACACAAGATTTAACAAAGCATGCATTACTCCAGAACAAGATATCAACTACTTTTAAGAATAAAACACAGATTCATGCCATAATATCTCCCTAATGCTTTTATTGTTTCCTAACTATATTCCTTGGGTTTCACAATTAAATGAGTTATGTAATATATGACTTCCATATGCATTACAATCCAAATGTTCTTTATTGTTCACAATATTCCCTTTTGCAGTGTAAGGGTCTCCAATGAACTTAGTGTTGGGACTGCTGAGGCTACATGCTTTTTAGTTTTTTTTCCAGTGGCTACATATTCAATCATCAGCATAATCTTTGCAAAAATGTCTTGGGTTATCTCTTCACAAGTAGCCCAAGTGTCGCAAAAAGAGACTCAGAGTTGGTTCCATTTCTTACTGCATCTATCGTTCTTAATGGAATACAGGTAGTGCTCTCATGTAAGTAATTAACATCTCCACTACTAATGAAATTTTTTATTTTAAATAACTATTTGTTCCCTGGTTAATTAAATAACCATGCAAATTAGAGGGAAATTATAGAAAAAAATGTAAGCTAACATCTAAACGCATATTTGATTAGGTGTGGATATAGGATCTAGTTCACAATACTATGTTGCTAATGTGACCTTAATATCTTGTTATATGGTTGGATTGCTACTAGGAATACTCATATGTTTCAAGTTCGGATTGGGGATAACTATAAGTATTCATGGTCCCTTACTATAGATGAATTTAGTCATTTGTAATTTCTCTAGATTGATTGGTCTATGAGACAAGTTACTTGACTGATATTTTTTTCTTTTTGACAAAGGTTTTATATATTCATGCTTGCATTGTTTTTAAACATTTTTTCTATGTTTGCAATTGCTATGGTGAGATAGTTGGAATGTATCAAAAGTCAAATCAAGAACATTAAGTAGCAGTTTACATAACTCTAGTTTGAATAGCTCTGTAATTTTGTACAGAAGACTACTGAAACTTTTAGTTCCAACTTTGTCCTTTAATCATATCGATTTTACCATCAATACTTCTCTTTTTTCAATAATATTTAAGAGTTCTATAGCCTGTTGTTTGTTTATTCTCTTTCTATTTTTTGTGTTCATCATACTTTCGTTAGAGTTCTAACATGGTGTGATAGAAGAGATATTTCCTAATGGAAATGGTACACTTAAGTTCTACATGGAACTGGGTACATGGCAAGACTAGAATAAAGATATAATGGGTACAACCGTTTCTCTTTGTTGACCCATATTTATTTACTATAAGCTGCAGGCCAAGTAACTACCAAATTGCCAAACTTATCTGTAACCCTGGTTAAAACCTATGCTTTTATCATTATATGATTTATAAGTCAACTCCAAATATGGAGCACAATGATTGCCATTAGCTCGATAATAGTAAGATGTAACTAAGCTTATATCCCCCTTTCACCCCTTGTTATGTACTAGTTAAAGTGATCAAACACACCTGTTATCTAAGCAATTATGTAAGCTTATTCCTGTAACTAATAGTTATAGTTTTTTTAATACTGGTACCATACTAGCTAATATGGAATCATAGTACTGCTATACATGAGTATGAATTTAATAAGCTCTAAGCAATCCTAGTTATAACACCATGGAGAGATATGTACTTATTTCTAGTAATAAATACTTTAATCATTACTAGAAGAGCTAGTGATATTAGCTTACGTAATTTCGTACATCATAATTACCATAATTAATCACATACCTACTTGGGTGAGACGAGCTATATACTCTTAATCTAGTTGATACCAAGTGTATTCGTAATTAACCATAGCTTACAATAGGCTATAAAATAAGTTAAGAAGGTAAATACCATTGATATATACGTCATAACAGTAATCAACATTAATCCCATACTAGCTATAATAGAAACCTAGTAGTAATTCAACATATAGAATCAAGATGGAGGTTACCGAATACTGAGGCATGATGAGGTTTCATACTATATTTAGTGTATTAGAGTGATAGTGCTTACATTACCCATACTAGCTCGTTGAACTTGTATCTCTATACAGGGCTTAGTTTTAACAGGCAAAATTCTCTATTACAACACTTACGCATTCTCCGTATTAAACATATGGAAATGGCAGTACACTGACAATAAGGATGGGCTTAGAGTTGTTTAATGATTCCTAATGAGTTATATAGATAAGGTATACTCATGATGCTTAAGGTTACACTAATATGAGACATTGCAGATATGATATCTATTACAAGTTAATTAAAAATTAAAAATTAAAAATTACTTTAAAACCAAAGTTCTGACTGCCTCAATTGGAAGGTTACAAAAACAAAGGTCAGAAAGATGTTCTTTGGAAGAGAAGAATTTTCTCAACAAGCTTTCTAATCAAAACCTAATTATTCTTACATAGCTTTCTTATTATGCCATTCATGAACAAGTATTTTTGCAAGGTGGAAGCTAAGAATCCCCATTGTTTTATGTTATATTATCTCAACTGTAGGGTTTTAAAAGGCTTAATAGCTTCTACTTACTGTTATCTGTTGCTTTACAAACAATGTCTCTTTCTAGGAAAAGAATTATTTGTGCCTTATATTCACATTATTAGAATACAGACCAACATATGTAGACAAATAAAGGCTGGGAATGATGCTTATCTTAGAAATCTGAAAGCTCAAATGCCAAATAGTTTAAAGGTGTTGATTTGTAAGTCTGAAATAGTCATTACCTGAAATATACGCCTCCTTGTTTTTATGTTAGGTAGAGGGAATTCCATCTTTCGATCTATTCTTCTAGGGTGCATCAAAGCAGGATCAAGACTTTCAATACGATTTGTTGCAAGAATAAACTTCACATCTCCTCTTGCATCAAAACCATTTAGTTGATTTAGAAATTACAACATAGTTCGCTGGATTTCACGCTCACCACCTGAATGTGTGTCATATCTGCAAATAAGAAACACAAGGAAGAAGGTAATAAGTGGTAAAAACACTAAATTTAGTTAATTAAGATGGAGGTAACACAGGAAGATACCTTTTTTGTTCGAACTGCATCAATTTCATGAATGAAAACAATTGAAGGAGAAAGTTCATCAGCAACCCGAAATAGCTCTCTGACTAACTTAGGACCATCCCCCAAATATTTCTAAATAAGTTCACTTCCAACAACACACAAGAATGTTGTTGAAGTCGAATTAGCCACGACCTGCACCAATTTACGACTCATGATATTTTAAGTTGAATTTTAGAGAACATATCAATTATCACATTTAAAATCTGTGTAAAATTAAAATATTAAGAATCCTGGTTTCTCCTATCAATCTTCACATTGTGGGTTAAGGAATAAAAAAATGTAATATATATTGAGGGAAAAATCTGCAGAATAAGATCACGCAGTTGGAGAACCTTTCCAGTGAAATCCTCCAAAAAATTAAGAAAGTAACTCTAGGTTTTAAGAATTTTTACAATTACTAAGATTTTGGAAGTACCGAGTTTAAGTTTTTCTTCCTTTGCATGTTCAATGAATAATTGTAAAAAGAGGAAATTATGTGCATATTCAATATTTTGATAGCTTGAGGTCTTGAACAAGATACAACGGTTCCAAGCATTTCACTATGTGTAATGTGTGTAGGAAGTGGACACAACAAAAAATGATCAAGTGCAAGGGAAGAGGTAGTGAGGTAGCCACTGTGAGATAATAATGTCTCAGAGCATCTATAGGTGGAAGGTGTTGAGCTATTGATGTGAAATGGATCAATAGAGTAGATGATTTTGGTGATAATGCAGAAACAGTTCACATAATATATCACAAAAACATAAGATATAGGTGGGTGATCAAGAGTAGCTGCAAGGCATGGTAATAAAGGTATTATTTCAATAGTTTTTCCCATAAAAGATATGTGCTATTTGCAAATGGAATACAATTTGATATGGTATTAAATATGAGAGGTTCCTCCCTCCTCAAGCATAATAGGATACATGTTCAACTGTAGATTGGTCAATACAATTTCTTATTCTTTAAACTAGACAATATTTTATTTTCTTATCTTATCTCCCCTGGGCTACATCATATAATTTTTTATGATATTTTCGATACTTGGTTTATTATTTTATACGTAGCGTTTATAAAATTGTTCATTTATAAGTGTTTATCTCTACAAATTTTGTTTCCAAGAATAAATGATGTCCAAAACCCAGTCCAAAAATCATCCAAACAGTCACGGTATGTTAGGAGGAGATAACCACAGTCATGCCCAGCCCAAGGGGCATACAAAATAGTCACAACTTATAAGGATGATGTCACGACCAGCTTTAAAGGCTCCCAATAGCCACGTTTCAACAAAGTGAATAAACCCATAGCCATGGTCGAGTAGGAAGGTAAGACGACCCAACAAAAGATGAAAATATAAAAAAGTCAAAAGACCTCAAAAGGTAAAAAAAACAAAAAATATTAAAATCCCCTAAGGGAAGTTTCCTTAAGTTGTGGATTTGTCTCTCAAAGATGCACTATAAATACATAAGCATTCTCATTAGATATAGACATACTACACATCTTTCATAGCTGATCCAAGGAGACTGTTTTTAGGGTTTAATGTTGTTGTCTCTCTGTCTCATCACTATCAAAAGTCTGGTTCAGAATTAAAGGAAGCCACATGGGTATTGGAAGTTAGAGGAGGCAACCAACAAATTTGGTTGGGACTGCCTTTAGTTCACGACAATGCTGATAGGCCTCTCTCCACTCATAGTTTCCCTAGCTAGGGCCTTTTCTCAGCATTCGATCCCTATATAGGGCCTTCTCCACTCAGTCGAGTTGTGATTGGAGACTGTTCCAAGCAACCAAGCCTTATTTCAGCATAGTCAACAGTCAGCAAAATTCAACATTAGCGTCATTCTTAGTTAATACAACCTCTATTTAGTTGATTGGGGTTTGGGTCAGTTTGATTGGTGATAGCAGTCTTGTTCAAGACAATCATTCTTCAACAGTATTATTTTCGTATGTGTTCCCCGGGGGGAAATTCAAATTTATTTTAAAGTTTGCTTCTTTTATCTGCTTACGTACAAACTCAGTCATTTCATTTAAAGGAATATTAATCATTGTTTGGGGTTTTATTCCTTAGGATTCCCCATGAAAAGATTATTTGTGTTCTTGTGTATGATTTTGTGGATGATTGTTTACTATTGTTACATAACTCAGAAATTTAATATTAGAAGTCTTCAAATTTTAAGAATAATATTACTTCTATTAAAATCATATCCATGTTATAAATTTAACATTTTCCTCGTTGTGGAGGGCACAATTGTTCCATAAGTGATGGTGCCAACAGAGAAGAGTTCAACATGTTGTTACTGGTGCTTGTTCTAGGCCTGTTCTAACAAGTAATTACCATACTACAAGAGCATTGGATTACACCTTATTTCTGGAAGTTGAGGTGATGATTGGTTGGGGAATTTATTCAACAAAGAAATGAAAGTTGAAGCACACAGAATGAAAGGTAGTGGGGGAGTCTATAGGAAACAAAATTACTGATGTAGCTCGAGTTTGTAAGCATTTAAACTCCCTTCCAATTGACTCTGCAAATGCTAGTATGCCCACCTCACATCCATAAAAAAATATGGGCATCCTAAAGCCCCATCTCATATTCAAAGAGAATTTATTGAGCTCATTTGTGACCTCAATAGAGGATCACTAGAAGTGAAAATATCTACAAACTTATTTCTTCCTTTCTTGTTTAAGTACTCACACTTCAACATACAAACTTGCATTCGACTATCTCACATGCCCCACTGCTATCCCCCCATCAAAGAAAGACTTATTAACAATTATATCAAACACTCATCTAATTTAAATACTTCAGTCCTTTTCTATAGGAACCAACTTGGTACAAAATCACTATGCCCATACAACACATAAATGACACAAACAACATATTTAACATAGATATAAAGGAGAAGAAGATTGAGAGACAAAATAATCTCTCAATGAATGTTTCAAAAATGTCTATAATTCAATTACAAGGAAAATCTTTAATTTCCTAGAAATTCCATTTGGATTCATTATATTCCTTATAAACGTTTGGTAGTGTATGATTGGTAGAGTAGAAAAAAAATACTATACTTGGTTAATGTACATGGTTACTAAATTTCAAATTATACAAAATATTTAGCAAATACAAATGTTTATTACTCATGAGAGCTTCAATCTCACAATTCCTATGACAAATTTAATCAATTTCTTTCAGACTTCTTATAGTCCAGTGTAGTGGGTGTTATAGCTGATTTTACCACACTAGGTGAGTCGCACCTATATGGCCTTCCGTTGTCCCTCTGTAGACTCCTTAGACCCCTTGGACCATTTTTTGTCCTTTGATGTTTCCTATACCATCCTTAAAAACATGTGAAAATCGCTATACGCGAATTTTAAACCCCTTATCGCGTATATACGTGGGTTTGACATCTAAAACCACGTACATCAGGATGTGTACAAAAATCCAAATCCTTTTGGAGTTTTCCTTGAAATGGATCCGACTCACTTGTCTCTTGGCATTCCATATGCCTTGAGATCACTCGGATTCAAGCTTTCATTACCCGATTGAAAAGCTATATAAGGAACCCTTTAAATACATTGAAGGCATAAGAGAATTGAGAGAAAAGAAACTATAGTCTATTGTTGTTAGAACGTGTGGTTGAGTCTGCATCCCTTTGTCCCTTGGAGAACTTTGGTTTTCTTCCCAAGCTTGCCTTTTGCTTCTGAGCTTGATATCAAGAGATGGAGGATTGAGGTGGTGGAGGCCCAAGTGAGGAATTTAGTTTCTCTGATTCGCAGACGTACCGACAGAGGTTGTATTCATTGTAATCTCTGATTTTATATTAATAGAAATATCTTTTCCTGTCCAATAATGTATGTTTGAATGAATATTTTATCCATGGATGATTTCAAATGCTTATACGTTGTTGATTATATATGATAGAGTATATCTAACACCAATATATATAGTATGCTTGTCTTGTTCACTTGTTGTTGAGGAAGTGATTCATCAATTCAAGCTGAAGTTGGAAAGCTCAACGGGGATCTACTTCAAACATCCGGAATAAGGTACGAGGTTTGATCTTTTAGTGTTAGATATTTGATTTCTCTTGCATATTAGAAAGGACTGATTTCTAGAGTCAATATGTCTGTTGTGGTACCCCAAGCCATAGGAGTTTATCTCCATAACAAAATTGGTGACTCTGCTAGAAAGTTCCTAGTAGTTTTCCTTTGGGGGTTTCTATCGGCATTCAATGACTTTGAATTGCTCTTTTTTCTCTGTTTTTGTGTCTGGTCTCAGGGCATGTTAGCCTGGTAGTGTCTGATTGGTGTGAAGTTGGTCTCATCTTGTCTACTTGCCTTTATTCTTATGCACTTTTATTCATGTATGCGAGTTTTAAACTCACAGTCGTGTATATACGTAGGCTTCACTACTATATCCTTTTACACATGCGGGTTTACTGTGAACAATCACATATGCCCTTATTTTTACCTTCCAGAGGAAGATTTATTGTTACTGGGTGAATTTTGATGATTGTTGAGTCTCCTTTGATACTGCTAGAGTCTGTATACACCTCTGTTTTTGACTAGAGACGTTTTTTTTAGGGTAAAATTTCTTTTTTGAAGAATGTTCTTGTCATTGCATTTTCAATTTTTTGTTTTGGGATTAGTGCATTAGATTTATTTTACCATAATACTTTGCTTGAGTGTTGTTTGATTGTGATTGCAGAGTCTGGGGGTTGTAGAACCATTGTTTTTCTTTAGTATCTCATTTTTATTTCAAAAAATCCAAAAATATTTGATTATCATTATGCATTGCATCTTGCATTTTGCATAGTACTTGCACTAGATTTGCTTTGAAGTATTAATCAGGATTTCATATAGGAAAGCTTGCATTTATCATTTGAAAAAAATTGTGCATTTCACGTAGTAGGATACCCTATTTTTCATGGACACAATGCATTTGCATTGATTGTTAGGTCTGCATTTTGTTTCATGTTGTGTCATAACACCGTTGGTTGCACGACCATCTACCTTTTTCAAGTAATAAAGCCAATTAAAATAAATGATTAAATAAAATGAACTACAATATTTTATTTGATAGGGTTCACCAACAAGATTTGGTTTTAGGGTCTTGGAATAGTTCATTGTGAGTAAATTCTCCAAGACCACTAAACAACAACATGTATGTGTCTCTCTAGGTGAGAGTGTGAAATTCCTTGGTATAATCAGTGTTTCTCAGGATCCTCCTCTCAAAAGGGAGTTAAGCACGAGGCATTGTGAGAAGTTATTGATTGGGATGACCCCTAGTCATAACTGAGTAGCACCGGAGATATTTCCAGAATTGTATTCGTATCTGGGGGCTCTTTCGAGAGTTTCGGGCTTTGCTACCCTGACCATACGGTCATTCCCGCCTGCGACTATTCACCTAAGCATTGATTATATTGAGGTGACCTTAGTTGCCTTACCTGGAATATCAGGGGGGTACTCTGCAGGGGTTATTCCGTGGGTTTCCCAGCTAGGTTGGGGTCGGGCAACATAGTCGCTTTACATGTTGGAGCTGAGGGCCACAATAATTGGTTACGCACCTCCGCTTGTTGTGTATGGGAGTATCAAGCCTCTCCTAGGCGAGACATACCTACTTCATTCGGGAGCTCATTTATCCTACCCTTGATTGCTTGTGTTTGGCTTTAGATTTTATTGGTGTATGCTCTGTGCACATTAGCTTTCCTAGGGTTTGCGTAGTTAGAGAGTCTTTTTACATTTTTTGAGTCATTTTGGATTCGGGTGCGGCTCCTTTTCGTTCTTGTTGTTTAGCAAGACTTCCTCCTTCTACATCTCCTCCTCCTTTGGGAGAGAGAGATAGATAGTCCAGGCAGACTACTTTGCACATTGATTCACACATGATTGGAAACCATGAATAAGGTATTCCTAAACCACCCTCTCCCATTCAAGTGAAAGATGGGGAGTTTACTCCTACATATGAACCTTCACCTGATATGACTGAGTTAGGTCCTGTAATTTCTGAGATAGGTCCTTTTCATGATAGACCTACTTATTCTAGTGTTGATCCCCCACTGACGCATCACCGGTATGGCATGCCGAAAGATGAGACTTATTATGAACCTGCAAGCACTAGTTATGGTAGTTATGGTATGTCTGGTATGCCTGTACATGATTTGGTATTTCATGTCGAGTTGGAGTTTGAGCCTAACACTACGCCTAGGGGCACTCCTATTTCTTACCATGTGGAGAGGTTTGGGAGTAGAAGTCACATTGCACCTTCCATCTCGACGGTGGAAGCTACATCACATATTCCTCCTAGACCTAGGGTTAGTGCTCCTATTAGGATACCATATCCAAGATGAGTGACTATAGGGAACACCACGTACATAGTTTCATAGATCCCTTCATCCTCAATTCCTTATTCTTCGAATGTTCACGCTCCATCTCATTCACACAGTCCTTTGGGACAAAATGCTGCTACAAGTCATGTCTGTACTGTTGTTACTCGACTAGTTGTGTCTCAGGTTCAAATACCACCCGTTGTTTTGGGAGGTCGCATTCATACTTATAGAGGCCATGTTACTACTTCCAGAGCATATATTCCTACTTCCGGAATGTATATTCCTACTTTCGGAGCGTATATTCCTACTTATGGAGTGTCTCATCAGACATCTCATGTAATGACTTATGGACCTTATTATGCAGGGACACAGTATGGACAGGGTTCTTCACCTTATCGGTATAGTTATCAACAACCTGCTTACTCTCTAAATTACAGCTTTGTAGCCCCGAATAGTCAAGGTACACCACATTATCGTGCTTCCATGCCACCCTACATGGGTCAAACGGGAGGAGGGAACTATGGTCAAGGCCATGGTGGTTATGGTAATCAGACCTATGTGAATCAAAACTATTAGGGAGCGGTGCACCGGCCTGCTCATCCTAGGCTCCCTTTCCTCGCAACGCTAAATATTCTTGACTTGTCGAGATTGACAAACTATCTTGTATCTCATGACCCGGCATGGTCGACTGTCCCTACTAAGCTTCCCTAAGACATACCCAAATTCGAGGGAAAACTGGGAGAGGATCCGAGTGAACATGTTACTACCTTTCACCTATGCTGCTCTTCAAATTCCTTACGCCAAGATTCGATTCGTTTAAGGTTGTTTCAACACACCCTTACAAGGCCTGCCACAAAATGGTATATAGAGTTACCTAGGGGGGCATTCGCTTTGTTCGATGACCTTGCGATTAATTTTCTTAACCACTTCCAGCTACCAGTGTGTTACGATGTTGGTACAAAACTCTTGTCTACATTTTGGCAGGATAAAGCCATGCATATCTCAGACCATATCCAAGATTGGCGTAGATGGAAGAGGTTTATTAAAGCCTTTATACCGCTGGAATTCCTCCTCGAATGGTTCCTGAAGTCGTTATTACCTTATATAGTGAAGGATGTTTCTACATCCATAGTGAAAAATGAGGAACAAGCCATTTTTAGGGTGCAAGAATTGGATTTGATTTATGCTCAATCCGGTTTGTTATATGAGATCATTCCCAATGCTCTGCATTCTAGTTTTGACCCCAAAGTTAAACTTGGACCACAATCCAATGGAATTGTTGGTTGTGCAAGTGCTAAATCTACGGATTTGGTTGTGAAACAGGTCAGTCAATTGTCAATCAAGCAATCTGCTTCAGGACAAGCCATGACTTCATCTCAACCCACCCAAACGGTGAGTGTGCTTTCGGTGCAATTGTCGGACCAAAAGGGTAACTAGCAGCCCGAAAGGAATAAAAAGAAGGGTAAGAATAATCGTAAGGGTGGGAATAGGAATGAAGATGCTAATACTAATGACAAGAACACCTGAAATGCTAAGGGGGACAAGAAATCTAAACATAAGGTTAATTTTCCTTGCAAGTTGTGTAAGGATGATCACCTCACTTACTTGTGCCCTTGTATCGATGAAGCCTCAAGATTCTTAGCACAAGGCCTAGCTGTGTTGACTAACCCTTTGGGTCACAATCAAAACATGAACTTGAGAACCCATGATTAGTCTGGTGGTGATCAAGATCCACCGGAGGGTAGTGGTCATGGTAGCATTAACATGGTGTGTGCTATGAAGGTTGTGACCCATGCGAAGGACTATGGTTCGTCACAAACCAACCTAGGAAAGGAGCCTAATCCTCCAGGGACTCCTTTGCTTATTGAAAAACATGTGGATAAACCTAAATTCGCACCTCACATTCCTAAGGGAGTCCTTAAGGGTTCGAGGAACAATCCTAATGCCCGAGCCACCCAGAACTATTCTGTTGTCAAGGATTTGGGCCACACTCCTTGTGGGATGTCTGAACTAGAAGTACTTCAGAGTTGTCCTTCACAAAGGAAGGATTTTATTTCTTCCCTTTGTGTGAATGATGATAATTCTTCCTCCATGATTAAATTTGAAACTGCAGGGCTTCAACCTCGCTTGCCTTACTATGTCTCTCTTTTGATTCATGTAGAATGTCTTAACATGACTGTCAAGTGCATTGTGATTAATGAAGGTGCTGCTACTTCTGTGATGTCTTTATCATGTTGGAAGGGTTTAGGTTCCCTTGAGTTGTCTAAATCCACTACCATGTTGATTATGTTTGATGGGAGATCGTTTAGGCTGCATGGGATCCTTCCTTCCCTTAAGGTCCATTTGGGAGGGAAGACCATTGCGATAGAGGTCGAGGTGGTTGATGCGCCCCTTGAATACAATCTCTTGCTGGGTAGGAATTGGATGTATAGTATGCAAGCTGTATATTCTTTACTATTTTCAATTTTATTCTTTCTATTTAATGGGAATATAGTTACGATTGATCAAACGTCATTCAAGAATCCGTCGGTTACCACATCTTTGGGAGCTTCGATCCCGATTGTAGAGAACTCTTAGATGACAACTAGGAGTGTAGGTGTGGGCATGTATCCATCCCTTATGGGAAGCTTTAGTTGTCCTGCACTTGTCCTTATGATAGGGTCTAGTTCCGGTGAGGCTTCGACATTTGTGATATCGGTGTCTTTTTGCACGATTCATATGGAAGATCCTTGGATTCTTCCTACATTGAATACTTCGAGTGAGCCCATCATGACGAACATGCCGTTGACTGCAACTATGGTAGCTTATCAAGCTAATATGGGGTGTGTTGTAGAGCCTAGTCCTTCCTCTTTTTGGATGGAGGAGGAGGACCCATATGTGCTGCTTGCATGGGAAGTTCAATCTTCTCACGTGCATGACTGCCATGATAGTGTTTTTTTCTTCTGACGAAGCGATTATTGAGGCCATGTTAGGGGTTGAGCCACCTTGGGAAGAGTTGCATCATAGATATTATTTTCTTCCCGAGCTTGAATACTTGGAGTGTGAGGACTTTAGGGAGGTTCTTAGTGATACAATTGGTAGTACCATGGTTCCATTAAGCTCTCCTAGTCTGATGGCTGATGGGAACATGGTGAATATATCTCCTACCATTCCTATCAATATCTCTCGTGATCCTGGAAAGATAGAGAATGTCTATATTGGGACAGAATGTTCCCATACTGAGACTCAAGAATACACTGATCTGTTTAAAGAATTTCATGATATATTTGCTTGGTCTTATGATGAAATGCTAGGTACTGACCCTTGCATTGTTGAACACAAGATTAAAACTTATCCCAATGCTAAGCCTGTTCAACAACGCTTGCGTGCAGTGAATCCTAGGAAAGCATCCACAATTAAGGTAGAGATAGAGAAACTGTTGAAAGCCGGTTTTATCTATCCCTTTCCCTTGATGGAGTGAATTTCAAACCTCGTTCCGGTTGATAAGAAGCAGGGAGCGATCCGCATATGTAATGATTTCCGTGAATTGAATTGTGCCTGTCCTAAAGATAATTTCCCCACACCATTTATAGATCAAATCTTGGATGAATGTGCAGGTAGCAAGGTATTTTATTTTATGGATGGCTTTTCCGGATACAATCAAATACAAATTAAACCCGAGGACCAACATAAGACTACATTTATTTGTCCTTGGGGAACCTTTGCATATCGGAAAATGCCTTTTGGCCTTAAGAACATCGGAGCTACTTTTCAGCAGGCTATGACCTTTATCTTCCATGATCTCAAATCGATTATCAAAGTGTTTTTGGATGACCTTGCTACTCATTCTCGTATGAGAATGCGTCATTCCTATCATTTGAGATTAGTATTCGAAAGGTGCTGCCATTATTTGGTCAGGTTAAATCCTCACAAGTGCATCTTTTCTGTGAAGTCTGGTTGCTTATTAGGATTCATTGTTTCCAAAGAGAGTATAAGAGTCAACCCTTTCAAGGTTGAGGCAATACTTCAGTTGTCTCCCCCGAAAAACATTATACATCTTCAATGTTTGCAAGGCATGGAAAACTTCTAACGAAGATTTGTTGTCAATTTTTCCAATTTGACTAGAGGATTTATGTGTCTTTTGAAGAAGGACAACACCTTTTGTTGGGATGAGTGAGCCGAGGAGTCCTTTGATGCACTCAAGCAATCCCTAGCATTGGCCCTGGTGATTAGTCCCCTAGACTATAGTCGCGATTTTCTACTTTATATGGACACGTCCATGGAGACGATTGGTATGGTTTTGGTTCAGGAGGATGAGGAGCTCCAAGATCATGTCATATACCATCTAAGTTGGAATCTTATTGATGTGTAGATCTATTATTCCCATGTTGAGAAGCTTGACTTAGCTACCATACATGCGGTTCAATGGTTGAGACATTATAATCTCCTTCTCCATACCTTGCTTGTATCCCATGTCAGTCCATTTCAATTCATCCTTACTCGAAGGATGATTGGGGGAAAGTATAATAAATGGATTGTGATCTTGCAAGAATTTGATCTCAAGTTTGTTTTGGCAAAATAAAAAAAATCATTAATTTATGCGGAACTTATATCAGATTTTCCAAGCGAGGCCGAGGAGTTGGTTTGTGAAGATACGTTTATCGATGAGCACATATTCTTAATCTCAACTTTAGACCCATGGTATGGGAATATTATTATATATTTACAAACATTGAAGGTCCCTACTCACCTCTCACAGGATGAACGATGACGATTACGTCACGTATCCAAGAATTACCTCATAGTGGAAAACACTTTGTACCGCCATGGGGTAGATTCCATTTTACGTCATTTTTTAACTCATGAGGAGGTTGAGATTGTGCTGAATGATTGCCATGGAGGTGTGTGTGGTGTTCATTTATCTAGGATTTCTACAGCCCAAAAATATTGAGAACAGGTTATTTGTGGCCATCGATATTTAAATATTGTGTAGATGTAGTCAAGAAGTGCCACCTTTGCCAGGTGTTCACATGGAATATGCACTCGTGACCTGCCCCATTACATCCCATCATCACCGTCGGTCCCTTCACTAAGTGGGGGATTGATTTTATGGATTGCAACCTAGCTTTAGCTGGGGGGCATCATCATATCATAGTGCCTGTTGACTTCTTCATGAAATGTGCTGAGGCTATGCCTACAGTTAAATCCAACAATGAGACAGCCGCACACTTCATATTCAACCAGATTCTTACTCAGTTTGGTATTTCGAAAGAGATTTTCACTGACCATGGATCACACTTTCAGAATCGTATAATGGAAGAGTTGGCATCAAAGTTACGGTATAAGCAAGAGCATTTCTCCTCTTACTACCCTCAAGAGAATGGACAGGTAGAAGCAGTGAACAAATCACTCATATCCATTCTCCAATGAACCATCGCACAAAGCAAGACGGATTGGCACATCATGTTATATCCTGCTTTGTGGGCTTATAGGGCCGCTGTTAAGACTGCCACGGGTTTTTATCCATATCAACTTGTACATGAAGTGGAGTCAGTATTGCCGATTGAGTGTGATATTCCTTCATTGAAGCTAGCCATAGAGCTCTTACTAGACACTTCCATGTCAAAGGAGCATTTTGTCCACATAGAGCAACTTGATGAGTAGCGCCGAGATGCCTTGGTGGCTCTAGAAGTGAATAGGCATTGCGTTAAGGTCCAGTACAATAAATCTGTCCATCCAAGGAGGTTTAGTGAGTGAGACTTGGTCATTTTGTGGGATCAACCAAAATAAAACTTGGGCCCAGGAAATTTTAACCCCATGTGGTGCGGTCCTTACGTCGTTAAACATGTGTTAGAGAAGGGCTCTTATGAGTTAGTGGATTATGAGGGAACGGCCTTGGAAGAGCCTAGAAATGGTCTCTATATCAAAAAGTACTATGCATGATTTTCATCCAAGGCTGGTTATTGTATATTATTGTACATTTTTGCATAGGTAGGTCTTTTTCTTATGGTGATCGGGTTTGCGATTAGTTTCCGTTTATTTTGGTAGATGTTAATGGAATCTTCCACTTTCATAGGATTCACAGATGGTGCGAGCCGTCACACTCAACACTCAGCCTTTGCTGCTTGGGTGATTTATACTCCTATGAGTCAGGTATTGTCTTTAGGAAGTGTATGTTTATGTCCATCTTCAAACAATGTTCCTGAGTATAGTGTCGTTATTGAACTTCTATGGGATGCCATTTCATGGTGTTCTCTCTCTTGAGTTACGAATTGATTCGGAGTTAGTAGTGTCACAGCTTAATGGTTTGTACCATGTTACAGATCTGACATTATTAAAAATATTCTTACGTGTGAGATTGTTAGAACAAAAATTTGACAATATAACATACATACATGTTCCAAGAATTAATAATCAAGTTACTGACTCATTTGCTAACTACGTGTTAGATTGGCATTTGTTTCATACACAATAAGCTCATCACAAACATAAATTTTTACACATGTAAATAAATAAATTGATCATCATAAATTTTTCTATAAACATCCAAAATGTGGTAATACATAGTGTCAGAATACAAAAATGGGGCTCTCGAGCCACCAAAATATAAATACACGGTAGTACAAAATGTATCACTCCCAGTTATATAAGCCTATGGAGGATGAGGGGGGTTGTATCATGGAACATCACAATGGCTCTAGATAGTCATCGAAATAGCCGCACCCATGCTCGTGGTACACCCACCACCTGGCACTGCATGGCCTTAGGAAAGTCCTTGACTTGTGCCATGGGTACTCTGTGTGTCAATCTCATGAAGTTGGTATTAATGCTTTGGAGTGTCGGCTCCGCATCCACACCCATGATATCGTCTCCTTTTCCCCTCCGTCTATGATGAGGGAAGCCTTAAGGCCACCATGGTCCCACATCTACATGCATATGGTAGATGTCACTATGTATTGTCACCCAAAAACATGTCTTTTGATTCCACATAATCAGAAAACACAAAACATGTCTTTTGATTCCACATAATCAGAAAACACAAAAAAATTTAATAACTCAAAAATTTTAAAAAGAGGGTCGAGATTAGTTACCAATGTCATTGTATGCCGATCCTAGTGGTAGCGGCATGTCTGGGCCTTCGCGGAAATCTATCCCTGCATAGGGGTAGTCATCGATAGCAACTATCTGTCATTGCCACCATAGAAATAAATTAGCTGGATAGGGGTTGGACACCCTACCTCCACCTAACATGTGCATCGCATTCGCCCAACACCGTTGGGCCGAATCTTGGACCCCATGTAGAGGAACGTCAACTCTAGGGCTCAATCTCAGAACACACTCAAATAAAAACATGCTCAGTATGCTGCTGAAACTGAAGTTTCACACTCTTCCCATCTTGCACTCATTGAGCTGCTGTTTCATGTTGCCCAGTAGTGCAGTGCTCCAATCATACATAGTGGGTCTCATGCACTCCACTAAATAGAACATCAGAGGCCGTGAGGCCTGGTGGAGTGAAGCTAAGACTACTATCCTACCCAGTGTCAGTAGGATGGCCTTTAGGCCTAGCACCTATATGGAGTTAGTTGGGATCTGACTCCCCACCTTCTTCGTGTCCATATAGTAGTACACTGCAATGTACTCATCTATATTCAGGCCACCTCCAGGCCCACGAGAGTGTAGGTTCACCACTTCCCCTCATCAGGAAAGTCCAGTAATAAAATATATGTACTCCACTTCTATGGTGAGGGACATCCTGTCTATCTGGAATGACTCTGAGTCTGGATCCCAGTAGTCCACTAACATGTTCAACAGTATTTCTTTAGCTCTTAAGCCATCAAGACACCAAAATTTGTAAATCCCGCATGCACGTAATGCTTGTTGATTAATTAGATCTGCCCTTACTGCCTCTTCTACATCGTCATGTTCACGTTCTCTCCATTCTAGGACCATCCTGTACATAAAATTTGTGTTTGATCCATTAGAACACTTAAAAATCATTGAGCGTGGCTGCATACATGACTGTTTGCTAAAAAACTGTGTATGTACATGACTTTGAGGGCATTTTTCGCGTATATCTAGTGCTATACACGGAATAACCCTCGATTTCCATGTGGGACATGGAATGCATTTAAGATGGGCTTAGAATCCTTAATACACCATGGAAATTGATAAAATTTTCATCAAAATGAAAGAGTAGAGCATGGGTAAGTACCTGGAAAAAACGGTAGTGGATTCCGCCGGTTGGATCTCTTGGAATTCGTTGTTGAAGTTCTGAGCTCAATTGGGTAAAAATTTCAAATGTTATATAATGTTTTGAACTTTCTACTATTTATAGAAATTTTTTCAAAATTTTACCCCCTTTTCTATTGTTTGGACTGTTTCTAATCCTTTTGGACCATTTTTGGACTAATTTATGATGTAGGAGACCCTTTTGAGTGTCATTTCAGCCATTGGATTGACCCGTTCATGTTGATTTCAGGTATCATGTCTAAAATGGCATATAGGTTAGGTTTCATCACCATTTTCATTTTTCATGACTGTACGACCATTTTATTATAGCCTTAGGTATGAACCCATTCTATTATGTCACGAAACCTTCGTGTTGTTTTAGAAGTGGCATTATGTGAATGGTAGAGATTGACCTTACATGGGTACCCTAGTTAGCGCCCTATTTGCATTTGGTGCCTATGTTAACATTTTGTCCCTTAGGGTGTGGGAGTCCGTTGTATAGTATTGCCATGACATTTCGCAAGAGCCTCATACTCCTCTTGATCTTTTGCTGGCCTATTTTACTCAGGACTCCCTTATGTCAAGTTGTAATTGCATTATCATGAGCTTTTGCTGCCATATTGAGCCTTACGTCGGCTTCCCTGACATTGAGTTTCAACCATATAGCCCGAGCTTGTCTCAAGTCTAGCCATGCAAAGCCATTTTATATATCCTTTGCAGCTTGATTCCCTATTTTTACCAGGAGGGGACTTTTCCCCGAGTGTCGCTATCCTACACATATATCCTTGCATTGAGCGTAGGTATGTTCCACTACTTGGAACTAGTTTGTTTTCCCATTATGACACTCGTCTCCTCCTAGTCTGTAACTATAAAGCAATTTTATTCTTTTTCAAGCTTTTTAAATATTTGAAAAAGTCCAAAAAAAATTAAAAAACCAAAAAGCCGGATAGGGAAAGATGTTATCTTTTGGCAGCTGTCGATTCGTATCATCTTTGAACAGAGCACTGTATATCACATCCATTGGTTGGGTTTATAGTTTGAATTTAGGAGCTATACTCATTTATCTGAGTTTCTCCACCAACTGGTTAAGCTTCCAGTCCTCATGGAGCCTCTGTCGATGCCTCCTGTGTCGTAGAGATGTCCCAGTTTTGTATATCGATTCTATGATGCCTTTATTCAGTCACCATTCGTCATTATGCTCTTTTTTTAAGGAAGTTGATACTTGAGTCAACCATTCCTCAGTTATCTTGACTTTGCATGTCAGCCATTCTCGGTACAGTTACTGGTTCGTGCACCTTATGTTTGAGTCCTTCCACATTATACAGCTTTGCTGAGTACCTCGTGTTGGATGATGGGGGATTCCTTAATTCCCTCCTTTGAGCGAATTTCATCCCATGGACTTCAGACCATTTATTCTGGGATTGGAATCTAGAGTCATTTTTGAGTGCCTTGAGACTTGTAGTCATCAATGGCAGGTTCTCTCACCATCGACAGTTTTTGGGAATACATCAATGTCCCCTAATAAATGGATCCTCTCAAGTGTTTGAACTCAACAAATTCATTCACAGTTGTTATTTTTCACTCTAGTACCTTGATTCCCATTATCATTATCGGTGGGTGATCTCGCATCTGTTAATGGTATATATCAATGACCGGTAATCAGATGATGGACTACTATGTTCAGCCTCGACACCTCTATTCACATAGTAGGACTTGTACTTGTAGTGGTTTGTGTAGAAGACGTTCTAGATTGGTGGCATCTCTTATATGCTACCTTCTTGATCGTGCCATTGTTAATGAGATTTCAGCTCTCGTGACTTGATTCCAGCATGTGTCAAACATTTCCTTCTATTATGGAGATCTTGATCCATTGTATATATTTATCCATTATGGAGATCATTGTTAGGGTACACAGGGTACTCGCAAAGGATTGAACACCAAGAACAACCGCTTCACACAAACAGATCACAGATCAATACACCAATGTTTGTCATGTGGTTAAAAACCTCGAAAGGGAAATAGTCTATGGCCCTAGCCAAATAGCTACTTGGAGCAATTTATTATGCAAAAGAAATAAAGTTACATGAGCTTCTCATAATCGATCAACTAGCGAAGGACCCTCTATGCTCTTTAAATAGAGATCATAGACCAATCGGGTGTTAAGCCACAGATCAATGGTAGGTATGATCTAAGAGAAGTTGAACCGTCAGATCACTCTATGTATAGAACATATCGTGATCATTGGATTATAATATTTACAAATGCATACTAATGCATACTAAAGAAACACACTTTTACCTAACGGATATATTACACAAGTTGATCTTAACTAACTCCTAAGTGTCTAAATATCCTAACATCCCCCCTTAAGAACAACTTGGGATAGCATTGAAGGATTTACAATAGTGACACTATTAGGAGAAGGAAGGAGGCTTTAGAGCCTATCCCCCCTTAAGGACACATTTCTGAACTCCTAACATAGAACAAAGTTTAGAAAACTTCGCTTCTGTAAGAGACTTGGTGAAGATGTCTGCAACTTGATCATTTGTAGGACAATAGAGAACTTCAATAACACGATCATGAACAAGATTTTTAATGAAGTGCATGTTGATGTATATGTAACTTCGGAATTTATTCTTATATGTATCTTATGTATTGTAACCCGATGTTTATTCCGGGATGTTTCTATTATGTATTTGAGTCATGTGGTCATGCCTCGATGTTCCGATCAGGAGGATTAATAATGTAAACAAGTCATATCAAGTCATTAGGTAAGTCCCCACAGTTTAGGGGCACTTGGGTTATTATACACTAATTAAGGTGTAGGCTCAAGTAATTAATTATAAGTTAAGCCTACATGGTTGAGTGCACTTCAAGTCAACGGAAGAATATAAATAGAGAGTGAGAGTCTCTCTATTTATCACTTGTGACTTAGCTCTCTTGCTCTCTCAAGTATGGCGCACCTTTGGAGAAGGAAATACTTTGGCTTGACAGAAGACAGAAGACTGTTGTTGTGTTGGGAGGTCATCTTACTATTTTGGGATCTCATCTTATGGTGATACTATCTTAGAGGAAGTTGAGAGGTTTTCTCCATTTATGGTTTCCCCTCCTAAAATCTTTGTGTCTCTTGTCTCTTGTGATGTGCTTATGTGATTGCTGTGCTTGTTATTCTCTCAGTGAAAAGATCTTATCATAATGCTAGCTTAAATGATGAAAAACTAACATGGTATCAGAGCTAACCTGAGAAGAAGACATTGTGCAGCTACAGGAACTAGGGCTTCCTATTTTGTGGATCTTCCTCCACATATTTTCAGCAAAAGTATGATAGGATGACTCTCCATTGAAGGGTACATCGTTCTGTCGATACGGAATTCAATTTCAAGTATTTTCAGTTTCGATGTGGAAATTAGGGCTTTCTACAGAAGAGGAATTTTTGGGTGATACCACCATAGGATTGTTCTCCTCATCAAAACTGAAATTTAGAGAACTGGATCAATAAATTTGGTTGGGTGAAACTCTGGGAAAGTCAAACCCTAGTTTGACCTTGAGCTAGGAGAAACCCTAAATACTAAAACTGCTAAGTTTTGGTACAGTCGCTATATTCTGATATTGGTGAAGTCTCAGAAGCTGAACATTGCAAGCGCCAAATATAAAATCTTGATGAACACTATGTCAAAATCTCAGCCTCAGATTCGCTATATTCTGGGAGATATGATCTCTCCAAGTTAGGGTTCCAGCCTCTTCCAGAAATCATCCATAAACAGGTCACCTGGGGAGATCTGTAATATCTTGGGCTACAGAGGTCCAAATGGAATTCCTGAAGATGTTCTAGAAAGGAAACGGAATGTAATTGCTGTGGTACGAATTTCAGACTCAGAAGATGAACCAGTGACACGTGGAATGCCGTACAACTTCGCTATTTTGAACAGTCCAGTAACAGATCACCTTGGGAAAAGGATCATAAATCCCAAATGACGAAACCAATTCTGATGAAACCTGCGGTGTTGGATCAGGGACATGCGCAGTTACCTCAGTGAGAAATTTCGGACACCGAGGATCAGTAATTTCAGAGATATCACAGAAACAGTAACAGGCATTTCTACAGAAGAAATCAGAAAATTAGGGCTTCCTGTTCCAGTAGTTTTCCTTCACTGTTTTCAGAAAAGGAGTACATTGGACAGCTCCATTTGAAGAGATCTATCTGTTCATCCAATCATATCTGAAATATTCCAAGTTTTGAAAATTAGGGTTTCTGCGACAAACCCTAGATCAGCGAACTCCAGGACAAGGACAGACACCTCAAATCGGTAAGATCTAATCCTTTGCTATTTCCATTTGAGGTTCTCATCTCAATATGATATATCACATCATCTTGGTGACAAGCTTGGGGAAGTTGACAACTTCCAATCTTGGCAGTATATGATCTCTCTGAAGAAACTTGATTGGACATCTTCATGAGTATAGAGGTTCCAGTTTCAGAGGGAGACAAGGCCAAAGAAGACATCATGCTCATGCTGCAGAGGATGATGAACCATCCAGAAAGAGATCCAGATATGAAAGTGAAGATTCTTCAAGCAAGGATGAATATGTTCTGATATCAGCTCTCATAGGTAACATTACTCATGGAAGTTATGATTGGCTTATAGACAGTGGGGCTTCCAAACATATGACAGGATTCAAGGAATCCTTTGTAAGACTATCAGAACATGAATCACCTCACAAGGTGAAACTAGGAGATAACTACCAATATCCAATAAAAGGTAGTGGGGAATCTTCATACAAGCTAGACTCTGGTAAGTCTCTAACAATGAAAGAAGTATTGTTTGTGCCAGGATTGAAGAAGAACCTTCTCTCCATTACAGCATTGGATGTAAAAGGAATGTGAGTGGAATTCATAGATGGTCAAGTCATCATATGGCCAAAAGGAAATACTATCGATGATGTGGTAGTGATTGAAGAACATGAAGGAGGCTTGTACAAATTGAAGGGATATCTAGAACAAGCTTTGATCCATGACATAGTAGAGCCAAATGAGCTTTGGCATAGAAGGCTTGCACATGTGCATTACAGAGCACTAATTATTGCAAGCAAAGCTGTTTAAGGTCTTCCAGAATTTCAAGCTATCTGAAGGAAAGAACAAAATTAGAATATGACCTAAAGAAACCAGTTGAAGAATGTGAAGATCCAGAATGCAGAGACCATGCAGTCATAAGAGTCTCTCAAATCAAAGAACAACGTGAAGCGGTAAAAGAAAAAGTGAAGAATGCAGAAGTGGTGATGGCCACCTTGAATGGCCTCCCAGGATCGTGGAATTCATTCATTCAAGGAATGTGTTCCAGAAGGAAGTGATTACTTTCAGCAAACTTTGGGAAGAAGAATAAGCTCGATTCATAAGAAGAGAAGGGAAGATGGAAGAAACTGAAGATCAAGCTCTTTCCATCCAAAGAAGATCCCTCAAGCAATGAGGAATATGAAGAACTCAACTCTTGAAGAACTTCTTATCCACCTCAGCATTTGGATAAGAAATGATGCGACTATGAATGAAGAAGACGATGAAGCTGAAGGCTCAAGGAGGCTACCCTCGAAACAAATAAAGATGAGTATTCAATTGTCATTTCATTATATTATTTTGTTATGCATTTGTTTATATTCAGTTATTGTATTATGCATGATAGGATGTTTGCATTAATGACAAAATACTACTAATATGCATGTGATGGGTAAGTAGCTCATGGGGCTATACAAATTCTCCATTTCTACTTATCTAGAACGAAACCTCTTTGCTGACATATTGGATTAGTGCACAATCCTAATGTTGTCCTGGTAGAGATGGAAGGCATCTAGAAAGTTTCAATGAGATATGGATGAATGTTGTATTGGATAAAGTAGTTGCATGATCATCTATTTATGCATAAGAATTTGCCAATATGAATTTTCCTTATGAAATGTTTCTAACCATGCAAATGCATTTGACTTGTAGGAAAGATCGCATACATAATCGATTACAAGCAAAGAATAATGAAGACTTGTTCCGAAGAACAAGTGACGACAGTTTCAAGACAAAGAATAATATGATGAATGCAGTGACATCATTGATGCAGAATCTTCCAGTTCAAGAAGAATGATGTCAGGGCGTATTATCGAGACCTGAAGAGAAGTTCATAGTTCCATCATGCAGTAGATGGAAACATCGTGGGATAGAAAGCAAGATTCGTAGCATGAGGCTTCTCACAAAGAGAAGGCATAGTCTACGAAGAAACATTTACAACTAATAGAAGTGAAGTCACATGACATGCATAATCATGTGTGCAAATGAAAGAATTCCTTGTACAGAAGACACCCATGGGATATCACATACATGATGAGCTTGATGAATATATTAACCTTTGCTACAAGGTTGATAGAGAATCACAAGCTCACAGATGGGTGAAAGATGAACTTTTGAAGAAGTTCAAGTGAGAGGATATTAGTATCCAGTGATCCTAGATGGATACTACTTGTCACTCCAGTACAGAATGTTTTATTGCATAGAGTACAAAAGACAGAGGGAGTATGATGCTCTGCTTCAGAGGGAGTGACTATAGAATATCTTGAGGTTAGACATGATACAACAGGATGGGCAGATTACTGATGATTCTAGGCTTTACTGAGAGTAAAGTGGATTCCAACCTTTGCTTGAAGGTTGAAGACAGAAGACCAGTGATGCTCCTGTTATGTGTCGATGCACTATTGTTCTAGACATGGAGGTGCGGCAGAGTACAGATGGAATCTTCCTTGGACAAGGGAAGTATGCAGTAGAGATCCTGAAGAAATTTGGGATGATGGATATGGCTACACCTATGGAATCAAACCTGAAGCTATTGAGTGATGCTTCTTCAGAGTCAGTTGATGCTACTATATATCGTCAGATGATTGGGTCATTGATGTACCTGACGAACATGAGACCAGATATTTGCTTTGCTGTGAACACATTGAGACATGTTCACTTGATGGTTACAAAGCATGCAGGGGTACAATTGATTATGGGCTCAAGTATGATGCGAATCAAAAGATTAATCTAGAGGGTTATGTTGATTCAAATTGGGCAGGTAGTGCCATCGACAGGAAGAGTACTTCGGGATGTTGCTTCAGTATGGGATGAGGAGTGATCTCTTGGTTTAGCAGGAAGCAATCCTATGTGGCATTGAGTACAGCTGAAGCAGAGTATGTCGCAGCTTGTTCAGCTAGTTGTGAGGCAGTATGGCTGCGGAAGCTACTATCTGATATATTTGATCTCTAGTTGGATGCTACTTTTATACACTGTGACAACCAGAGTTGCATGAAGTTGTCAGAGAATCCAGTGTTCCATGACAGGTCGAAGCATATCGAGATCAAATATCACTATATCAGGGATATGGTGCAGAGAGGAGCAGTGAAGCTCCTGTATGTTGCAACGGAGGAACATATAGCTGATGTATTGATGAAGCCATTGGCTAGGCTGAAGTTCGAGTACTTCAGAGAGAGACTTGGCGTTCTCCAGATCGAGGCTTCCTCCTAGAGACAGTGATGAGATCCAAAGCCATTCTGACATGGTGAGAGGATTGGTTCCTTCCATGGTTAGATGTAAGAGCTGAGATATTCCGTCATGGTGAGAGGATTGGTTCCTTCCATGACTGATATGAGTACTGAGATCCAAAGCCATTCTGACGAGTAGGTCAGATGTAAGGGCTGTGCCATTCTGTTCATGGCTAAAGGATTTAGTTCCTTCCATGTCAGATGTAAGTGCAGAAATCTCTCTTCATTGTGGTTGAGAGTCTTCCATCATTGGATGGGATTGAGCCATTCTGACGAGTAGGTCAGATGTAAGGTTTGTGCCATTCTGTTCATGGCTAAAGGATTTAGTTCCTTCCATGTCAGATGTAAGTGCAGAAATCTCTCTTCATTGTGGTTGAGAGTCTTCCATCATTGTATGGAATTGAGCCATTCTGACGAGTAGGTCAGATGTAAGGGCAGAACTCTCTCTTCATTGTGGTTGAGAGTCTTCCATCATTGTATGGAATTGAGCCATTCTGACGAGTAGGTCAGATGTAAGGGCTGAGCCATTCTGGTCATGGCTAAAGGATTTAGTTCCTTCCATGTCAGATATAAGTGCTGGCCATTCTGTCGAGTAGGACAGATGTAAGGGCAACTGCCATTCTAGGAATGGAGGCACCTAGTCAGTTACCAGGAACACTCAGTCAGGTTGTGCAGATGGCATCTAATTCGGTCCCTGGGAGATCCGATAGGTTGGGCTGTATGCCCGTAATCAGTCCTGGGATGCTCTTGCGAGGTTTTTCCATGACCACATGTAATTCGGAGCCCTGGGAGATCCTATAGGTTGGGCTGTGTGCCCGTAATCAGTCCTGGGATGCCCTTGCGAGGTTTTGTGGTAAGGTCACATGTAATTCAGAGCCTTGGGAGATCCTATAGGTTGGGCTGTGTGCCTGTAATCAATCCTGGGATGCTCTTTAGAGGTTTTGTGACGCACGTAATAAGTCCTGAGGATTCTCCAGTATGGCCAGTGATGATGAAGACCTGCAGGTGGTGGGCCTACATCCAGCATGAAATAGGGCTGGATCTGTAGAACTTCCTATGATGAGATAGTACACACTTGATGATGACCAGTGGAGATCCAGATCGAGCTATGATCCAGATCCAATTATGATGACTCTGAGAGATCCAGATCGAGTGATGATCCAGATCCAACAGTGATGATCCTGATTGAGTGATGATCTAGATTCAGTGATGATGATCCAGATCTACTGATGATCTAGATCCTGTGATGATGTCCTATGATGATCCAGATCGAGAGATGATCTAGATCCAGATGACTTGAAGATGAAGATGACTTGAATATGAACATGATCCAGTGATACAGAGAAGAAGACCATTGCTGAAAATTGTGTCGAAAGAATACCTTCCTAGTTAAGAGGGAGTGTTGATGTATATGTAACTTCGGAATGTATTCTTATATGTATCTTATGTATTGTAACCCGATGTTTATTCCGGGATGTTTCTATTATGTATTTGAGTCATGTGGTCATGCCCCGATGTTCCGATCGGGAGGATTAATAATGTAAACAAGTCATATCAAGTCATTAGGTAAGTCCCCACAGTTTAGGGGCACTTGGGTTATTATACACTAATTAAGGTGTAGGCTCAAGTAATTAATTATAATTTAAGCGTACATGGTTGAGTGCACTTCAAGTCAATGGAAGAATATAAATAGAGAGTGAGAGTCTCTCTATTTATCACTTGTGACTTAGCTCTCTTGCTCTCTCAAGTATGGCGCACCTTTGGAGAAGGAAATACTTTGGCTTGACAGAAGACAGAAGGCTGCTGTTGTGTTGGGAGGTCATCTTACTGTTTTGGGATCTCATCTTGTGGTGATACTATCTTAGAGGAAGTTGAGGGGTTTTCTCCATTTATGGTTTCCCCTCCTAAAATATTTGTGTCTCTTGTCTCTTGTGATGTGCTTATGTGATTTTTGTGCTTGTTATTCTCTCAGTGAAAAGATCTTATCATAATGCTAGCTTAAATGATGAAAAAATAACAGTGCATGTGTAGCTCAATGTGTTTGTTGCGCTAATGTAGAACTAGATATTTGGCAAACTTGATGGCACTTTGATTGTTGTACCAAAGTGGAGTAGGCTTCTGCTGCTCGAATCCAAACTCTGAAAGGATATGTCGAAGCCATAAAGCTTCTTGACTGGCGTTAACCACGGCTCAATATTCTACTTCTATTGAAGAAAGAGCAAGAGCTTGTTGTTTCTTACAAGCCCAAGTGACAAGTCCAAATCCTAGACTGAAAACATAACCTGCAGTAGACTTTCGATCATCAGGATCGCCGGCCTAATCTGAATTAGTGAAACCAACCAACAAAGGTTTCCCCCCTGTACTGTAATGAATCCCAAACTGAATTGTACCTCGAAGATATCGAAGTATTCTTTTTGTTTCTTTCCAGTGACTTTCATGAGGAGTTTGCATATAACCGGCAACATGACCAACAACAAAGGAAAGGTCAGGACAGGAATGAGTCAAGTATAAAAGACTACCAACAAGATGACGATACAAGGTGGCGTCTACTTCAGGGGAAGTACAAGTGGTAGAAAATTTGACTCCAGACTGGAACGGAGAAAAGGCTGGTTTACAATATTCCATGTGGAAGCGACGAAGAAGGTCACAAGCATACTTAGACTGGGAAAGAAAGATTCCTTCTTTGGTTTGCAAGATTTGGAGACCAAGAAAATAATGCAAATGTCCTAAGTTTGACATTTCAAAATTTTTCTTAAGACTGGATTTCACATGGGTTATAAGGTTATGGTCACTACAAGAAAGGATAAGATCATCAACATAAAGAACAAATATGATGAGATGTTTTCCTACTTTCTTGGTATAGACATTGGGGTTAGAATGGCATCTAGAAAAACTAGTGTCAAGGAGAAAGCTAACCATTTTGGCATACCAAGCTCTAGGAGCTTGCTTAAGGCCATATAAGGATTTCTTAAGGAGACACACAAGGCTAGAGTTATTCTGAACATATCCAGGAGGTTGTTCCATGTAAATTTCCTCAAGTAAATCACCATGTAAGAAGGCAGACTTGACATCCATTTGATGGACTTCCCAGTTATGTAAGGCTGCAAGGGAAAGAACAAGGTGGATGGAGTTCATTTTGCTACAGGGGAAAAGGTTTCATTGTAGTCAATCCCTTCAAATTGGGAAAAACGTTTGGCAATTAACCTTACCTTAAGTCTTTCAACACTTCCATCTGATGCATACTTAGTTCTGTAGACCCATTTACATCTGACAAGTTTTCTTCCTTTTAGAAGAGGAACAAGATCCCAAGTATCATTTGCCATTAAGGAACGATATTCTTCATCCATAGCTGCATCCCAATCTGGATTTCCTGAAGCTTCTGCAAAAGTTTCTGGATCATGATTCTCAGAAACTTGAGCCAAAAGAAAAGAGGCTTGCTGAAACTGAGAATGTGTTCGACGTTGATCTCTAGGATCACCGACAAGATCATCAACTGCTTCACATGTTGAACAGACCCATCGAGGAAGTATTGGTGCTGGTGCAATTGGAGGAACATGATCAGGTGGAGGTGTATTTTCATCCTCACTGTCATCATCAGAAACTGGAGTTGGAAACCTGTCAAGGAAGCTGGAAGAAGAAGAAGAAGAAGGGACAATCGCCAAATCAGGCTTGCAGGCCAAAGATGGAACACCCACCAAGTTAGGCTCATAGGCCAAGAGATTTTCATCAAATTTAACATCTCTTCTAATGATTATATCATGAGAATGTGGCTGAAGAAGTCTATAACCTTTTACATCTTCAGAATATCCAACAAATATGCACTTTTCATTTTTAGGCTGCAATCCTTTCCATTTTTCATTTGGAATGTGAGCCCATGCTTCACAACCAAACACACGAAAGTGACTTACATCTGGTTTAATTTTAGTCCATGCTTATTCTGGTGTTATACCCTGTAAAAATTTAGTGGGTGTGTGATTAACTATGTAATTTGCACAATTTATGGCCTCAGCCCAATATTGAAGACTTAGTCCCTTAGATTGGATCATACAATTAGTCATTTCTTTTAAAGTGTGATTCTTCATTTCAGCTACACCATTTTGTTGTGGTGTATATGGAACAGTGTGCTGTTGTTGGATTCCTTGTTCAGTGTAAAAAGTAGTGAACTTGTTGTTAACATATTCTCCTCCATTGTCAAATCTTAACTTAATAATTTGATGACCAGATTGTTTTTCAACAAGAGCCTTGTAGGCTAAGAACATGTTAAATACTTTGCTCTTAAGTTTTAGGAAGTAAACCCAAGTGCCTACGGAGTAGTCATTAATGAAAGTTAAGAAATATTTGAAACTAGAAAAGGAAGCAGATGGAAGAGGGCCACACAAGTCACTATGCACAAGCTCTAAGGGAACCGAGGCATGCCAAGAGGCACATTTGTCAAAACCGTCCCGATGATGTTTTCCGAGTACACAACCGAAACAAACACCATCCTTGCAAGATACCAGCAGAAGACCAGTCACCATATTGTCTTTACATAGTTGTTGCAATGAGTGATAATTTAAGTGACCAAATTGCTCATGCCAAAGTTTGCTCAAGTTATTGCTATGAGAAACAAAAACTGAAAAAGGTGATGACCCAAAGTTGTTAAATTTGTACAACCTGGTAATATCATCAACAGTTCTAGTAGCAAGGATATTTTGAGGATTTTTAAAATCCTTGATTACAACTTGGTGAGGTGTAAACGCCAAAGTTTTACCTTCACCTGAATGAGTAATTTGATAGACTGATAACAAATTGCAAGAAATTTTTGGAACACAAAGTACATCACTGAAATGACCATTTTCTACTAGAATTGTTCCAGATCCTACAACACTTAGAGATCTATCATCACCAACAAATATTTGTTTGGTGTTACATTCATGCATAGTAGAAAACATGGCTTTATCCTTAGCCATATGATAAGATGCTCTAGAATCAATGAGCCATTCAATTGAAGTAGAAGAGGAAGATGTAGTATAAGAGTAACTAGAAGTACAAAATGCATGTCCATGAGAGGTAGATTCTGAAGACGAATCTAGGCTGATGTGGTGCTTCTTCATTGCTGCTTCCAAGGATGCCATCTTCTTAAAAAATTTAGATTCATCATGATTATATTTCCCACAAAAATTGCAATGACGCTCAGTATTCTTTCCTTTTTGCTTGGATCCTTTGCCATTTTTTAAAGGAGGAGCTAATTGAGAGGGTTTGGGACCCTTGTTGTTTTTCTTATTATCGCGAAAATTTTGTTTCTTGGGAGGCTTGGACTTTTCTTTCTGTTGGGACAATAAGGCTTTCCCAGATAGTATCTACATTGTTAATTATTCCAAGATGAATGAGTTTATCTTTCTTTGTAATTAAGGAATCACAAAAGGATTCAAGGCTAGGCTCTTGATAGCTAGCTACATTCAATGATTCTTTCATGGAGTAGAATGTAGATACAAAAACAGAATATGCAGGTCCAAGTTTGGAAAGAATATGATAAATACATTGTTTGTCTTCTTTCTTAATCTTGCATTCTACACATAAGAGTCTGAGAGTTTTATACTTAGTTAAATAGTTTTGAATGCATGAAAAATCATTTGGACTCAAGGAAAGCAACTCATTCTCAAGTTGATGATCCCGAATATCATTGTGTTTACCAAACACAGATTCCAACTTTTCCTAAGCTTTATCAGGTTCATAAATGCCAGATATGTGGAATCGCAAATCAGTAGAGATTGACATCCCAATCAATCCACGAGCTTCATCACATCAATTTTTCCATTTAATTTTTTTATCATCATTAATGGGTTCTGTTTCTTTCCCTAAGGTTATCCTGAAAAGTCCCCTACTTCGTAGAACATCCTCCATACGAGATTTCCATGAGAAATAGTTAGAACTTGTAAGTATAATATCACAAGGGGTGGCCATACTATAAAATAATGGCTGAAAGAATAGAAAATAACTATCTAGATGCAAATAGCTCAAAAAAATATGCGGTTTTAAAAAAACGACACTTAAAACGGATTCTGGATGATGAAGTTATGCTTGATCAAAGAAAATGTTGAAGATGTCCCCAATAGTGACGTGGTAGATATTAACTTGACCAACTAAAAAAAAGAAGCCCCCTCTTCATAAAATCAACCTTTGTCAATCACTTTTACAATAAAGTTGCTTTTGAAGTGAATAACTTTTGTAGAATAAGTGATGTTCACTTTTACAATAATGTGACTTTTAAACAGTGCGGCAATAAATTAAAAGACTTAAGTGACTCACTTTTATTTTATTTTATTTATGTGAGATGCACTTTTACAATAAAGTAACTTGAAAATAAAAATTGCATGCACTAAAAAGTAGCTTGATAAAACTTGAACTCAAGAGTTATCAAGGTGTAAAGCAACTTTGGACCAACTGAGCTAAGTTTAAAAGGTACGTAAAACAATGGAAAGAGGAAGGGTTTTTTGTTTTTTTTTTAACTCTTCTCTCTCGTTTTCCGTGCTTGCTTTCTTTTTCTGCAAATCACAAAAAAAACGAAAAACAAAGACAAAAAAAAACTTTTTCCACACAATGGGGTTAGATCTTGGTTAGATTACCTGGAAAGTCTATATTTTCAAGTTTTCTCGCTATTTTTGATTTGCCGTGATCGCATAAGGTGCACGGCAAAGAGCATATGTAGTCGAGAAGACAAGAAAAAAACTTTCCCTTACTATTTATGATTCGCCGCAATCACGCAAGGTGCATGACAAAGAGAATACGTAGTCAGGGAAAACAACAATCTGAGACTAAAACAAAAAAGATCTAATAATAAACTGATAAAATATGAGAGATTGTAAAAAAACAAATCCATCACTGTAACATTATACCTTCAAATTTGTCGAAATGGGTGTTTCTCGAGCAAACGGAAATAGTTTTCGATGAAACAAAAACTATTTCCCAATGGAAACAGTGCTCTGAACACAATAGAATAGCTCTCATAGGCCACAAATGTACAAAAAATTCAAAACCAAAAACCCTTTCAAAGTTTTGGCAACACCGATTCCAGATCTTGATCAAAATCGAAAGCGATTGTTCATAAAAGCTCTAATACCATGTTAGGGTACACTGGATACTCCCAAAGGACCAAACACCAAGAACAACCGCTTCACACAAATAGATCACAGATCAATACACCAATGTTTGTCACGTGGTTAAAACCCTCGAGAGGGAAACAGTCCACGACCCCAGCCAAAAGAGCTACTTGGAGCAATTTATTATGCAAAAGAAAGAAAGTTACATGAGCTTCTCACAATCGATCAACTAGCCAAGGACCCTCTATGCTCTTTGAATAGAGATCATAGACCAATCAGGTGTTAAGCCACGGATCAATGGTATGTATGATCTAAGAGAAGTTGAACCGTCGGATCACTCTATGTCTAGAACATATCGTGACCATCGGATTAGAATATTTACAAATGCATACTAATGCATACTAAATAAACACACTTTTACCTAATGGATATATTACACAAGTTGATCTTAACTAACTCCTAAGTGTCTAAATATCCTAGCAGTCATGATCCTTTGTATATCTTCATCATGGAGATTCTGATTTATGTATATTGTACGTGGCGATGACCAATTATGTCATATTTTGTATCATGCCTATTCATGGCCATTGTACTCTTATGTATCTGGAACTACTATATGTATTTGCAGTTATGTGAAGAGTTGTATCATTGTACTATGCTGATTGGGTGGTTGGTCTTCCATTTGGGATTCTTTATCACTCCACTTCTAGGATGGACTTATAATGTATTTCGGCCATCGTGTGACCCATCTGACCTCACACATTAGGGGGCATCTGTTATAGCTGATTTTACCACACCAGGTGAATCACACTTGTATGGCCTTCCCCTGTCCCTTTGCAGACTCCTTAGACACCTTGGACCATTTTTTTCCTTTGATGTTTCCTAGACCATCCTTAAAAACATGTGAAAATTGTTATACATGACTTTTAAACCCCTTATCGCGTATATTTGCAGGTTTGGCATCTAAAACCACGTACATTGGGATGTGTACAAAAATCCAAATCCTTTTGGAGTTTTCCTTGACATCGATTTGACTCACTTGTCTCCTGGCCTTCCATATTCCTTGAGATCACTCGGATTCAACCTTTCATCACCCCATTAAAAAAATATATAAGGAACCCTTTGGATACATTGAAGGGATAAGAGAATTGAGAGCAAAGAAACTATAGTCTATTATTGCCAAAACTTGTGCTTGAGTCTACATCCCTTTGTCCCTTGGAGCAATTTGGTGTTCTTCCCAAGCTTTCCTTTTTCTTGTGAGCTTGCTATCAAGAGATGGAGGATTGAGGTGGTGGAGGCCCAAGTGGGGGATTCAGTTTCTCCGATTCACAGACGTGCCGACAGAGGTTGTATTCATTGTAATCTCTGATTTTATATTAATAGAAATATCTTTTCCTGTCCAATAATGTATGTTTGAATGAATATTTTATCCATGGATGATTTCAAATGCTTATACATTGTTCATTATATATGCTAGAGTAGATATAACACCAATATATATAGTATGCCTATCTTGTTTACTTGTTGTTGAGGAAGTGATTCATCAATTCAAGCTGAAGTTGGAAAGCTAAATGGGGATCTACTTCAACCATTTGGAATAAGGTATGAGGTTTGATCCTTTAGTGTTATATATTTGATTTCTCTTGCATATTGGAAAGGATTGATTTCTGGAGTCAAGCTGTCTGTTGTGGTACCCCAAGCCATAGAAATTTCTCTTCGTAACAGTGGGAAAAAAGAATTTCATCCAATAAAATTAAGCACCTATTACAACTCTAAACCGTTGGGAGACATGGTTATTATAGACATTAGAATTTGAGTAACACCATGTGCCAAAGGGATCATTAGAGCCATTTAAGAGAATGAGATATCTTGGTTAGAACCAATATCTTAAAAGGAGATTCACATGGATAACATTGTTGTAATTGGAGTATACCAATATGACTAAGTCTAGAGCTTCATATACGTTATCCTTATGTTCCTGTTTTCTTAGATTTTTATAGCAAATATCAGTGGGTTGACCATGGTTTGGTTATCTTGACCATGGATTGACCTAGGTAAAATGGTCCAACATGGACTCATTTCAGTATTCATCATATTTGGTTATCTTATGTAGAACATCACATGGTATATTCTTTAGTTTGTAATCTACTATTGCATGTACTTTGCTCAGTTTGACTCTCATATGGAGGTCCAAAGTTAACTTTGTATATATATTCAGATGGGTTTTTTGAGGGTCACATCTTGATCCCCTTAGTCTCAACTTTCTATTGGTATATTCCATTACATGGTTCTTCAATAATGCACACTTCCCTAGGTAGCACACATCTATCCAGGAAGTGGTCAGAGTTGGGGTTGCAGGGTTGACACGTGGTTCCAAGTAGGTTATCTATGTTTCATCTGGTTTGCATATTGAATTCGATGGTTTTTATCAGTTTGGATTGGTAAAACCTAGTAGAGTAGTGTGGCATCTTAATCAACATGTCTTCAGATGACTTGTTGTGGTATTCAGATGACTCTGCTTTTGCTATGGAGAGTGAAACTATATATTGCTTTTTTAGTACACCAAACAATCGTTGTTGAAACCAAGGTGAATGTGTAACATGAGGTGGACTTTATATTACCAATACAACCTGCTCAATATGAATGTGTAGCCAATCACTCTAAAATATTTTGTGCGCAGCTTGAGATGGATTTTGAATTCATAACAGCTAGAGGTATGCTAAGAGCAATTTGGTTTCTTTTCTAATTTATTTTTTATTACCACACATTGGTTTTCTTTGATATTTAACAGTTCATTAACGACAGGGAGTTCTTTAAAGTGCAAAATAAATAGTGGTGAATTGGTGAAACCCTATGGTATAGTCAATTTTGTAGCACAGAGTTGCTTTTTTCCACAATGGTGATTGATCACTTGCCTTTTAGCTAACTGATTTTTCTTAAATATTAGTAGTATTAGAAAAATCAAGCAGATACCTATAATTTCAAAATTACACAAGAAATTTCCATAGTGAAGCAAAAAAGAGATGGGTATAAAGCAAAAAAATATTGAGTGGATTAATATGATTGTTTATTTTTAGGATGACAGGGAAAAACATGACTATCTGAATATGAAAGATAGGCTGAGGAACATGTAGTTTTTTAATAAAGATGAAATAGCTTCCCTAAAAATCCCTTCTTGGCTGGTGCATTTGCTGTTCTTTGACCTATCAAATAGATTTCAAATACTTTACCCGTGACCTTTAGCTAGAAATTGAGATAGGAGAAATTCAATTTCGAGATGGTCAAGCTCTGCATTTCTAATGTCACCCACTATAAATTACAGATCATTATTAAAGTGCAAAATAAGTAGATATTTTTTTAAATTTCCCAAATTCAGGAGAAAAATTAAGTAGAGACAATGTTTTCCAACCCTAACATGTAAAAAATTAGCGTAAAATGCTCACTCAAAATGTCTAGATTCTAGACCATGTGTCAAACCACAATGGTGAACAATGGTTTAAAACCATGGACTTGTAAAAATGATTGTAAACTAAATATATCATATTCAAAAACCCTAAATATTCTAATTTTGAAAAATCACTTAAACCCCCTTCTGCAAAACCTTGAACATCTCAAATGCAAACATATATGCTTTGAAAAAAAATGCAGAAGGATATGAAAATACAACACTATTTGAAATTATGTCAAATGTGATTACCTCACATTGGAATTAATCTCCTTGAGTGGCTTTGATATAGAGGTGTCATTTGACAACATAATTATAGTTCACATCCAATTCCATACATAACCTACCTCTGAAAATATTGTATCCTCTTTCTTGCATATTGGTGTTTATTGAGATCCACCTTCATTTTATACCCTTCACAAAGTTCCATATCTGTTAGGTTTTCTTCAATCCCACAACAAAATTGGCTTGAAGAATGTATTGAAATGTTTGGATCCAAGAATTATTCAATCCTAAAAGAATTTTCCTCAGCTCATTCAGGATTAATATAACATAGGACCAATAAAGTGAGTGCTTATTAATCAAAATCAAATGAAATAGTAAGCAAAATTCTCAAATTAACAAAGAAATAGTGCAGTGAGTTTACACTCGATAAAATCAAATAGACATAAGGAGAAGCATTGAATACTTGAATCGATCAATTACCATAATAGTATCCTACATGAGAAAATCCAATATACTCATAAACTACAACCATTAAATTCTTTCAAACTAAAGATGAACATTTCGTAAGAGGTTAAACCTATATATTGGTATTTTACAAAGATAGAAAAACAATGTGACCATGTTTTCAAGAGTATAATTGCACTTCTAAGAAAACAATATCACCTTAACAATTCAATCCAAAAGATGTGAAGCACTCTATACATTAGGATCCAAGTTTTCTAAGAGCTTTAAGGAAGAATTGAAATTTTGGTTAAAAAATAGAATGATATCTCCTCATGCAACCTGGAAAAGAACATGGGTAACAATTAATTCTAACCACCAGAATTATAAAACTACCCCACAAAAACAAAAAAACTATATTTAAAAAGTCCTTTTCAAAATGTGAAATTGAGGAATAAAGGGCCAAATAAATTTTCTACCCTTGCGATGTTATAGAGAGCTTCACATGTAGTATCAGACCCTGCTATCTTGGTCAAAAAAAGAATTGATAACTGGTGGAACAATTTTATAAAACAACATAGACAAAAACATTAATGTAAATTCTTTTCACAAAAAGTCAATTTGCTAATAGCATATTACCATGAAGTAGAAAGAAATATATAGAAAAATTTAGAAAACTGAAACATATTTTCATTCAAACAAATATAACACTTAGTTCCCATGGTGATTTAGGGTTCAGGATCTTGGCTATAGGTGGAAGGTGATATTTCTGTACACTCCTCTTTCCAACCAACCTCATTCTTCCAACCATCATTATGCTTCATTTGCCATATTTTGTATATCTTCCTGTGCATGGGAAAGGGGATTCCATTTTCAACAAGAGCAGAGAGCACTCTTTTGAAAATTTTGACTTGATTATTTTTTAAGAAAATAAGGGGGAATGAAGGTTCAGAGCGCTCTCTTTTGAAAATTTTAACTTGATTATTTTTAAAACAACAATGAGAATGAAGGTTGAGAGAACGCTCTTTTGAAAATTTTAACTTGATTATTTTTAAAACAATAGGGAGAATGAAGGTTTAAACATTGGGTAAAAAAAAAATTATGTTTTTATTCTGGGGGGAACATATATTTTTGGAAGAAAGGGAATAATAAAGATTATTTTTTCAACATAAAGAGGGGTAGTTAGTTTATAAAAGGTGGGACATGGTAATTAAAAGAGGGAAATTTGGATTGAAAATTATTTTTATTTTATTTTATTTTTTAATGCAAAAGAAAGTAATATGGCAAGGGCTTACAAAAGTTAGACTAGGGTATTTAGTTTATAAAAGGTGGAACGGGGTAATTAAAAGAGGGCAGTTTGGATTGAAAATTATTTTTATTTTATTTTATTTTTTTAATGCAAAAGAAAGTAATATGGCAAGGAATTACAAAAGATAGACTAGGGTATTGACTGTTTTCTACCTAGTTCAAGTTTGCAATCAAGTTACTGATGTGACACAAGTCATGTTGGAAATCATATTGTGGATAAGTTGGTAGACATGAGAAGGCTCTAGATGAATGACATATCTTTGAAGACATGGTGAGATGATGATGACCTTTAGCAGATTGAGTTGATGACATGAACAATGACCACAAGATGATAGTAATGAGAATCCTATAGGTTGGTTGGCCTCTACACATACAAGCAAATACAAGGGGAAACCTATAGGGTAGTAGGCCGTGATGGCATCCTCCACAGGCTACCAAAAGGACCAAAAACACAAAACACAGTAGCCCCTATTTCTATGTTGGTTGTTTGGGTCAACAACATCCATAGAAAGATGTATTATATATAAGTCATTGCATCTAAGAGAGATAGACATTCACATCATCCATTGCAGAGATAGATTAGTTTCAAAATGTAATAAACCATCATTTTATTTATTGGATGGACTCAACCTTTCCCGAAACGTTCAACAAGTCTATCCAAAGCTCTAAGTCTAGGTGAGTGAACCAAGCTACCAGTTTATTCAAAGTTTATGAAGAGACCAGTCTGGTAACACTACAAATGAGAATAAAAACTGAAACATATGAATTCAACGCAAGACTAATGGGATTGAGGATTGAAGAGAAGATCAGGAAACAGAGTTTCTTTCCATTGACATTTGTTAACTTGTTCTAGGATGGAATGGCATTACACTACCTTCACTTTAGTGTTTAAAAAAAAAACTACATACCTACACCCCTAAAGTGCAAGGTCTTCTCTAGGTTATAGTTGAGGACAACTACTAGAAGTGTTGCCACTATCACCTTTCAAAAATCCCTTGATATTTTAGTGCATAACCAATTCATTATTTGGTTATTGGTCCTATGAGTGAGTGCATTTCACTACGGCGTGTTGTTCTCTTCAATAGCTAAGAATAGTGTTTAGGTTTTCTAGACCAGAGAATGGGGGTAGCTTTAGTGTTATAACGAATATTGTCAAGAAAATGTTAAAAATTCATATTCTTCTAGCTAATCATTTTTTATGTTGTGACTAAATTGGTCATTTATGTTAGTCATTTTTAACTATGTGACTTATTATCTAGTCATATTTGTTAACTAGTGACTAAATTAGTCATTAATTTTAGTTATTGATAGGTGGGTCAATCAAAATTTCTCATATTTAGTAGTAAATCACTTGGAAAACCTGTTGTGACTAGAATTTTTAGTCACGTAGTCACTAATTCTTCATTTTTTACTATTGATATGTAGCCAAATTTATAATTGTTCTGATTGTATTCCACTTAGTTGGTAGAGAAAAAGTTTCATCATAATCAATGCCTTCTTGTTGAGAAAAACCTTTAGCCACAAGTCTTACTTTATACTTATCAACTTCGCCATTTGACTTGTACTAATTTATTCGATAAGCCCATTTGAAACCTATGGGTTTAACATTAGATGGACAATAAACTAATTTCCAAGTCCCATTTTCTAGTACAGAGTTATATTCACCAAGCATAGCTTTCTGCCATTTCTTTTGTTTCATCGCTTTAGAAAAATAATCAGGTTCAGTGGAAGAAAAAGGTGCAACATTTGTTTCTTGTTTTGATGAACTTCTTGTCCCTGTTTTGTTCACTTCATCAGGATGGATATCGTTTAGAAGTTGTATGGCCCATTTTGGTCTTTGATGTAGAGTAGATTCCGGACTTGTCTCATCATTATTATTAAAAAGTTTATTTTGATAAATATAAACTGAGTTGCTTTCTGAATTTGAATAGTTTGTACTTGAAGTATTACTATTAGAAGAACTCTTCTCATTACCATTGGAAGGTTGTGAAATTTATTGATTTGATGAAGGAAGAATCTCAGTTGAAACAAGATCCTTTTCAAACCATAAATATTGAACTGTTTTTTTTTTAACTTACCCTTAGTCTTAATTTTTTTTCTTTTCTAATCGACTAAGGAGATAATTTAATTCATCTGAATTTGCACTTTCTGTTTCATCAAATATCACATCCCTACTCACAATAAATTTTCCATCAGAAAGAAAACAATACCCTTTCTTTTGATAAGAGTATCCAATGAAGATGCATTTGATACTTTGAGAATTCAGCTTAGTTCTTTTCTCCGTTGGAACTAAGGCATAACAAATAGATCCAAAAACTTGAAGATGTTTAACTTTAGGATTATATTCATACCAAGATTAATATGGTGTAACTCCATCCAAATAAGTTGTTGGAGATATGTTCCTTAAATGTACTGCAATATGTACTTCTTTAACCCAATATGAAGAACAAAGTCCTTTAAACTGCATCATGGATCTTTCCATTCCCATTAAAGTATGTTTCATTCTTTCAGTAACTCCATTTTGTTGTGGAGTATATGCATTAATAAAATATCTCTTGATCCCTTTGTATTTACAATAATTATGAATGCTTTGGAAGTAAACTCTCCACCATTATTTGTTCTTAGAGTTCTAATATTCTCTTTAGTTTCTATTTCAACCAAGTTTTTAAATTATTTAAACTTTTCAAAAGGTTCAGTTTTTTCTTTCAGAAAGTATACCCAAGTCATGCGGGTAAAATCATCAATAAAGAGTAAGAAATATTCACACTATCCTATTGCTGCTGTAACCACTACCCCAATTGTTTTTCCATGTTTTAGGGCCCCCCTTTGTTTTTTAGTCTCTAATTTTTCCTAGACTATCTTTCCCCTCTAAGGACCCTTTCCCTAACTTAGTTTTTGCTGTAATATTGAAAAACACTTAAGAGAAAACTCAATTTCTCCACCCACCATATCGGATAAACTCAATGAGTTGAGCCGATGTAGCGGAGGAGCTACCCTTTAAGCCTGTCGATCTTTTACATTATTTTTTCCTTCTATAAAACTCATGTGAGTTTGTCGATTCATTGGTTAAAATTTTGTATTTGAAGCCGATGTTATCAGATAAAGCTTTCAAGTTTTGTTCTAAGGGCTTGTTGACAAACTTTTTGATGCATCGGGTCGTCTTGTCTAAGCTTGCCGAAAGTATAGGGAGTGGTTTCATTTCCTTATCCTCCCACCATGTCAGAAACTTTTCATAAGTTCTCCAATGGGCTGTTTCAAAGGTATTTGTTGATGTTTTCGAGTGCCCCATATGTTGACAACCATTGTCTTCCTAAGGTGTCAGTCGATACCACGTGGAAGAACCAGATATTAGCTACCGATGGAGTTTAAGTCCTTTCCACCACGGAATCATAACATATTGCCAATAGGAAAGGTATTTGTCCATACGATGAATGATCGATTGCTCCCTATTTTGCACTCGACACTGTCGGTTGCGCTCATAATTGGTTGCTGATGCGGTGGCTTCGTGATGAATATTTGTAATGTTGGTGCCAACGATGTTTCACTCGTATGACATTAATTAACCCTCCCGTGCCTATGACTATTTAAGCCACTAATGGGTTGTATTATGGTCATTTCTTTTTCTTGTAAGAGATTTGTTGATGTCACTGTGCAGAGCTATCAATCGTTGGTAGATTTCGTCAGCTGACATGGGCTAAACCTACCCCTAAAGAGGAGATGGATAATGCCCTAAGGTGACTTTCTCTTTTTATTTAAACTAACAGGAAAAAGTAGAGCTACTATACACAATTCTTATTGGATTTCATTTTTCTTAGCATGGAGATCCATACCTATTGAACAACAGGCATGCTGGATGATGTAACGACATTTGCTAAATAAAACTTGAATTATGGCTGGAGGAGGTCATAGATGAGGAGGTAAACACCAAAACATGTAATGGGAGAGGATGCTACCTAGCATTTGATGGCATTAGGAAGCATATGTTTCTACCCAACATTCAGGTCCTTATGGATGTTATTAAATACCCCAAGGCACCAATACAGGATGGATGCTACCCAAGTATGTAAGGGCTGATTGGTATCAAGAATATAGCACCTTCTGCGAACAAAAGCTATTCCTTTGGTGTGAATGGTTCAGATCCGAAAAAAATGAGTGAACAACTAGGTTGATAAATTTCCCTAAACGTTATAGATTCCTGGAATACAACCTTTCATGAAATACCTATGGACCTGAAAAAACACATCAAACATGCAACAACATTAAAAATACTAGAGAACTATCTATAAATCCATATTAGTGACTAAGGAATCCAATAATATATATGTGAGATCAACACAACAAATATATGGGAAGGAAATCAACTTTGCATTACAATATAAATGAAAGAGCTTACAACCATTTTTCCTTAGTGTCGATGCACTTCTTCACAAGACTAGCACCTCATCCCCAATAGCTCCAACTTGCTCCTCTATGCTCTCTAATGGATTAGGTCAAGATGTTAATTCAACATCATACTTTTACTTCTTTTCTCTCTTAACCATGTAGTATGAGCTTGTAATTATAGGGCTCAAAGGGATAGGGATGGTTGAGAAATTGGTGGGTGAGGTGGCCATGAGATCCTCAAAGGAGGGACTTCTAGTTCAAATGACCTAGGTGAGTAGGGATAAGGTTAGACACAAGGCTCTTGTTCTAGAAGCTTCATGAAACTTATTTTTTTTCACCTTTTACCAAGGGCAACACTTATATCCCTTTATGAGAACCGCGCCAACAACAAAGGTTAAAGGTGGTGGCACCACCTAGTTCCCACATGACTTAAGCAGTGCTGCATAAGGTACCACTTATTTGCTTGAGGGTAAAAGTGTGCTGAAATATTGTATGTTAAAAAAGACACCTAGAGCATGTTTCACTTCAAGTTTTGGGATTTTGGGGAAAATATTTGTGTTAGGGATCTTATCATATGCTGGTGACAGATTTTTAGCGTAAAAAAATGCCCCCCAAAGGATGAGGCTAGAGGGATATGATAGGTGAGAGCTTTGATAGAGAAATTTATCACTTCGAGGTAAGAGCCAGCATGATCAGATAGTATCCTCGAGTAGGCATCTGCAATACATCAATACTTTGACTTATGAATAAATGTAACCTCATCATGGTTGTAGACCAATACAAGGCAGATCCATGATAGGAATGAACAACCATGGCTACTAGAAGACAACGTAGATCCATGTGATAGAGAACTCAAACTTGGACATAGCTACTAGATATACAACGTAGATCTATGTCATCGACACACAAATTTGAGCATAGCTAGGACCATACAAATGTGGATCCATGCTGGTACTTCATACAATATACTCCATCGCAACTTGGGGAGAAGGCTATGAGCGCTTAACAAATACCCAGGGTGTTCATCTCGTATTCCACAAAGTACGATTCTATTCATGTGATTACAATGTTCTGACATTGAACATGGTAGAAATCACTTGATTACCAGCTAATGATGTGAACCGTTAACAAGCACGAGGGAGATCACCATTGATGTCAATGATTCCCAAGGTACCATAGTACAATCTACTGAGTGTGAATTGATGTATTGATGTCAAACATCCAGTGGAATGTTTTGATCAAAGTTAAGTGATATGAACCTATGTCGAGAGCAAGAGAATCTTTCATTGAGGCATACAAATCTCAAGGTACTAAATTTGTTTCTAAGACTATTTTCCAGATGATGTACTGATGTCGATAGGAATAGTCTTGTTAAAGGAGGGCCATGATGAATCCCGCATCGACGACACGAAACTTGGAACAAAGTTCTGGAATGTTGTAGACAATGTAACCATAGGAATGACTCAAAGTACTAACACAAAGGTTGTTTCAACTGTAGGGGTAAAATTCTTTCTTTCCTTTGAACATCAGGTAGCACGAAAAAAGACTTGGTAGCATGACTAGACTAGACGGACACACAATACGACTGTGGATGATGCATTCTGTTGAAAGAATCAAAGGAGTGACATGACTCATGAAAGTAGATTTATTTGTAAGTCAACTGAATACCCAATTGATTGAATGATATGCAGACAAGTTCCATGTTCAAAGGTGACAAACAACTACCATTTGATTTGCAAAATGATTCCCTTCCGTTAATTTCCCCATCATGATTGATGAGTGCCTCTTTTCATGTTTATGAGTCCAAAGAGGGTTACAAAAACTCTTTTTAGCTCAACCAAAGATAATTCCATTCCCATATATTTCATGAACCTGAGAAAGGAGGGGTTCATTCCCCAAAAAGGGTCTCTCAGTGTATAGTTTAACGAGTCCAATGAAAGAAAACTCGGTATTGTTCATGTTTAGAGAGTCTGAATGAAGACTAAAGAAAACTCCATAGGGTCCTTTTTCGTATGATTTAGTCTCTAGGGACCAAAAAAGTATAAAATAATACCCCAGAGAACTCTTCCAGTCATGGTTGGCTGGAGTGTTCCTTTTTCGTAAATAGTCTCTCCGAACTGAAAAAGAGATAATCTACGGTCGGAAAGATGACTCTTCAAATAATTTTACAAGTATGAAGAAGACAAGTACTCGACAATATTTTCATATTTAGGGAGTCCAAAAAGATCTTAAAGGAGACTCCATTAGGTTTCTTTTTACGATGAGAATTTTTACGAGCCTAAAAAGAATCGGAAAAGGACTCAAAACTTTGATACTGAGTTCTGAAAGTGTGACCAAAGTGTTGAAACAAACACTTGGGGACTTTTTCCATTTTAGGGAAGTATGAAAAAGTCAAAACAAACTCTCCATAGACTTTACCATTTCTATTTCTATCCTTGCAAGACTCAAAAATGACATTAATCTTTCAAATAATGACTTTTAATGGACTATATAAACGGATTTTGTAATAATAATGATTTCAAAATATCAAAATAACATTAGAAAAACCTGAAAAATGGATATAAAAGTCATTGTAAATAGTAAAAATCAAACTATTTTACCATTTACCCTTTGGTGATAGCATTTTTGAATAAATTTGAGCCAAATCTTCATCCATTGATTCCAGGAGATCCAACCATCTGATTTAAGAACCGCCAGAGCTAGGTAAATGACAAAACCCTAGCATTTCATTTTGAAGCATCTATTTTTGATTTTATGGAGGTTTTAGGCCATTTTAGGAAATCCCCAATATTCAAATGCAGGCACCTCTCCTGCCCCTTTTGGGATAGGCTGTGCCTCATGAGAACCACGCATCTTGTGTTGCACTCAGGCGTTGCCACCACTCTGTGCAAACAGAACTTAGGCGGTGCCATCCGTGAGTGTGGAAAAACACATGAATGATAAAAAGAATTGATTTTTAGTTGATTTTAATGATTGGTTATGTTTTTAACATGTCTATTAATGGTTTTTGGTAGGTTTTCAGCGGTAAAAAACGGTCACCTGGAAAGAATACCAACATGATGAAGATGATTCCTTTGCCGAGAGAAATGCGGGGTGTATAGCCACATTGAGGAATTGTGGCCTCCTTAAATTCTTCTGTACACCTAGCATGGTATCTCATGAGCAATTGCTGTAGTATATCCTCCATATGTGGAACCCAGAGTAACAACACTTCGAGGTAGGAGCCCATATATTGACTCTTGAAGTAGAGGACATCTACTTCTTAACCAGATTATCGAGACGGGGTACCCCAATTTCACTGACTGGTTCCCGCAGAGGGGATGTGACTACTCAGGAGTTGATTGAACATTACTATCTTCTTGGTACTAGAACTTTGGGGAAAAAAATTCCCATCAAGGCAGTAAGGGATGATCCTCTCCATACTCTTCTTTTTACCATGCAGAGGTTGGCTGGGAGCCAAGGGTCACATCAAGCTTCTAGAGCACACATGTTATATGCGATAGAGGCTATGGCACCTACTATCGTTAGATGTGCAAATGAATTATTACCAGTCTTCAAGGACCAGCTGACCAAGTGTTGGAATGGAGAGCTAAAAACATTTGACTATGGTTCCATCTTAGCATGTTTCTTCTTTGAGCAGGTCCCTCATCTGAGGCCCCAAGTGGTTTTTATTGAGTTGAGGGCGAGAGACCCTTGTATGATGAGATGGGTCAGGATCATGGCCTACATAGGAGCAGGCAGAGGGAAAGTGAAGTTTGGGTCTCCATTTTTCTGCTAGCTGAATGACCAGATCCTCATGGTCGAGAATTATGTGTATGTAGGTATAGGTTTCAGAGGCGACCCTGACCTACCACTTCCACCTGACGGACATGTTGATGTAATTGTAACTTTGGAATGTATTCAGTTGTATTTATTATGTATTGTACCCCAATGTTTATTCCGGGATGTGTTTGTAATGTATTTGAGTAATGTCATGCCCCGATGTTCCTATAGGGAGTTTCTATAATGTAAACAAGTCATGTCAAGTCAATGTGGGTAACCCTCCTATTGTTCAAGGGTTAAAGTCTCCATAGTTCTGTGGCACTAGGGTTGTTAGACTCACCTAGTGAATTCGGACCTAGTAGGGTTTAGTCAAGTTGGGAATTAGTATAAATAGAGAGATAGCCTCTCTATTTATAGCACACTCACTCACACTCAGTTGTAGCGCATAGCTGAGGAAGAAGAAGACATTAGGGCTAGGAAGAAAGAGGTTAATGCTATTGGGAGATCCTCTTACTATTTTTGGTTTTAATTTTGGTTCTGATTCTATCTCTAAGGAAGTTGCAGGGTTTTCTCCATTTATGGTTTCTGCAAGGAGAAACACTGTGTTCATTGTCTCTTGTGTTTGATTGTTGTTCTTGTTATTATCTCATTTAAAGATCCTAATATAATGCTAGCTTACTGTTAAAAATTTAACATGGTACCAGAGCTAACCTGAGAAGAAGACACTGTGCAACTACGGGAACTAGGGATTCCTACTTTGTGGATCTCTCTCCACAGATTTTCAGAAAAAGAAGGTTCGATTAACTCTCCTCCCTAAGACACATCTTTCTGTCGAAGCAGAATCCAATTCTAAGGTTTTTCAGTTTTGGACCCGACACTACTACCGAAAATTAGGGATTTTCACAGAAGTGGAATTTTTTAGTGAGACCAGGATTGGATTGATCTCCTCCCCGAAATCAAAGTTTAGAGATCAAGATCAAAGCATTTTGTTGGACAGAACTCCAGAAAAGCAAAACCATAATCTGCTCCTGAACCAGCATTGCAGAATTTCATCTCCAAATCCAGATCCGACATCTTGACCTGGTAAGATATAAATATTTTGTATTTGCATTTGAGGTTTTCAGTTAAGATGTCTCATCATGCCAAGCTTGAAGAAAATCTTGAAGGAGCTAATAAATTCTGAGCCTGGAAGTATAGGATATCCGTGGTTCTGGAAGTAAATGAGTTGGACTCCTACATCCATGAAGAGGTTCCAGTTCTAGAGGGAGATGAGGCCAAGGCCTTGAATAATAAGAAGTTGGTTATGGAAAAGATGATTATTGCTGATTCAATCAAGGATCACCTCATACCACAGGTGTCCTCCCTCAAGACACCTAAAGCTATGTTTGATTCCCTAACCAAACTGTTTGAACGGAAGAACATAAACCGAAAGATGACTCTAAGGAACCAGTTGAAGAATGTAAAGATTCAGAATGAGGAGACCATCCAGTCATACTTCACAAGAGTCTCCCAGATCATAGAAAAACTTGAAGCAGTAGATGAAGAATTGTAGAATGCAGAAATTGTGATGACAACCTTGAATGGTCTCCCTAGGTCATGGGATTCTTTCAGCCAAGGAATATGTGCTAGGAACAAGTTAGTCAAGTTCAGTAGACTGTGGGGAGAATGTTCACAAGAAGAAGCTCAAATAGCAGCTCAAGAATAAAAGATGGGAAGTGAAGATCAAGATCTCACAATACACTCCAAGAAAGGAAGAAGGGAAAAGCATCATCACCAAGGTAAGCATTCTCATCAGAAAAATAATTTTGTAAGAAGGGATCCATCAAAACTCAGATGCTATACATGTGATGAAAGAGGACACTTTTCTAGAAGTTGTCCCATGAATAAGAATGGATCCAAGAAGAATAAGAAATCCAAAATAAGACATCATGCTCACACTGTTGAGGATGATGATCCTCCCAAGAAGAAAGTAAAACAAGAAAGTGAAGACTCTTCAAGTGATGAAGAATATGTTCTGATCTCCGCTCTCATGGGAATTGTCACTCATGGAAGCAAACATTAGAGGAAATTTGGAGTCT